>CM030832.1:50045273-50191389 GCA_018105865.1 Metaphire vulgaris | reverse complement strand
TACTGGATAGTCATGTTTCGCATTTAATTGTCATTTAATTTATTGGTGGCATAATTACAGCAGTGTAGAGACAGAGAACTATAGTCTCTAGTGGTCAAACTTAGTTTGTACAACTGGTCATTTGGAATATGAAAGGTAGAGGAAACAAAGGAAAAAGATAAGATCAGAAGAATACAATTTATTTCTGTTCCTTAAAGCCAGTCTCTGTCAAACCCTCTATGTCCACTTACCAGTTCTGTGCCAAATCCAGTCCCAGTCATGCTCTTATAATAAACGATGACACGATATATTCAGGGGAATTATTCTTAAAGTATGTCGTCAGAACACTCCCAGTCTGGTTCAACCACTCTACAATAACAAGCAAACAAAAGCCAGGAAAAGAAACCAATCCAAGAAAAATCTACATTATGAAAGCTAAATCAAGACTTTACTTAACTCAGTGAAACGATTAAATCCACCAGAAAGCCGCCATTGAGCCAAAATTAACTATTAGAACATGTCTACAGAATTTCTCATAAATAATACAATTTCAATTTACAATGTTTGAATAATTGCTGATGTTATGCTATTAGCTTTAACTAAGTTGTTTAGAGATAACCAAAGCAAGAGAATTTACAATGATAAATGATTGGCTGCAGTAGAAGACTCATTGCCCAAGTGTTCCAGGGAACGGGAGGATCTAAGTCTAAGTAAGTAAAGTTGCCTCCAGTTGAATAAAGTCTGACAATAAGAGCAGTAAATGCAGCATTTGAATGTCATTGTAGAATTCAGAGGTCTGCTTGCATTTCATCGTACAAAGTTCATTGGCAGTTAAAATAAAAAAACAGCAAAGGCAGTGAGTAGTTAATGAAACCATGAATTGAGAAATATCAATGTCGCTCCAATTCTTCCAAATGAAAAAATAAATTTGAATCAAATAAATGTGCAGTTTCTGATGACATTCAATTTTAAGCATTTAGTTTCTCTGTGAACCAAATAAATCAAAGCGTTACTCTTCATCAGTCTATTATTCAACTTTGCATTCATCAAATGGATTTGCTGCCCTTCTGTAAAACTTGGTGCTTGTGTCGTGTACGCTGGGTGGTATTGCGACAGTGGAAGCGACATTCTGGAAGGCAGAAGAGTGGAACAGCTGAGGAAGCAAGCTGTGACATGTCCATTGTGTACTTGAACTGCAAAGGAACAAATGATAATAAATACAATCATCAAATGAAAGACAAGGAATATGAAAATGGAATGCAAGTAAAGAGATCAGAGATGTTGATGCGTGTAGATTTGATAAGTCTGTAGCATTCTCTTCATAAAAAAAGGAAGAGAAATTTTCAAAAATCAAATATTAACACATTGGCTGTCACCTGCTGCCTATTTGTCACCTATAGGCAAACTCATTGTTGCACTGTGGTGGCATGTAATGATGCCTCTTGCATCTCAGAAATGATTGTTTCGGCATCCATTAGGATAACACATGTTTTGTCCTGGCACCTGGTGACTGCAGATGAAAACTTTTCAATTTCTTTATCATTGTGCTTATATATAAAAGAATGAATAAATACATGATTAAATTTTTTGTATAATGTGTCGATGTTTTACATTTACTTTAAGCATAACTTCAACTGAAATATATATTTAGACAAAAAAGAACTTTGGTGGGTTTTAACTTTTAGACTTTGCAAAACATCCTGGGAATGTAGGAAACAGAAACCCCTGAAGTCCGTCAGAACCAGGCTGGCCTTTCCTCAGCATCACTAAAATCAATCAATCAATCAATCAATCAATCAATCAATCAATCAATCAATCAATCAATCAATCGTCAATCAATCAATCAATCAATCAGTTTTCTAGATTTTATAATCAGTCTCTGCCAAATTTGCTTCAAAAAATATTGTCAGCAGCTGTAATGCAGTAAATGACTAAATACTGCCTAGTGCATTATCATATGGAGTGGCAGAAGGATTCATCAATAATAACAGCCTGTATGTATCTCTATACAGCAATATGTTTCTCCTCTGTTACATACATACATGGCTTGCTAATAGATATCACTGATTAACCAAGCATGTAAATTCCATAAATTCAACCAAAATAATAATTTTGACTTTAAACAAATGGTTAGATTCAAAAATGTAAATTTTGCAAAAAGGTAAATTACATTTTTAAAACCTCCTGTTGAACATTTTGAAACACACATGATGAAACTTCAACTTTAAAAAATGACATAAATCTCCATTTATGGCGTTTGGCGTCTGGCTGTTTTTAAGTAATGAAAGAATGTGCTTGGAGGATGAGGTTCAGCCTGCAGAATAGTCAGAGAGAGAGAGGGGTCAAAGCTGGGATAAAGAAGAAGCTGGCTTCACTGCTCTTCAATGCTAAATCTCAATCAGCGACTCAGTGAGTCAATGACAGCCATGCATCATCCATATCTGAGAAATGCCAAGTGCAAAAATAAGAAGCCAAGTCAAATAATTCTATCTGGAATTGGACTATTTCAACTAACGTAAAAAATCTGTTGAAAAACCCACCTGTGGTCCTGCTCCGTCCTGGCACTTTCTCAGCATTGTCAGGAGGACCCATTGCCAAGGACACCATCGCTGGCTGACCTAAAGCAGTTAATGACCAATGCTAAATTAATTATAAACTTTGCTGGACACTTGTCGGTGTTAGGTGAAACTGACTCAGCATACGATTAATAAAACACATTTAGCACCTGCCCGATGTTTCTGTCTGGACAAAATAACATTTTGAAACTGAAAATTTCCCACAGTATAACAGTAAAAAACTAAACCACAATACAACTTCTTTTGTAGAAAACCTTCATGTGCACTTTAAATAATAAATTTGTTCAATTGTGAAAATTTTTTTATCAGCAAACATCAATGCAGCCTCAAGAAGACTATGTGCTGCAAAATGCCTAAGTTTCATAGATTAATTTTATTAAGTTAGGAGTTAACCAATTGGGTTAAGTGGACAGGAGTTTCGTGCTATCCCTATATAAGCCCTTCTCCACCTCTGTCAAGGCGGAGAAAAAGTGTCGTGTTGTCTCAAAACATTCACCATAGATTATTTCCTACATACAACATATTTGTACTTACACAATAATAGTCTAGTTATCTACAGGCCAATCATTGTGTACAGCCTGTGAAATAAATGTGCCTGCAAAATACATACCACCCAATGTATTGTAATCAATTGTACAAATTCTATCACATTCTCCAAAAAATGTGCAATAACTGACTCATAACATGAACTCACTGACTGATGCTCCTCTGTCCCCATTTCTGACACTTGCCTTCCTGGCAGACCAGGCCAATCCTGTTGCTCTGTGTTCATCTGGCTACCCATCATTCCCTGATTTCCTCAGTTGCAAATACTCAAAGAAAGAAAAATGGACAATTAAAGTTAGAATTTAATAATGTATAAGTATTTACCAATGCAAAATCTTAGTCTTTATCTTAATATTCATCAACTCCATTATTTTTGTACCATAAATAAATGCCTTTCTGCCCTTTTGGTCATAAGAATGCAACTTCTAAATACTTACAGTTTGCCAGTACTGACAAGGGTTAAAGACAATGGAAGAAAGACAACTGTACAGTTTCTTCTACTGCAAAGATGTCAATGGCAGGTGAAAGCGACAATGTGAATGCTGCCTAACAGCGAGTGTATAAACAAGAGGACAATTTAACCTGAACATTAAATGTAAATACCAGGTCTCTAATTATAACATATATTTATCAATATCTGAAACATTAGAAGACTGCTGAATTATGATTAAACGATCTCTGCTTTGAAGATTAAGCGATCCCAGTCGATGACTGGGAGGGAGATCTAGAGGAAAACAAATCAGTCAATTAGTTAATTCCAGTTGTGAATTGCTGTGGCACTCTAATAAAATGACTGACTGGATTTGTGGCAGCATGTTCAAACAACATTCAATTTCCAGTTTCTCTAAACATTGTTGATTGCCTCTTTGGATGTGGAGATTATGTCTCAAGCAAGTCTGTTTCAAATGTTGTTTTTATTTTGCTAAAATTGGAACCCTGTTATTCAATGCAGTCAAATGGTGTTATTTGACAACCAATATCTAAGTGCTTATGAGTAAGCAATGTCCCAAAAGTAATGATACAGAAAGTGTCTTTATTTAATCTTGGTTTTAGGGTCACCATTTCATAAACTAATTAAACACAAACTCCATCGTGAGATACAAGTGACATAAAATCATTCCGACCAATCTCTAATCTCAGCTTTTTAGCGAGAAGCTTATAGAACAAGTAGTTGTCGAAGTTTTGAATCGCGCAAACCAACCATCTCCTCCCTGCGCATCAGTCAGCACATCGGAGATTCCACTCCACAGAAAACTGCACAGTGCGGCGCTATCGATGACGGTAAAGTCTGCGCTTGTGCAGCTTGATCAAAGCGCAGCTTTCGACACGGTCGATCATGACATACTGCTCGGGTGCTCATCATCATCATTAACCGTGGGATCATTGCCCATTGGTGTATAATGCCACCTCACAGTTTTCTGCCATTATTTTCTGTCCGTTGCTCTGTGACTAAAAGATTCTGTAAACTGCTTCCACACCATTCTTCAATATCATCACACCATTCCTTGTGTGGTCTCCCTCTCTATTGGCACCCTCCATTATTCCAAACATTAGAGCTGTCATCTTTCTGTCCTCTTTCGTTCTGCATATGTGTCCAAAAAGTTGGAGTTTCCTTTGTTTTACTCTTTCCAGCATGGTTTGTTTGGCCTGAATTCTCCTGTATAGTTCTTCATTTTTGATTTTTGACCCATCCGATTCATAGTATTTTTCTATAACATTTTCTTTCAAAGGCTAGTATTTTCTTTCCAAGTCTTTGGTGATGAGTCCATGTTTTTGCATCCATATAATGGGTGCTAGAGGAACGCTTTGGAGTGAGTGGAACTCCTCTATGCTGGTTTCGCTCATATCTAAAGGGGCGCAAGAAAAAATGGTCATACTACAATAAGGAGGCATCGTCAGAACTACCCCTGCACTGCTCCAGTGCCACAAGGCTTGTCACTCGGTCCTGTATCGTTCATAACCTACACAGAAGATTTTAGCCTCATCCCTCAATGTCACCAGCTGAGTCACCACATATATGCTTACTTACAAAAAGCTTATAAACTTACAAGCCTTAAAATTATAATGTTGCAATTATTAGAGAAGGTTGAGCATGTACTGGAGAAAGGTCACTTTTTCCAGTCTCTCTCCAGATGGACCTTCCTCCAGATGGACCTTTGAGTCGGCCTTCTGATCCAGGCGATCTTCTGTCCCCAGACTGACCCTGAACAGAAATCAAGAGAAACTGCTTTTAGGTGTTAACTGAAGTCAAACCTCTCTGCATGAACTTCTGCCTAAGCATAGTATCAGTTGCAATACAGTAGGTCAAATGTAGGCCCTGCAAACACATGAACTAATTTCTATCAATGACAGCTTTTATTAAAAAGAAGGCAGAACAGTGGGAGTCAAAACAAATAATAAAAGAACTACAAACATTCAAAATGTTCTACATAATGTTACAGCAGAAGTCATTTAACCAACTCCGCTCTCCCTGGACAGAAAACCAGAGGACCCTTAAAATGCAAATAAGACAACTATCCAATAAATATGTAAGACAAGGAAACCAACAAAAGACAAATACACAAATTACAAAAGTTAACTGTTATTTATGTACACTTAAGTGTGCAGAAGAAAATTCAAGTCTCAACTGAATTTGTTGCTTCCATAAATAGATAACAATCTGAAGATAAATTCTCCAATTCATTTGGATATCTTTCATGCTGCTTCATTGTAGACATTTAGTGCTCTGAATGCAGGGCTTGTCCCTTGCTCAATGCTCATACTACCCGTGCATATGCATTGCATGTCTTGGAATCATAAATAAGTTTTCTCTTCCTGGTTCCAACATGGAATGCTAAAGCTTATTTATTAACTATTTAATTCTCAGAAGTCTCTCTCTTAAACTTACGGTATTCACTAACCGCTTAACTTTTGGCACCAGGAGTGTCAGGATTGGCAGCAGCACCAGAAAAAGACAAAGTGAACCAGGTTGCCAGGACCTCCAGGTAATCCAGGTTCACCCTGTCAGACAGAAAGAAAAGATAATTTCACTAAAAACTTCCATTGACCTATTTTAACAACACAATTCGGTTTCTGCAAAAACCAGTTTTTATAGTTCATTAAAGAAGTCTTAAGACTTTCAAGCACTCTGCTAGCATCCACGTCAGCACTGGAATCAAGTGCTTTAATAACAACATTACACATCAATCTGAATAAAAGCTGTCTTTAAAACTTATGTTGTTTTTCAACGTAATGTAATAAAATGACTCAGCAATCAGACTCATAGAACCAATTGCCTGAACAACAAACCTAGAACATGGAGAGCGCAACAATTGAACAAATACAGTAACCGACTTACATCTCTCTTTCTCAGGATATCCAGTAGGACCTTGTTATCAAAATATCATTTATACCTTATATTACTATATATATTCAGTTATTTGATGTAAATAATCATTTTAACCATAAGAATAATATTCTGATTATAAGTGGCTTAGGATTTCTTAAAGCCTGTGTGAAAACCAATGTAGTAACTCTCACATTCAATAACGGTACCTAGCTTTCCGGAGATAGGCTCCAGATATTATTATTATTATTGTTATTACCTCGACAATTTCTATGTAGCGCTATAACATAGCTAGATGCCAAAAGCAAGAGCACTTACATAAATGGAATAGATAGCCTTGAGAATCCGTTTACTGTTCCAACTTCCACTGTATGTGAAATAAATCTGCAATCCTCTGAATTTGATCTTGAATGCTTCTCGAATCGAATGCAGCAAAGGACTGACCGATGGGCCGATGGTCCTCGTCGCCAAGGAGGACCTCGTGGATCCGGTGATGTGGGTGACCCGGGGAGGATCTCGTGGTCCAGGCTGCCCCTAAAATTCACGAAACGCACAATTAGGCGCCACTGGAAGCATCGGTCGCAGATGCAATAAAAGCATTTAAAACCTGTACAACCGTACAACAGCTAGAAGTGCAGTTCGTTGATTCGCATTAAAAATATTACAGAAAATAAATGCCGCATTTGTCTAATCTCACAATATTTTGTTGAGAAAGTCTTCTTCTTCTTCGTCTTCTTCTTCCTCTTCACAATATTTAGATCGATGGCGTTTGGGACTATTTATTTAGCATTAGGTGCAATAATATTTATAAAACTGTTGTTAAATTGCAAGATTTTGTATATTAGCTTTGTTTTTTAAAATGACAAAACGAATACGCTCAAATTTATTGAGATTATTGAATTATAGACATTTACAAGTACTACAACAACTGCATTTAATGCTGTTTTCTTCTTTACTGTTTTGTGTAATATTCCACATTTACCAAGTCCAGTAAGAAATAGTGTTAAATATTTTAAAATCCATCTATTACTTTTAGCGTGCTTAATTGTTTGTTTGTTATTATCACAAGTGACCTAATTTTAAAAATAACATGAAGCTGAAAAAAAGACATTATACCTGGTGCTATTTTCTGTTCAAATTGGACTTGCCATTTGATCAAACTACATCGAGTACACTAATAATATAAAATACAGTTGATCAAGGCATTATTTTTTCTTTTGAAATTCTATTTTTAAATTTCCACAGACAAGTTTACATTTTAAAAAAATTACGTTAAGGGATATAACTATAAAATTAAATTAGTTGATCTACCTGTAATCAGATTTCATAGGGAAATGCGACGCCAGGAACTTGCATTTTATAGCGCTATTACAAGATTATTATGGGATTATTATACTGAAGGAGAAAGCAATTCACAATTAATAATCTAAATTTCTATTGTACCACTATCGTAATGCCTAGGCATCAGAGCCGTAACTAGAGTATTTATCGCACGGGCAAGGTATCAATTTTTGCCCCTAACCGTCTAAAAACTGGTGGTTACCTGTTTTGCTTAGCACACTTTGGGGCTGTCATGCCTGTCCATTAATTACGTCAACAATTTAGAGGGGAGGGGATTTGAAAAAGTTTGACAGTTGTTGACAGGGGAGGGGTCAAGAGAAGTTGACAACAATGTCACTTTTACAAATACTAAAAATAGAAAATTTCGTGGAAGACCATTTATTACAATGGAAAAAGCATGGTAAAAGGTCATAACTAGCACACTTTGACACTCGTCGAGCAAAACAGGATAAAATTGTAATCACCGCAAAAATAATAGGCTAACCTTGTTATTGGGACCTGTCATTGATCTTGGGGAGGGAGAGGTCAAAAGTTTTCGACGTAATTATAGGGGTAACTGAAAGTTGACAGTTGTTGACAAGGGGAGGGTCAAAATTGCCAAAAATTGTTGACATAATTAATGGACATCCCTTTTCACGACGTTGTAGGAGCGAAGCAGTGAAGGAAGTATCGGCCTAGTGTACAGAACGCGGTGATGACCTTTTCACTTGTCATACTGGCAATACCGTCGTGAATAAAATCAACAATGGTCTCTGACGCCCACCGGACGGCGCCCGGGGAAGCTTGCCTCCCTGCCTCTAGCCATGGCTAAGTTGCAGGCTAACCCCAACCCATCAGCCAGGCACGCCGAAAGTGGGGAGCAGGATGTGCAGCTGCACCCCGTGGAAAAATTCAGGGGTGCAATGCACCCCTGAAAAGAGGATGGTCTGCACTTCTCTGCACCCCTGAATCCTAAAAACAGAGGGCAGAGGGGGTGCAGAGTGTACAGACGACCTTTTTGCTTGTCAAGCTATTTTGAAGGTAAATTCTAGCAGAGGCATCATTTGGGGTTATAAGCCGACACCCTCCAAGGAAATGAAAATATTAATTTATAATGTATTAATGTGTAAAAACAGGGACGTCATTTGCATTTGGGGGGCAAAAGAAAGGTCAGCAGCCCCTAAAGCCCTAAAGAAGTATTTGATGTCGAGTAATCTGAAGAAGTAACTAACTGCAAAAAGGACTGACAAGCAAAAAAAGAGGTCGTCAACTTTTTGCAAACTCGTCAGGTCGAAAAATTGCAAAAATTGAAAATTGGAAGAAAAATTTCTCGCCCCCAAGAAAAGTGCGAAATGACGCCACTGAATTCTAGCGTTGAATAATTTTTTTGCTTGTCAAGGATTTGAAAGAGAAAATTTCACTTGAAAAAATCTGCACCCTCTGACCAAAATTGTTCCGGCGGGCCTGCCATCAGCAGATGACGAACCAAACCAAACCGGGGCTTATAATAATAATAATAATAATAATAATAATAATAATAATAATAATAATAATAATAATAATAATAATAATAATGTGATTTTAAGTGGTTTAGGAGGCTAAGTAAGCCTGTGTGAAACCACTGATGTAACCATCTGCATTCAATAACCTAGTTTGTCTAGATAGCCTTTGAATCCGTTCACTGTTTCAACTGTCACTCCCACCTCGTCCAAACTGTTCCAATTGTCCACAACCCTTGCACTAAAAACGTTTTCTTTCTTGGACCAAACCTCTGCTTAAACAATTTGCACTTGTGGCCTCTTGAGCTGCTATAGTGTGCCAATGTAAAGAATCGATCATATGGCACATTTACTTTCCCAGTCATTATTTTGTATGTTTCTATCAAATCTTGACAGGGCTTGATCAAACCCGAATTAATTAGAGACAGGTGAGGCTGGGATGGTCAGTTTGATCGACGAGAGGGATATCAGGTTACTTTGTATGCCTGTTTGGCCAAGCTAAACAGACATATGAAGTGATGCTGGGAGTGAATTACAAAGCATGCGGCTACACACCGAAGAACACCTACTAGCGTCAAAGGCTGTACTAGAAAGAGGAACAAACAAATTAAGGACCTGTGGAGTATCTGGTGGAGACTGGAGAGTCTAGTAGGCTTAGAGACAGTGGCGGTTCTAGCCGGAAAAAATTGGTGGCTATGCCTATTCAATGACCGCCAACTTCCCAACCTCTAAAAAGTGTAAAAGGTCGTCTACTCCAGACATGTCAAACTCAGGGTCCCCCAAGGGCCGCGTGGCTCACATTGGTATTGTCATGGGGGCCACACACAACAATTAATTGTGCACATTACAATAACTGAAATATATTTAATATTTAATTAAATTCGGTGCTTCATTTTTTGGTTACTTCAAATAAGAAACATACAATGTGCATACAAAATCACACAAAAACGATCCAAAAATCACACAAAAGCGATCGACTTGAGAAATCGTGTTGTCTAAAAAACATTTATAATTTGTAGAAATCTTTGTGCGGGCCGCTGGGCATCTTGTAGAGTGCCGCATGCGGCCCGCGGGCCGCCAGTTTGACATGCCTGTCTAATAGTGTCTATCCTATCGGGTTTCCGTTAAACAACTCCTGAAAATAGCTGACATACAAAAAGGTCTTCCACTATTATTACCTGTGGGGTAAAACTGAAATCTTGAAGGCTACATCTCACCAGCTCCACCTCAGAACCGACACTGTTGAGGGATGAGCTGTGTTTAAATTAAGATAATTGATTCAATGTGTAACATGGTTTTCTTAATTGTAGAGCAAAAGACAGATTTTATAATCAATTACTTGTCTGGAGTCAAGACGTTCGAAAAGAAAGAATTAAGACAGATTCTGCATAATATTATATCCTGTGCAGAGAAAATAACTAATGAATGGGTATTAGAGAAGGGAGGCGTAACAAGAGAATTTTCGAGTACATCAAAAGAAGAGAACTGTCGTATCTCGGCCAGATCACGAGGAAAACAGGCTCTGGGCGTCTGTTTTGAAAAGGAAATGATACAAGGCACAAATGATGGTAAAAGAAAACAATACAAACCCAGGAGTGGATGGACTGATAACATTATGGAAAAGGCGACCCGAATGACAGACAACAGAAAACAGTGGAACAAGCTAAACCATTCAAAATCACGGTATTATTAAGCTCATTCGTGATGCGGACCTCTCAGCGAGGATGGATGAAGACAAGTTGTTTGGTAGGAAACCAATGCAAGAACTGACTAACTGGGTCTACGAGTTCAAATCTGGGAGATTGTATTGGAATTCTGTGCTCTCAGAAGTGTTTGCTCAATTGATCTTGTGATGTCAAAAGACAAAACCCCAGGGAATTGCATTAATCTAGGCGACTAGATACCAATGCATCGGCTATCTGAATTATAGAACAGGCTTGGGGAGCAGCTGTTTGATGGGACAAATGCCTCGAATATGATAAAGAGAAGCTTCGCAAATTGAATTTATGAGAGAACTGAAACAGAGATATCACATCATGATCGCGAGCAGAAGTAGGCCTACTTCCCGATAGGATCTTTCAGGAGACCTACTACATATTTCAGCAATTCAAATTTTATCAGTTGAGCAGGCGTGCCTAAATATAGCCCGCTTAACAAGAATTAAGAAGCTTATTTGAAGGAACACCACGGGGGTAGTATAAAGAGTAAATAACGGAATTTAAAGAGATTCCAATTTATATTTGCTAATTTAACCACAAAACGCTGGTGTCAACGTTTTGTGGTTAAATTAGCTAAAACTAGTTAAAAGAAATTAGTCTTTAAGCGATATTAGATTCCTTTGATTCGTTAATAACAGTTATGAATGAATGAATGAATGAATGAATGAATGAATGAGTTTATTTATTTCCAAAAGCATACAGTAATCATCAATTCGATTATAAACACATATATATACATATATATATACATATATATGTACAGGGCTTTTTCACACACACTTGGGAACACGTTCCCACACTTTTTAATTGTATATAATTGGATAAGTTATAATTACAGGAAAACCTGTTTTGTTGTTGAGCAAAAAAAGATGATCCCAAACTAGAAAAAATGTGTATATATATATATATAATAAAACAATTGATTATTGGAAAACCTTGGACATTACATGTTCACAGTAAATAAAACAATTGACATTACCATTAAGGAAACAAACAAGATTAACCTAAGGGATCCTGGAATCACGAGTCTCTAAGAAGCGTGTGTTGAATATTGTACAGTTTAGCCATTTGCATGTTGCAATGTTCCCCTCTTGCTGAAATGGCGAATTTGTATACAGGTAGAGAGTTCCTCACAATATTTAGATCTATGGCGTTGTACCTTCTTTATTTAGCATTAAGTAAAATAATGTTTTAGAAAACTTTGAAAAGAAGTTTAATTTCGCATCTTTAGCTTTGTTTTAAAATACAAAAAGAATAATAAAGTAAAAATATTAGTTAATTAATTTCTGCAAGTGTTATATACTATACAACATAGTGCTTAATATCGTTTTCTTCATTTCCATAGATGCGAAATGTTCTATCTGTATTGAGTCCGGTATGAAATAAAGCTATAGTTTATTTTTTGAAATTCGCCTAATTTTTTAGTCGCTGTTATTTATTTTACATTGTTCTAAATAACAGCAATTTTAAAATGAAACGGCATTTTGCTAAAATAAAAGAAAGACATTATACCTATTGCTATTTTTGTTTGAACTTGACTCGACATTTGACCAAATTACATTGAGTACACTAATATTATACAACAACAAGATTCGCGCTTTAGTTTCCTCAATTAAAAATTCTACTTGTTAACAATAATTAACGGATAAAAATTTTTAAAAATATATTTGGGCTAACAGGAATTAACTATAAATTATTATAATGAAATGTTAAGAGTACAAAATACGGCGCCACAATGTTATTTTGTATAGGAGCTCACATTTTATAGCGCTATTATATTATTATTATTATTATTATTATTATTATTATTATTATTATTATTATTATTATTATTATTATAGATTCTTAGCGCGTTACCTAAAGGAAACATGCAATTCATATACGGAAGAGTGTGAGTAACTAGGCTACGAGCACATATAACTACAGGTAGAGAGAATGTCTGTTAGTCTCTTTGGGGTCGTCCATAAATTACGTCACTCGAATTTGGCACTTTTTTTACCCCTTTACGTAACGCGACGTCACAAAACGTCGGACCCCTAAAATATGACGTCACATCGGGCCGACCCCCTCCCATTTTCGTATTCCGAAGTCTTGACAAGCAAAAAAGGTCATAATTGTATTTTTCCTCTCCAAAATCCCTGACAAGCAAAAAAGGTCAAAGGCCATGACCTAAATTTTGACCTAAATTTGTTTTGCGTGACGTCACACTTACGGGACCCTCACCCCCGTCGTCACACTTCGTCACAAATTGCCGGATCCCCTCCCCCCTAACCGCGTGACGTAATTTATGGACGACCCATTTGGGCATTGTCAAGATGACCAGAATCATTCCTTGATGATCTTGCCACTGCGTGCTATTGACGGCATTGGCGGAGTTCCTCTGTTTGTCGAGTTGCTTTGAACGCTTTCCAATTCTGATTTCCGACTGAAAAGGACTCGTCCATTTCTGTTGCCTTTTCTCATAAGCCTGTCTCGCTGTTTTCTTCCATTCTAAGTAAAATTTCTGCATTTCATCTCAGCTTTTGTTCCAATAGATCCTTGTTACCTTTATGCTTTAGTAACCACTCACTGACAGAACGAAAGTTCTCGCATTTGTGAGAGCAGTGCGACAGGATTGTGCTGAGACAAAAAACTTAATGGTCAGTGTAAAAGGCTAAAAACATTATGAAATTAACGAAGAAATGATTTAACAAGCCGATAACCAGAAAGTTGGGGGGACTACACCATCCCCCATTAGTCGAGACTACTTGCGATAGTTAGGTCTACACTTACAATAATAATTTGTAGGTTTTTGTATTGACTCATCAGTGGAAGTGGAATATTTGTTATAGAGTGTCGTTGTCTTTTTCCGAAGAATGTAAGTGCAACGCCACTTGTAGGAAGCCATTATGAAGGTAGATTTTAAAGTGTGTGAAATGATTGACTCTTCAAGTGCCAGAGAAACGACAAATAGCTGAAGGGAAAAGTGAAAACTCGTCACCGAAAGTGTTGGTTCTGGCCTATACGCGGTATCATATTATAGCCGCCCCAGCTATGACCGCTGACCGCCCCAGCTTTAGCTGCCGTCAGTATCGCTTAGGTTAGTGTTTCGTGTCTGGTTTATGGTGTGCGTAATGATTATATGACCCCGTACGGGTGCAATACACTGCTTTTCGTCAAAACCCATAGAGTAACTGGGACGGTCATAACTTAATGGTCATAGCTGGGGCGGCTACCCAGTGGCGGCTCTAGGATTTGGCAAGTGGGGGCCGTTGGGGTGGCAACTTCTAATCATGGGGGCAAACATTTGTTGTTTAATGTATGTAGCATTAAGTATAGGGTCCCCTGGGGCCAGGCAGTCAATTGCGGGCCTCCTGCCCCGGTCGAGCCGCCACTGCCCACTGGCTGTAACCGTATACGCCACCGCCGAGCATTTTAAAGTGGTGAGACTCATCAAAACAACTAATCTGTTAGGTCACAATGAGCAAAGAGTATTGCGCTAACATGAATACGCTTCTGCATACGCTAAGCTGCAATGTTAATATTTAGACAAATATTTATAATCGAGAATTTATAATTCAATAATAACTTGAATGCCTTCATTTTATAAAATTTGGTTTCATTCACCAGATGGGCCAAACTCCGCTTGCATTATAAAATAATGGCCCAGCATTGAAAAGGGTAACACTAAAAGTTTTTATATTTAGATTGTTAACATAAATATTACATTATTTTTTATTTAATAATCATAATAATTAGATAATTTAATAATATTTATATGTCTGGTTAGTATTATTATCAATATCAGTTTTAAGATTTTATTCTTATATTTTTGTATGTCTTTAGTTTAGTTTACAAATCACTTGCATTATTAGCTAAGGGCTGTCCATTAATTACGTCAATAATTTAGGGAGGGTTTGAAAACGTTTGACAGTTGTTGACAGGGGAGGGGTGAAGAGAAGTTGACGTCAACAATTTCACTTTTTACAATTAATCATAAAATAGGAAATTTCATGGAATACTACTTATTACAATGGAAAAAAGCATAGCAAGAAAGGTCATCACCACCACATTTTGACACTCGATGAGCAAAAAAGGGAAACAATGGTCATCACCGCAAAAACAATAACCTTGTTATTGATCTTGTGGGGTCAAAAGTTGTTGACGTAATTATGGGGGGCGTCAAGTGAAAGTTGACAGTTGTTGACAAAGGGGGGTAAAAAATTGCCCAAAAATTGTTGACATAATAGTTACGGAGAGCCCCTTTTACTGCAATAGATCTATTTTACTCACCGTCTCTTTCTCTGCGATAGAAGTCGAACATTGGACAGTCAGAAGAAGAGAGTCTGTTTAATGTAAACAAAGAACGTAATCCAAACAGTCGACTGCTCATCGCTTGAAGTTGGATGCCACGGTGCCATTGGATTCTAGATACTTCCATAGGCCTGTATGGCCACAGAAACAATGATTGCAAACTCTTCTGTTCCTCGTAACATTAATATTGGCGGTCGATGCTCTGAGGCCATGTTACGGCAACTTCATTCCAAACCGGGACCAACCCCCAGTGCAACAACAACGACAACCGATGCACAGACAATGGCAAGAAATGTCATCACCACCACATTTTGACACGATGAGCAAAAAGCGACCTAACAACCGATCGGTTTTGCGCTACGATTGAATAATGAGCAAGAAGAAACAGCAATAGTTAACATCCATCGAATCTCTTTCGCTTGATTTACACACTCAGTCTTCGACGCAAAATCCCTCACAATTCGACATTTATGCAGAACAAACGCCTACAGTCGAGCCGCTGCCTTGTTGACCATCTAGTGGGCCATAGTAGTCAAAGCAGGTGAGACTCCTCCTCCGCACCCTCCCATCCCTCAGAGGTACCTTCTTAACTGGTACAAGTCATTGGTCGCGCTTTTGCGCCTGAGAAGAGGACGGGGAGGTGGCGTAATAGATCGTGGTTCTACAATTAATGACTCATTAAGATGAAATAGTAATCTACGTAGAAACCCTGTCCCTAGTCTAATATTGCAAGAGATTAGAGATATAATTTAGTATAATAGTAATAATTATAATAAAGAGAAAATTGACTACAAAGTTTTCAGGACCTAGACTATGGAACAACCTGCCTATTGAACTGAGAAATATTAACAATTTCTTTCACTTTAAAAAAAAGCTTCATTTTCAATAACTAAGTCTCTGACAAGTTGTAAATTAGTTAAAAATTAGGGTTTCTCTTTTATTGTTATTTAACGAATTTAAAATTCCTCAAGATTCTCTTAACCATTTATTACATTCTATACTCTTCTATATTATTATTCATGCAACTTCTAAGTACCTTAGCTAAATACTGTTTTACCTTTAATTTTGTCACTTCTAAATTCCTCAACCAAATAGGTTGACTGTCTTACGGGTTTTATACCCTTTGGCCAACCCATTTCTCAAATTAATTATATATTTTTACATATTGATTTTTTTCACATGATAAGAAATGAACTAATTTTGTATGTTTAATCTCTGTATGTGTAATCCTGCAAAATAAATAAATTGATTGATTGATAACTCATGATGTGTTTATGATGAAAAATATTTCTTCCAAACTTTCCATAATTTGAGTGCAGGTACAATTAATGAAAGTTACGATAAGAACATTAAGAATTTGTTTAAAATTAAGCTAAACAAGCTGGTCCAATTTCTAGACCAAACTATTTGGCCTCGATCTTTGCCAAAGTCAGCGGAGGCAATGTCCTCGATCGGAAGGCACGCTGTTTCTTCTGTGGTGAACTGAAACGCAGTGGGGCCCCAAACATCCATCCGATTCTAAAACAAAGAAAAACAAAAGGAGGTAAATATTTTTGCATAAATGTTCAACATTATTCTTCACTCTTCAATGTAGATGTTGTTGCAAGATTCCCCTCTCTCTCTCTCTCTCTCTCTCTCTCTCTCTCTCTCTCTCTCTCTCTCTCTCTCTCTCTCTCTCTCTCTCTCTCTCTCTCTCTCTCTCTCTCTCTCTCTCTCTCTCTCTCTCTCTCTCTGGTCTTCACATTGACTGTAAAGTGTCTTAACTGAAAGAGACTCTTCACCTCAAAGTGTCCGGATGTTGAGTCATAATCAGAGGAAAGTTCTAGAGATTCAATTCCAACATTAGAATTCCCTTAGAATGTCCCTACTGCAGAATGTTTAAGTATGCCTAACAAATATAAGAAAGAGCTGACATAGCACCACAGTCATTTATTTACCTTGCATTCATCTATTGGAACTTGTGTGGATGACTGCGTCACCAGCGCCAATTTCCTGGTCATCCATTGAGGCAAAGATTGCTGCCTTTTTGTAAGATTTGGCGCTTGATGTCGTAATACGCAACCGTATTGCGACAGTGAAAGGTGACGTTCTGGAAGGCAGAAGAGCCGAGCAGTTGGAGGAAGTGAAACTGAGATGCGTCTGTTGTGTACGTGAACTGCAAAATAAGTAAATAATTATTAATTTCATACATATTTTTACTTTTGAAAACATCAGGAACAGCAAATTACCAAAAGGTACATTCTCAGTTTTCTCATGTTTTCCTTTGGCACCTGGGGAATTTTTGATCCGGTAGTCAAAGTGTTAATAAAGCAAGAAGAATTAAGACAATCTCCAGTATTCTACTGTTCTGAAGGTCAAAAGTAAATGAAGAAACTCAACATTTACCAGAAATCCATTTCTGATTTCTTCACCAAACCAAATTCTTCTCTTCTCACCAATGTACCAAGTGGTTTTTGGAATCTGCAACAGACAACAGGGATTTCTGAACCAAATTAGATCTCTGGAGCCACAAATGGTAACAACTGTTAGCACAAGCCACGATCGTCAAATAAAAACTCATCTACCGCTTTCAAAGTCAGGATGAGAAAGAGCCAAATGGCAACAGGTCCTGGTCGGCGACTGCTTCGTTCTTCTCGGGTCTTTGACCAAATCAACGAGCTTCATCAATTGTCTTGTCATTTGCAGTGATTTCTGTAAGTTACCAATGAATTGTAATGATAATCATGACTCTCACATTGGTCATTAATTAGCTCAGCACTCAGTGAATCTGACAGATTTGTTACATAGTTATAATAGTTGAGATACAATAAATACAAATAGGACAAATTTTATTTCTTCAGCTTCTATGACCAATCAAAGAAAATTACTGGAGAGAATACCACATACTGTACCTTGGCCTCTTTAATTTCACTTTCTTCCGAAGTGGCAACATCTGGATGAGCTTCCTGAAATGAAGAGCAAACAGGAGAGTTAGCAAGATGACACTATGGCAGCTAGATACAACATCCATAGGCAATGGTATTAGGCATACACCTTAAGCACAAAATCTGTCAAATATTTCAATATTCTTTCGATATTTTTCATAATCTATCTTTCTATAGCACTAAGACAAAGAGCAAATTCAGACTGAAATAGATCAAAAGTCCTTGGCTGGGTTTCAGTGGGAATCAGTTGCATCAAAGCTACATACTAATCAGAGGCCCTACTGCTTTCTATATTTCTCCTGTTCAGCTAATCATGTATGACATAATCTAGTACCAAGGCCACTTCTACAGTAAGACATGATGTCATTTGGAACAATGCAGTCTTTGATTCACAGTATTATGAGTACAAAGACGTGAATTCATTCAACAAAACGGAACAATTACCAGAAGAGGATCCGGTCCTTTCGGTCGACTGAAAACCCCAATCCAGGTTGAGTGTCCATTGGCTGCTGCGTAGCCATTCCCCTACAATTTTCCAGTTCAGCTTACATCAGTAATTAATTACACACATTAACATTTTATGTGCAAAAATAACTATAACAATAAGTCTTAAATCATGAAATGCAATTATACATAATGAAAAATGTCACAGTGTCTCAGTAACCACCAACGATCAATAAGATATTATTATTATCAATTATTATTATTATTATTATTATTATTATTATTATTATTATTATTATTATTATTATTATTATTATTATCATCGTATGCTTCAAGTGCTGAAAGAAGTCAGTCATTTGACTGCAACATCATTAGCTGAGTGTAACGTCTGAAGACCTCCAATAATAATCAATAAGATGACATCATCAGGACACTAAGCAAGACATATTTGAATTCTCTTCTCACAACATTCAGGTTTAAGAAATTTCTATAAGTGAAACCACATTCAAAGTCTGAAATACTCAAATACTGTTTTAAACTTTTTGTTAAGAAGACATTTGAAAAAATGTTTTCAAAAACATTAAAAAGCATACTTACATTACCCGGTGGTTCAGGAGGCCCAGGGGTCCCTAAAACAAAAGTATAATGGCTTCTCAATTAGTACAAGAATTAAATACGTAAATAAATAAATAAATAGAAAGCTATTAGCAATGACCAAATACCCATTTAACAAGCAACTACTTATTCAATTCTTATTCAATTGATTTGCTCCATTCTTCACAAATGCAATAACTTCCTTCTTACTTAAAATGACTCATTGAATTTAATTAATGGAATCTTCCACTTGAAGTAAGTAAAGTATCAATGGAAACTCAAATGCATAAATTCAGTGGCTTGCCAGTTGTCCAGTGGGGCCACTCGGTCCTTTTGGACCCTAAGAAAAAAGCAGAAATCTTCACGAGACAGAAGTGAATTACAGATGCAGCAAATCAAAGCAACGTCTCAGATTCTTCTTTGGCTTTCATTTAAGTCACACGCACAGCACGGAACTCTGCATCTTGAGGAAATTCCTTTAATTTCCAATTCTGGTTGAGGCTCTAATTTGTATTTTAAATCCACTGCTGCACTTCAAATATTCTCAGGAGGACGATGAATCACATTCATAAAAGAGAACACTACTTACAGAGAAAAGCTCAAAAACTTAATTTCATTAAATAAAATTTTGCAATGTGATGTGTTTTAGGATCTTGAACTGATAATAATCTAGGATTAGGACAATCCAGTGCAATCAGATCAACGGCACTTCCAAAGGACTGCTGAATGCTCTTCACTAAGCAGTTGACATTAACAGAAGTTGAAGAACATGTGTGACAACAAGATGAGGGCCAATACGCATGTGTGACTGTAATTCTGTGAAGAATGCTATCAAGGCCAGCTGTAATCAGAATGGCTCAGTAAAGTGTTAAGGCAACAAATATCAAGTAAAAGTATGTTATATCTTCTTGGATTGCCATCAGTTAAAAAACAAAGCACAACAAATCTGAAGGAAAATGAAATTAACCCATGAAAGAGGACTAAAGACTGCCTTTGAAGAATCAGGAAAGGACCAACAACAAACTCTAGAACAGATGTTAGAGAACAGTTGCAGTGTTCAATGTCTGAAACTGAACATGATAATAAAGAGGCATTGGCTAAACATTGCTCAGAAACAGCTAAATAATTATAAATCATACACAAAATACAATAGATCCTTACTCTAGGTCCAGGTCTTCCAGAAAGTCCTTCTTTTCCAGACAATCCAGGGGATCCAGCATGACCTGGTTTGCCCTAAAAACAAACCACAAAATCAGTTGATGACATCTGCCACAGTCCAGCCAAACAACAGCCATTAGCAATGGACTGATCACTCAGCATTTTGATCATTTTCTGGTTGGCTTCAATCAATTAAAACTCAAATAAAAACTGAAAATTCATCTAATCAACGACACCCATCCACTTCAAAGTTCTTCTGAATGCCCTTTGCAACAGATTCTGGCCGATCATCGCCACGTTTCACTCACTTTAACTTTCCTGGGAAAAAGTCAAAATATGTTAATTCTCAAATGGACTCTGCTTATTCTGAGCTTCCATTCATTTTACCAAAAACCAATGATAAAACTCACTCAGTCAAATGCCATTGTTCATAGCAGCAATATCTTCTCAATACCATTTCTACTTCTCTCTGTAAAAAGTGCAATTGATGTGTTTGGAAACTTACTCATGTCTTTGGTTAATCTTTTGTTGCCTGTTGAGCGACTTCCTCTGTCCTTTACACATGTTGAGCTGTTCAAAAACTTCTGAGAAGAACTTCTCTTGATGCTGAAAGCCTCAGGCAAACGAAAGAATTCCTCCTCGAGTCACGAGTTTTGCTGCCGTCGGCCACATGCCCACACGGGCAATAGGAGGCCCTGGCGAAACAGGATCGCCCTAAAATCAAATGAGTTCTGATGTGAGGCCACAGTGTCTAATGTTTCAGCTGAAACAATAACTCAAAATTGCTTTAAAACTTGACATAGAGATTCACTATAAACAGAACATTGTTCACAGGACAGAGAAAGCAAACAGCCACGTGGAAAGCATCTCAATTACGTAAAAAGAATTACCGTAGATTATGTTACATGTCAAGATGCCAATATCTTGATACCAAAATGAAAACTATGAACCAACCGGAAAACCCTTCCACCCGGCAAGCATGGAAGATGAGGCCAAAAATATGCTGATAATAACTTGGCCTGAATAAAAAATAACAATATTTGAGATGGCACGCACGCAAAGGAAATGCGTCTAACATGCGGAAAAGATGATGATCATTTGGCCATATATTTAGAAAGAATGAACTAGTAAACCTGGAAACTACTTTAAAAGTTGAAGGCAAAAGAGCAAGAGGAAGACAAAGAATGGCATACATCAGCAGTCCCTGATTGATGTAAAAGAAGTAATTTGATACATTTTTCTGAAAATAAATTTGATGACTTCAATATTACAATTTACATGTTGAAATGAACAGATGGTAAATAAATTTTGATATTATGATATACACGTGAGTTACATTATAAAGTTACACAGGCTCAGGTCTCATATATGCTGGCGACGTGACCTCTGCTTGTTCGCCAGCGTGCTAAGATCTTCCACCTGAGATGCTGTTCCTACTTGCTCTTCCATGATAAGTTGTATGTATCCATCATCCAAGTTGTTGTCTTCTGTCTAAACACAAAGTGATAATATAATCATATATGTGCATATACGTAGGCACGCACACACACACACAAACACACACATACATAACATGCCACTTTAACAGTCTTTATCTGACATAGTGATGTGATCATAGGCGTCAATCCCCGCGAGTGTGTGGGGTCGGGACCCTCACAAAAATTTGGATGTGAGGGTCCATAATGCATTGGACCCTAACAAAATCTGAATAAATCTACATTGTACTGTTGTACAATTATTTAATAAATTGTTGTGCTGGATAGATGATACACGTAGAGTCGTAGATATTATCAGTAAATGGTATTTTGGAACATTAATAAGTAATAAGAATTATGCTAAAAGGGTTAGGGTTAGGCACAACAACAGGTGGACCCTCACAACTTTTACTACAGATTGACGCCACTGGATGTGATACAAAGACATTGTGATTTGGCAATCGGACAATCTGCAATCATCTACCGAAATAAGTGATGATAAATATACAACAAAAATAATTTTATTTGTCAAACATCACTATCGAAACAATTCCTTTAAGTTCACAAGACACATTGCAATAGTCTTTAAAAGTATTAAAATCAAATTGTTTTATAATTAAAAGTAATACATAACAGAAAATAGATTCTTTGATCAACAATGGATGGTTAACTAGAACAAAGGTTTTCCAGCAACTGAACAAGCAATGAACAAATACTGCATTAACCGACTTACACCAAATCCTCTTTGTCCTGATTTATCTCTTGCAGCACCTGGACATTAGCGTGGCCCACGGGGAGCAAATGGGGCAACTGCCCCCTCAACCTGCCCCAGACCACCTACCAGATTCGCGCAAACCGGTGAGAAAGTTTTCTGTGGAGGATGAGGGGTGGGTAAGGAATCTGACACGCTAGCCCCTTTTGAAGTTTTGTCCCCACCAAAAATTCCTGGCGACGTCACTGCACTTGGATCATCAAACATCATATATTAACACATTACTTTCAATATTTTATAATTATTTATTCCTAATCATTGTAACCATCAGATTACTTACTTACTTACTTACTGTCGTCAACTGTGCTTGAAATAATTCCATGATCTCTAAATTCGACCTTTGAATGTTTCTCTGTCAAGTGCAATGAATGGCTCAGCGGGACTGAGAGGGTCCTGGGGACTCAGGCCCCGAGGATGCCTAAACATTTTATACACGCTCGATTAGGGTTAGAATAACAAGAATCTTAGTATTCAGCATCAAGTGCAACAAACGCATCTAAAATCTGTAGAAATTTATTTTGATGTTTCATATTTGAAAAATTGAAATATATAAGAACTTTACAAAACTATAATTACTATTACTGTTATAAGGCATTGTATTTAATGCTGTTTTCTGTTTGTCAACTGGAATAGTCAAAACATAGGTATGTAAATAGTAAATCAATAAGTCAGTAAGTAAAACCTTGTGGATTTCTATAGCGCACTAATAGGTAGTGCCACAGTAGTTACTTACTCGTAACGCTTATCCCCGAAAATTTGGAAATGTGCTATCCTTTCTTAAAATAGCTATGTGAAAGGTGAACGATCAGCATTGCAACGGTAAAAACTCAAAATATCCGAAGGGCAATGAGACTAGATCGTTATAATCATTGTTATGGTAATAATAATTAATAATAATAATAATAATAATAATAATAATAATAATAATAATAATAATAATAATAATAATGTGATTTAAGTGGTTTAGAGGCTAAGAGGTTTTAAGAGAGGCTGAGCGCCTAATAATAAGCAGCTACTGTTGTGCTGTTACCGAGGCGCTATAGAAATCCACGAGATTTTACTTTACTTATTTTTTTACTTTACAAGCCTGTGTGAAAACCACTGAAGCAACTCTCCGCATTCAATAACCTATGGCGGAATTATTTAAGAAAAGGGAACGATTTAAGCTTAGACCTGAAGACATAAAATGATAAAAAGATAATACAGGAATTGCGGGAGTTGAGGATTCAGATTTTATCTTGTCATATTATAAAATCGTGTCTCTCAAGGCGAAAAAACCGCATTAAATAATAGCTCTTAAGTCTTCATATTTATATTTTAAGTAATACGTATGTTCCTCTTGCTCCCAAAAATGGCGATTTTGAATAGTAAAGAGAGGTCTAGTTTACACGCAATATTTAGATCAATTGCATCTACCATCTCTTTAGCATCGAGTACAATAATATTGTTTAACCAATTCTTTTGAGCTATCGCTTTCCATTCGTAGCTTCATGTCTTGAAGTCAAATGAGAATAAAGCGAAAATTATCATTTGATTAATATTTGCAGACGTTGCAACCAAAAAGCATTGTACAAGATGCTGTTTTCTTCACTTTCAGAAATGGCCTAGTCTACCGGCATTGAGTAAAGTAATTAATACTAAGTAAGTACGTAAGTAAGTAAATAAGTAGAACGAAATTTCTATAGCGCTGCTCGGAAGCAGTAATACATAAAAGTAACAAATAAAGTTATGAAATATTTATTGAATCCATTAATTTAGGACCTATTTGTCGTATATAGATCTACGATTGTTTCTAAATCAGTATAAATCAGGATATTGAGTTGGCTAAATCACATTGATTTTCGGAAATGATAAAATATAAACGTAATAGGTCTTGGCTAGCTAAACGATTACAAGATGTGTGTGTATGTACAAGATAATCTGCCTGTATTCATACATTATTGAGAAATAAACTGTTTTTTTGATTGATTAAATAAGGGCTGTCCCTTAAATTATATCAACAAATTTTGGGCAATTTTTGACAACCTCCCCTTGTCAACAACTTTCAACTATCAGTTACCCCTATAATTATGTCAAAAACTTTTGACCCCCCAGCTAAGATCAGTGACGGGTCTCCCTAAAAAGCTTAGAATGTTATTATTTTTGCGGCGATGACCGTTTTCCCTTTCTTTTGTTCATCAAGTGTCACAATGTGGTGATGATGATGATCTTGTTTTTCGCTTGTCATGCTTTTTTCCATTTTAATAAATAGTATTCCATGAAAATTCCTATTTTTCATCATTTGTAACAAATTGTTGACGTCAACTTCTCTTAACCCTCCCCTGTCAGGCTGTCAACAACTGTCAAACTTTTTCAAACCCTTTCAGCAAGTGACATGTTGCTTTTTTAATTACTGTTCGGGTCTGTCCATTAATTATAATGTCAACAAAATAGGGAGGGGTTTGATAATGATTTGAACTAACTAACATTAACTAATTTAACGGCTAAACAATGACTTCAAGATAGAATACTAGTTTTAAGCGATATTAAATTTTTTTGATTCGTCAATAATAACACACGAGACTCTAAGACTCGTATTGTGTAGCCAGTTTAAATGCCCTCATTTACGTATGCAAAAATGGCGAATTTGTATATGGATAGTTTTTCACTATATTTAAATCGATGGTTTTTTACTTATTTATGTAGCATTAAGTAAAATAATGTTTTTCAAATTCTAAAAATAAGTTCGATTTTTACATCTAAAACTTTGTTTATATGAACAAATAATAATAAAGTCATTATTATTATTATTTAATTAATATTTACAAGTGTTATAAACTTACAAACCATAAAACATTGCATTTAATGCTGTTTTCTTCATTTCTATAATATGCAATATGCTACCTGTATTGAGTTCAGTAAGAAATAAAGTTTAAAAATTTATTTGAAAACCTTCTACTAACCTTG
This sequence comes from Metaphire vulgaris, assembly GCA_018105865.1. Classification (NCBI taxonomy): domain Eukaryota; kingdom Metazoa; phylum Annelida; class Clitellata; order Crassiclitellata; family Megascolecidae; genus Metaphire; species Metaphire vulgaris. The sequence goes on along the minus strand of CM030832.1, from coordinate 50,165,820 downwards.
TCGTAGTTATTTAGTTGATATTATTTTTAATAACAGCAATTGCAGAATTTCAGAATAATATGGTAACTTGCTGAAATAAAAGAAAGACATTATACCCAGTGCTATTTTTGTTTAATTTGATTTCAAATTTGACCAAACTACATTGAATACAGTAATATTATAAAAATAACAAGATTCCCGCATTACTTCTTTGTTTAAGAATTCTAACTGATTTAATATAAAATAGCAGATATAAAATTTTAAAAGATACTTATGCTAAAAGATTTTGCTATAAATGATTCCATCTAATGAAATTTTCATAATTTTGCGGCGCCGCAACGTTAATTCGTATAGAAGGGCTTATGTTTTATAGCGCTATTATTATTTATTATTATTAATATTATAGATCTAAGTGCGCCATTTAATAGTAGACTGGCAGTTAATTTACGGAAACATTTGAGTAAATTAGCAACCGTGTATACTGTAACTGCAGGTAAATAGAGTGTCTGTCAGTCTAGTGGCCATTATTATTCCTCGATGATTTTGACACTGAATGCTATTGACAGCATTGACGAAATTCCATTGTCTGTCCATTCTGTTGTGTATTTGCCAATTCAGACTAAAGATTCGTCTACTTGTTGTTGCGTGACTTGCCTCTTCTCTATTTCTCTAAACTCCTGAAGCCGGTCTCTGTTTCCCACTCTTGGTAAAATCTCTGCCTCTGCTCTGAGCTTTTCTTCATCTAATAGTAGATCTTCGTTTAACCCTTTGATTACTCTGACATTTTCTTCGCTGTTTCACTCAGCTGCAGTTCTAACTCGATATCAGCCTACCGATCGAGTCCTCGATGCCTCTCTTGAACGAGGACGACTGCATGCCACTGTCGTCGTCATAATATATACCGATTCCCAAATGCTGTATTAATGTAAAACTGATCCTCTAAGAATACGTCATCGCTTTCATCATTAGTTAATATACTGATCCCATAGAATTGATAGAGAGAGAGAGAGAGAGAGAGAGAGAGAGAGAGAGAGAGAGAGACCATATCGTCCATCTGCATACCTCGTTTTGCAAGAGAACAATGAAGCAAATTACCGCTTTTGTGTCTCCTCTCCGCCCATGCATCCCTAGTTCCGGCTCTGCGTTAAAAGTAAAGGTAGTCCCGCTCTCGAACGAGCGTAGGGTTTTCGGCGCTGACCTTTCTGGCGGTAGGCCTACTATAGGCAAGCAGCGACGCAAGTGGCTATAACGCCATTCAGTGGCGTAGCAAGGATTTTCGGAAGGGGGGGGTTTGGTTTCGACTTTTGACAGTAACCAGTAAAATCTTGACAAGCAAAAAGGTCATCCGATGTATTTATCCGATGTCTTTCCTTATAATTTTTTTCAAATTTTTCTTTTCATGAAGCTGACAGGCAAGAAAGGTCGTCGCGTCTTTAATGGCGCTTAAAAAATTTGGGTCAGCAGCCCCAAAGGGGTTTGACCATCAAAACTGCGTCCGAAAATTATAAATGCATGGAAACACATTTTAAAATTTTTCGTCGGCGCCCATGGGGTTTTAACCCATAAAGCCTCCCTTGGCTACGCCACTATCTTCATTAATCTAGAGTTGGTTGCCGTCTCTTTCTCTATGTCACAAAGTATTATTTAGGTTCTTTGTTTGTATATGTTTATGTGTATTTAGATTGGCTGGGTGTGTGTGAGAGGTGAGCTGTTGTTAATTCTAATAATGTTCGTTTCTACTCACGTAAGCATTTATAAAGTAAGGTCGAACATCTTCAAAACCGCTTTCTATAAATCTCCATTTCTCAAATTCTATCCGTTATCAAATATTCTTGACAGCGTTCCATTTCAATTTCTCTTAACCAACACCACTCACAACAGCCACCTCCGCTCCACTGCTACCTGTGACCTGTCTTTCACCTTCACGTCTATTCATTCACTCACGCCACCATACAGCATACAGGTACCATACAGACACCATCAATGCGCACACCAGCTCACCTCTCACACACACCCAGCCAATCTAAATACACAAACAACCAACCTAAATATCACTTTGTGACACTCTAGACCTGCGTTTTACCTTCGCAGCTTAACGTTGCTACCAATTTATCGACGCCTATAAGCGATGAACGGCTTGGTTGGCCGCCGGCACCACAATTAGATCCCGGGATGACCACCCATCCGAGTATTAACCGCGCGCGCCGTTGCTTAACTTCGGTGTTCTGACGAAAACCGGTCGCACAACGCCAAATAGGCCGGGTGCCTTTATAACAGAGACTCATAGAGATGACTTCATAGAAGGCAATGCTGTTGTGCCAATTCAATGGCGTAATAGCAACATTGTCCACGTGGCTCAGAGCCATGCTCCCCACCTCCACACTAAAGGGCGACACTCCGTCTGTTTAAACAACTCTTGACATTGCACCTAATATAAGTTGCTAAACAGCCTCACTGATTACGGATCCTGACAGTGGCGTAGCCAAGGAGCGGTTTGGGGTTTAAACTCCTTGGCCGCCGGAACAAATACTTAAACGAGTTTCGATGCATTTTAATTTTTTGACGCGACTTTGGGGTCAAAACCCCTTGGCTATAAGACTGTAAAGGTTCATGATGCGAAGACTTTTTGGCTTGTCACGTAAAAAAACTAGAGGTGATAACTTTTTCTGCTCGTCAGGATTTTTGCAAAGTTGGCGACAGTCAAAACCAAAATCTTCCTTCCGGTAATCCTGGCTACGCCAATGTATCCTGTTATAGCGTCTGGAGCTGTAAGATCAACTTACCAATAATTCCAGGGTTTTATTTATATCTATGCAAGAAAATTATAAAAATCAAAGCAACACATCAATAATTCGACGTGTGCTTGAAATTTCCGTTGATATTTTATTCACAAAGTGCTTGCACAGAGTTCTAAACGAGTGATCATTCACACCAATGACTAAATGCATGACTAATACTCTTCAGTTGATCAGAATCTCAATCCTTGAAATGTCCCTCTTCCGCCAATAGCTTCTGTTGACCATTAGCCTTTACATGAGAAACAATGCAATCTGCTATTCTCAAGCGATCCACTGAGTATCGGAATACTTGTTGAAGGCACTGTCTGTATGCCGTGTGAGTGTGTGTGTATCTATGTTCCAATTGTGTGTCTTTCAACCCAGATCTGTTCCTGTACACCATGTCCTGATGCTCCGTTCTGCTGCGTTGTTCCGATGTTCTGTCCTCCAATTGCTTTCATCGGATCCATGTAGTGGCCATTGGCCGTGGCTGGCGTTGGGCCATTCAAGTGGATCATTGATTGCTGCGGATACGATCGCTTTCTCGGTCGATCATTTCCACTGCTCAAACAGGATTTACTGAAACAGAAAGATCAAATAACATTTTATAATACCAGGTTTAATGTAACAGTGCATGCGAGTATTTGTAGTCGAAAATGAAAACCTAACCGAAGATAAGTCTTAGCCTTTATGAGTCAGCCGTTAGAAGAAAACTATTCTAGACTTCCAAATGCTGTCAAGTGTCATCCACGAGTGCTGATCTGACCATTTTGTTGTCAGAAGAACGGATGCCACAGCTACGATGACAATGACCGGAATGGAAATGCCCACTGCGATCGTCATCTTATGAGGAAATTCACCGATGGCGTCTAAAGGACAGAACAGCAGAGGTCATGCATTTTGTACTTCTGCCCATCATGTACCACTGTTACTGACTGGAAGTGAAAATGCTAAATAACTTAGACATAAATTATTTCATTAGGAACTTTGTTTTGCAATTTAGCTTTGAATTAATCTCAAGAAAGGTAAGATTTACAAAGAAGCTACAAATTACGTGTAATGTAATTTAATATAATTGTAATTTTACTATTTATGAGTTTACCTGTAGTCTGTGCCTTGATAGCTTCTGCTGAATATAAATGAGTTTTCACTGCAAAAAAATAAAATTAAGAAGTTTTTAACAAATTCAGGTGAAATTTTTAAAAATCCTATTTTAATTTAATCTGTCTTTGAATGACATTATGTCCTTACAGTTATCTATAAATGCAGAGAAAGCAGGAGAAAACATTTCTTCTCATGAATTTTGCAAAGAGATATCAACTTTCACTTCAGAGTAGGATATCTTTGCTTTAGATAGAGACATAACTGTCATGTCACTGATTCTGTCATGAGTACCTGATTGACAGAAGAAGTGCTTTGGTGTCATACAGTATTGCTGTTTCCATTGTTTCCCATTGCCCGTCAGCAGCATGCATTCACGGTTGATGGAGTTATCATGATCCTGCCAATTGGTGTATTTCGCTTCCTCCATTGAATCTGTTGAATAATTGAGTTCTTTGTAAATGTTTAACTCATTCAGCATCAGAGTTTCATCAGAATTTGACAGATTTGTCTAATTTAATTTTACTGATGAAGTTCTTTTGGTCAAATGCAAAGTTATTAAACCAAATGCATTGTGTACTTGTTGGGAGATTGTTTAATCGTATGCATTTATATAAGAAAAGGGGATTTTTTGTTAATTTTGAGCAGACTTCCTTTGAGTTGATGGTTTTTTAGTCTCATCAACTCTTGAAGTTCAACGCAGTGGGCAACTTTTTCCCGTGTAAACTGCCCTGTGTTGGACTGCAGCTCTCTTGCTAGACTCTAGCTGCAAGTCAGTGCTGTGAGGATGAGAACAGGTGCTACCTGTTTTCTTCCACTGCCACCATGTTTTTCGTAATCCAATCCAGATTCCAATTGCATTAACCCAACTGCATTAGGGTTAGAGTTGTATTATATCAACGCTTGAAATGCAATAACAGTAACTAGATATGGTAACTAGTAACTTGCATTACTAGTTACTAAATATTGTAAATAGTTAATGACAATAGTTAGTTACTCTTGGATGACATAACTAGTTACTCCACTTACCATACTCAAAACAGAAACTAATCATAGTAACCAGCGTTACTGTAACTAGTTACTACCCGGCACTGACTACTTCCGAACTTTTAGATGCGGCCGAGAGACCACAGTGTCAGTAGAATGAATCAGATGACAAATTCCTGAAAGACTGAACAACAGTAAATGACTACCAAAATAAGAGATGTTCAGAAAGCAAACAGATAACAACAAAGACAGGCAAGCAGCAATAACAAAGAAACATCACAGTTACAACTCTGATGATAAACAAACTTTTTTCAAAATTCTGCCCAGCTAAACCTAAACCACTGAATCGCAGACAGCCTAAGTTTAAATGAAGTCCTAGTAATTAACTTTTCAGTTTTTCACTGGCAGTGACAAAATGTCAACCCACCTGAGTATCAGTATCACATCGATAAGCTTTTGGCAATCCCTTGGCTGCCATTGAAAACAGCTGCTGGCTTTTGCTGCAGAACAAAATCTCCAGCTGATGTCAGGAAGCAACAGAGACGAGTCTGACATTCACTCCTGAAATATCAACAAACATTTCTAAAATTCAATCACATCCGATTATCCGACCGCATAATTTAAAAAACAAGGAAATGGCCACCCAGTTAAGGGGTTAACAAGTATGACCAAGCATTATAATATCTAATCCACATCCAGCATCTCATTCTGCTTTATCATAATTTGTGGAACCAAGGGTTTTTTTTGGTAGACATCAACAGAAAATCTAACAAATAATGCAGGTGGTTGAATAATTATAATTAAAAATGACCATTAGCTACAGATTCTAGACAAAATTGTACAAAATTTCTGCTTAATTCGCATTGTTTAAATGGCTTTATTTGGTGTTGCCTGACTGGCTTCCATTAGAACACCAAAGTTAAGCAATCTTGATATTTAAAACTTAAATCAAGATCAGCAGATTTTCAGTCCTTCAAAGTGGCTTGATGTTTTGTTAAAGGATTCTGACGTCAATCATTTTCTTTTGAGTATTAAAACAGCTGCTACAAAAGTGCATAATTATCAGCATTATCACAGCATGTATAGCTACTCTGAATGTTGATCATAACAAAAAAGTCAATTACTTACAGCTGCTTATAGAAATATGTTCAAATTCTCCTCACATGAATGAGACTGAATCACCTTTTATTTGGCATATATACACAGACAGAAGTTTCTCCCTGCAGCTGCAACACAAAATTATAATATTTCTGACTTTATGTAAAAATCAAAAGCTAATCTACTTCAAGTCAACATCAGTCAAAAGTAACAGAATTATTACTGACACAATGACCATTTCCTTAACAAGCAATGACTCTCGTATAGAGCCAGTACATTTCTTCAAGTACCAGTGGTGTGAGAAGGAAATCCCATAGAACCTGCTGCCTAATGATGGCATACATCATCTAATCAGATGCATGGAAACCTGAAAGTCATCCAAAGACATTTAAGACGTTATTGATTAATTGCAATTAATACATAAAGCTGTCATAATTCATAACAAAACAATTTTAACACAAAGTAAACAGATATGGTGATTCCAAGAGTTGTATCAATAGAAAATTAATGAATTTGATTGAACTAAATCAACAAGAATAAACACCATCACATAAAATCAATTGTGAAAGAATGGCTGATATAAACTCACCGGTGGAACAGCAGCTGCAGTATAACAGCGGTGCTGTTTGAGCCCAGCATATGAGGAAACAGACAATATATCACGTAGGTGGTGAATTTTGCTGACCAAGTGACTCTGGACCGATCAAGACTCTGGTGGAAGAATCTCTTCGTTAGTCAAATAGTTTTCTCAGAAACACACACAAAATAGTCAATTGCAAAAACCAACATGTTTCTCTCAGTGCAATTCAGTTGTCAAATACCTTCAAAGCCTCTAAAAGTTTCCTTGTAGGGGGTGATAGCTGAAACAACATGTTGATTAAAACAGTCCACATCAACAGTCTGAATATGAAATAAACAATACATGTGAGTCAGTAGATCCTACAACCTTTATATTTTGTTTATATCTTCTTTCTTCAGACACTTCAATTGTAGGTCATCGTAAATAATGTGTCGGACAGAATTCTTCCCAGCAGCGGAGCCACCAGCCAAAATGGCCGAATTTACACTCCTCTGATTACACCTGAGAAACGCACCATTGCAAATGAAACTGCCTTCTTTGAACGCACCCAACCTTCAGGAAGTCAGCAATAGATTCCATAGTTGCATCCAAAATGGGTTGCGCCATTTTCGGTGAGTCAATTACAACACTTGTCGCAAATATAGGGTTAATTTGTTAATTAAATAATTATCCATTAATTAAATGAATACGTTGCAAATCTTGTCCAGAAGAAAAATTGATGTAAACCGATCATCTGCTCTTTCATTAGCACATAAAATGGTTTTGGTAGGTAATCTGTTGCCTGGCTACAGATCCATCAATTTCAAGTCATCTGATTCCACAGTGACTGAGTTGCAGTGTGAAAGAGGCTTGATCTGTATTTCAGAGGCTTGAGGCCCATTCTCCATGTTGGTCGCTAAGACTTTGATGTCTTCCCTTGTTTTCCGTTTTTCCCCCTCCCTTTTTCACTATTTGTTTCGTTTTCAGATCAACAACAACATATCCCTTCAACGATCAGATTTCAAGTCATCTGATTCCACAGTGATTGATTGAGATGCAGCGTGAAAGAGGCATGATCTGTATTTCAGAGGCTTGAGGCCCATTCTCCGTGTTCGAAAATGTGCACAAGTGTTAAGGAAAATGCAAGGTCAGCATTTTCAAACGATCCTCAAGCAGATCTGCGTGACGGATATACAATCCTGCCCAACTGGCCAAACGAGCAGAATGCAAATCCGCCGTACAGAAATACAATCTTGTCCAACAAATCAACCAAACAGTATGTAAATCCGCGCGAGAGATACAATCCCATTTAACTAGCTGGCACGAGCCACATGCAATTCCGCACAGCAGCGGATATACAAATCTCGTCCAACACGCCAAACGAGCCACATGCAAATCTGCGCAACGGAAATACAATCCTGTCTGCCCGATCTGTTGAACAAGCCACATGCAAATCTGCACAGTGGAAATACATTCTCGCCCGACCGACAAATCGGTGAGGATTGTGTATCAGTCGCTCAGATCTGTGTGAGGATCATTTGACAATTCTGACCTTGCATTTTTCTTAAAACTCACATGCACTCGACCTACCCCTCTGGGTTAAAAAGCCGAAAGCTTTAACACACAGACCGGAAATATTGTGAGAACCACGCACCATTGTTTCTTCTTCTTTATGTGTCTTCTTCACTTTGAAGGTTGACACTTAAGAAATTGTCCCCATTGATTCCTGTCTTCGGCACATCTTTTCATTTTTCCATAGTTCATTCTATTTTTGTTTGTTCTTTAACCTTCACCAGCCACTCTTTACGTGACCTTCCTATGGTTGGATTTTCCTTGTATTTGCCTCCAAGAATATTTTGGCCTGTTCTGTGCATGAACCTCGCATGATATGTCCAGCGCATTGTATTTTCCACTTTAATATTTCGGTTAATAAATTTCTATTTTCTCCTGTTTTCATTAGTACTACCTCGTTTGTTGTTTTTTCCTGCAAACTTATCTTGAGAATTTTTCTAAAGCACCACATCTCAAATGCCATTATTTTCTCTTTCATTAGTGTCCAGCATTCGCATGCATACATGAATGTCGAATATACCTAGCATTTTAATTTTCGTAGCTTCAGTTTAAGATTCAGGTTCCTTCTTAATAAATCATTTTGTGTCCAAAATATGTCTTTGGCCATGGCCATTTTGGCATTTATGTCTCTGGTGCATCGATCCATCTTCTGTTATGTAGCTCGAGGGTACTTGTATTCCCTCACTTGTTCCAGTTTGATGTTGTCTATTAGAAAGTTATGCTTCCTGTTTGCTTATTATCATTGTCTTGGTCTTTGTTCTCTTGATTTCCATTTCATATTCTTTGCTTTTATCCGTTAATTTGTCCCTTATAAATTGTAGATCTTCATTTTCTGCAAAAAGTACTGTCGTCATTTGCATATCGTAGGATATTATATGTTATGCCATTGATCTTTATTCCCGGTGTTTGTTCTAGTGCTTCTTTTATTTAATACTCTGTGTATATATTGAATTAAAAACCATGCTTTACCACTACAATTTATGTCCAGTCACTTTCCTCCTACATTTTGCACAAAGAGATGTGGTAAGAAATTATTTACTGACCTTGTCTGCATCAATTCTCTACTGATACATGAAGAAAGAGATGGGATAATTCACACATTGAAAGACTGAAATGATGCATTCTTGCACAATTTTTCATTTGATGACTGAGCTTCAGTAATTTCAACACCTTCGAGAGACTGGAAAAGATTCATTCCTTGCCTAAAACAGTATCCAAAATGTTTGAGAATGCACAGTAAATTGTGGGATGTCAGCAGAGTTTGCAGATATCTTTATATTGAAACTAAAGCTGCTATTTTGGATATGACACTTCTTCAGTTCCATTCTATTGTAATAATTTAAAACTAATTAGCTAAATAATATGGGAGGGGGAGTTTCTAACACCATCCTTAATATGAATTATGATGATATTCATATTTTAATATCTGATTTTAAACACTAAACACACATATTTATTCATCATCAGTTCATGACTTCTACAACATCATACTTCCATATGTCTTGAGTCTCGGTGCTAATTAAAAGATATATATATTATATTCTTTTTTTATATGCATTGTCTTATATTTGATTTCAAAACTGAGCTAAACAAGTCCTTAACTAAGGCACATGATTATTTTATTATATAAATAATACTTGGAAGTCAAAAATCAATTCTGTAAAATTTTTATTATGCAATTTAGGAATGAAGTTGTAAGGGTAGAAATAGAGAAAGTTTTCCTGAAGAGATAGAGATATCTCGTAATTTAGGCAACTAGTGTAGTAGTGAGAATCTGAAGTAGGTGAAAGCAGAAGCAAATTTTTGATACATAGAGTACTTTAAGTAATAATTTGGATTTACAATTTAGAATTAGTAATTATAATTAATGAAATTAGGGAATATTGGGATTTATTTGGAAATTAGCTGTATCAAGGAAGGGTTGTATTGGAATATTTATATAATTATTCATAAATTATTAAATAGTAGGAGAATATTAGGGTAAAGTTGGTTGGTCTACTCCATTAGAAAGCCATAAAAGCAGAATTAATTTTTAGATTTTGGATAAATCAGATTTGATGATTAAGAAGTTAAAACAATATATAGTTACAATTATATTAAGAAATAATGATATTTATAAACAATAATTATCATATTACAAATAATAATTTTTAATGTTACATAAAGACTTTGTGTAGATATGCTGCCAATTATTCTTCCACCAGTTTTCCTGTTGCTCCTACGAATGAAATTAATTTCTGAACTAAAAAATATCAATTTAATATTAATAGCCGCTTGTGAACCACGATCAGTCAACATTCCATTAATAAATATTACAAAATCTGTAACACTTTACTAGACACTGCCTTACCGTGTGCAATCCTTACAGGTTTGTGGCCTATCTCATATGACTAACATCCAGACACAATTCCGACATTTTAAACAGCCTCCGTCGCCCAGTGTGAATCAGCTTAAACTAGCAAGGTTCTATACTATTAAGCATAACGATTGATACATGCTATTAAATTATTTCAAAGAATAATTCCGCTGAGAAATCTATCCCAAATTGGCAAAAAATGTCGGTTTCGCCGATTCACTCCAGTATTTATTAATACATTTTTGGACGAATATACCTGAAGACTATGTTCCCCGATATCAAATCATCAGGGACTTACGCCAACAATTTGTTTCGAAATTAAACAATAATTAGCATTTTAATCCCAGAAAAAATTTAACCTGACGTCAATCGCGGCTCCTAAATATTTCTCGTTCATAATTAAACCTCGCTTAAACTAGATAGGGTCACAGTAGAGTCTATCGCCTATCTGATGTCAATTTCTACTCCAGCGCTAGCATTTCTATCACATTTAATCACGTTTTGAAACTTACCAAGCCGCATCCTTTGTCCAAATGCCGCTCAGACGCCGCTCGTCTCAACCGTCGATCCGACTCCCACGCCTCTTTACTAGGCCAAAAAGGACGGAGCTAAGTCACGTGATTAATAAAATTAAAATAATATTCAAATAAACAAGGAGATTCTTAATTTCGTTTTCAGTAGATTCCGGTAGAACAAAGAGAACCATTAGAAACAGTGCTAATCAATTTGAAACTTGTTTAGAGAGATAATGGGCCATTAAGCAAATTTTAGGCCAATCTAATGAACTAAATCTTAAACTTCTATAGCGCCACTTCATTATGTACAGAAGCATCAGTCGACAATTCAACTATTTTACGGTCATTCGTCATCAATATTTTTTATTTGACAAATTTTAAACATTTAAAAGCGAATACAAAATTTTTAGGTCATAAGAGATTGCATAGCAGCTCAGCGGTTTTCAACCCGTGGGCCACGAGAGGCAGACTTGTGGGTTGCGACGATTCTCAAAACACGATAAACATAAATAGGTATATAAAATGAAGCAAAAGAAGGTCGTCAATGACTTCTATATACTTTTTGTTGCTCTTAGACTGTTTTAAGTGGGTAGCCCTCTCTTAACGTACTGAAAAGTCTGACAATAAAGAACAAGGTACACTCCAGAGTCAGCAGTCAGTGCCCTTACCCGTGCCGTAGCCTACGGAGAAGCGAAGGGTTAGCGTCTTCAGTTTTACATGGCAACGGCTGAATGATTGGCAACTGCCCCCAACCTGACCCCAGACCACTTATGAGATTCGCGCAAATCCGGTGAGAAAGTTTTTGTGGAGGGGGTGTGGGATGGGGTAAGGAATATAACACACCAGTCCCATTTTGCCCAACCCAAAATTCCTGGCGATCGACGCCACTGATAGCGCCACTTCATAATGCACATAAGCATCAGTCAACGATTTTACGGTCTTTCACCATTCATATTCATTTATTCCGCATATTGAAAACATCCAATAGCGAAGACAAAATTCCACAGGGTTAGGGTTATAGGGGTCAGCCATAAAAGACGTAACGCGATTTTGGCAGTCTTGACGCCCCCTCTTCGTCACACGTCGTCACAAAAAGTCGGACCCCCTCACATATAAATATGACGTCATAGCATGGGCGTAAAACAAGGGGGACGGCAGGAGACGGTCCCCCCAATAATTAGTAAGGGACAGAGTATAAATTATCCCCCCAACGTTTTGTGCCTTATGGTAAAATCTGGTTAAATCACTCATTGTGGATGACGTTGTTTTGCTCGTCAAGACTTATTCGTGGGATGATAAGGGGGTCTGACATGACTTTATGAACGATTTAACTCCCCAATGTTCACGCCAGGTTTACGCCACTGCGTCACACCGCGATGAGCCCTCTTCTCGTCTTTCGAAAAATCTTGACAAGCAAAAAAGGTCATACCCATCTTTCCCTTGTACTTTTTTATTTTCCTTTCGAAATGTGCTGACAAGCAAAAAATGAAAAGGTCATCCTCAATCCTCATCTTTCCCCTTGTTCCTCTATCCTTTCCAAACCTGCTGTCAAGCAAAGACGCTTGGACGAGGTAGATTTCAGTAGCCATATAAACTATACAAATTCTCCACATTATTACACTAATTCATTAGACTAATAAATTATTTGAACCACTATAGACGGGAATGGTACTCAAAAGGACCGAATAATGGAGGACAATCGTGACAATGTGTCCAGTGTTTATTCTTGCCACCTTGTGAAAAGTGACATTGTTGACGTCAACTTCGCTTGACCCCCCTTCCCCCTGTCAACAACTGTCAAACTTGTTCAATCCCCTCCCCCTAAACTGTTGACGTAATTAATGGACAACCCCTTATTGATAATTCGACGTTGATCATTAAATTATAACAGCATAACTTAAAACGCTGACACATCGTTCGATATAATTCGTTCCTCTCCCACATTCTTCGCAAGGTCTTTCTCCTTAGATGAGTAGATGACTTTCTTCCCAAAGACCACAAATTCTCCCTAGACTCTTTTTCTTTCTTCAAGACCCACGCCAACTTCCTCTTCTCCCTCTTCCACAAACTACTTCTCTCAGTCAGTTTCCCCAGACACACGCATACATACATTCAAACATATCTACACGTAGTACCGCTCACACACACACACACACACACACACACACACACACACACACACACACACACACACACACACACACACACACACACACAGCCAACCAGCCAACCAGCTGCCCCCTCTCCTCCCTTTCTAAGAATTTGGCTGGTCTTGCACGGGGTTGTAGTCCCACATTTGCATACATTATAATAAGGGTTTCCATAGCGACCCTTCTTCCCACACTGACCACTGTCTTCAGCCCAGAGGCGTAGCGTCCCAATGGCTACTGTGGCTTTAGCCATGGGCGACACACATGATGGGGGCGGCAAATTTTGGAAGTGACTTTTTTGCTTGTCGGGTTGTCGAGGAGTTTTGGCGAAGGGGCGGCAAATTTAGCGGCGACGACCGTTTTTTGCTTGTCGGGTGTAATAGGAGTGAAATTGGGGCGGCATTTTGCCAGGAGCCATAGGCGGCATGATTACACGCTACGCCACTGCTTCAGCCTACACGTACACACACACACACACACACACACACACACACACACACCGAGACAGCGGTACGCCGGCGTCCGCTACCACTAACTTCTGCAGGTTCAGCTCATTATGCCGCTCGTCTCAACCGTCGATCCGACTCCCACGCCTCTTTAGTCCAAAAGGGCGGAGCTAAGTCACGTGATTAATAATATTCAAATAATATTCAAATAAACAAGGAGATTCTTAATTTCGTTTTCAGTAGATTTCGGTAGAACAACGAGAACCATTAGAAACAGTGCTAATCAATTTGAAACAACCTATTTAGAGAGATAATGGGACAGTAAGCAAATTTTAGGCCAATCTAATCGACTAAATCTTAAACTCCTATAGCGCCACTTCATTATGTACAGAAGCATCAGTCGACAATTCAATTATTTTACGGTCATTCGCCATCAATATTTTTTATTTGACAAATTTTAAACTTAGACTTGTTATTAAGAATCTCCTTGTTTATTTGAATATTATTTGCATATTATTCATTATGATAGTGGCGATATAGAAGTTTATTGATTGATTGATTGGGCAGCGCCGATTCTCAAACCACAATAAACATAAATAGGTGTATAAAGTAAAGCAAAAGAAGGTCGTCAATGAGTTCTCTATCCTTTTTGTTGCTTGTAGACTGCTTTTAAAGTGGGCGTCCCCCCCTCTTAACGTACCGAAAAGTTTGACAATGAAGAACATAAATGTACACTCCATAGGCTCAGCGCCCGTACGGAGAACCGAAGGGTTAGCACCTTCCGTTACCCGACTATTCTGATCGTCCGCACTCTTATCACTAAATTACTGTTTCATCGCCATTCTCGTAGACTTTAACATAACCCTAACCCAAACATTCATGTCGATATTTCACCCAAATTTCTCTTCAAAACCATCAAACGCTTTGCAGTGATGTCAGTGGACTAGAAAAATCCGTCAATTTCCACCTTATTAAGCTTAACCCTAACCCATTGTATAGATTTTTAAAACCTTTAAAGCAATCAGATACCTGATAGATATCCAAAATGCGGGTCCAGATTCCTTATAGGCATCGACTGGGCTTCAATTGGTGCAAATATGAAAGCCCCACAACACAAATTTTCGCTCAAATTTCTTAAAAACACCCTGGACCATGAAAAATTTTCGGACGACCCAAAAATTCATGTCGATATTTCACCCAAATTTCTCTTTAGAACCCTCTAACGTTTTGCAGTGAAGTCAGTGGCATATTTTACTACGGAGGCCAGGAAAACTAGGAGACCGCAGCACTAGCAGTTTAATGCTAAAAAAACACCGTTCTGGGGAGCGCTGTAAGCTGCCCAACGGGGCCTGGGATGGAGCCCCAGCAGAAAGCGCATTTTGACGAATTTAGGACATATTATTGAGCTCAGCTATGCATTGAAAACTGAAAGAAGAATCAATCAGCCTCACAACCTGTAGTGCAAAGCACGAATTTGTATCTAATTTACATCACTTTCATTGTAACTGTAACCATAATATGGATTTTAAAGCAAGTAATCAGATTTATTCTGCTCACAAAAAATCAAAATGAATTGAATGCTGTACATATGCATGAGGATTAATGCAAAACACAATTGAAATGATTGGAGTAAACCTGGGCGAAAAGGTGAGGAGGGGGGTGGGGGCAACTCTGATGCCTTTCCCTTTGCCTAGCATACAGTCTCAAAAAGCGGGAAGGGAAGGAGCTCAACAAGCCTAGCGGTCTCATAAAAGTTGACGCCTATGTATCCAGCGGTGAGGAGAATACCGGTATACCTCACGGGACTACAAATGAAGTCAACTGCTGGCTGCTAAGTTTAGAGCGTGAGAAATTATTGGCCGTTAGCAGGCTAGACAAAGATTTACCCGACCCCCAACGTCAAATACTTACAGTAGATTCCCGTTACATCGAAGCTCAAGAGACCGTGACAATACTTTAATACACTAGACTATAGGTAACTTTGATATATCCGATGGGCTTCTGATCGACAGGACTGACAAACAACTTTGATCTAAGGGAAATTTCAAAATAAGCAAGTTTGATATATCAGTGTCTTCTTTGTATCTCTTAACGGGTGGGAACCGGTGCTCAAACCTCTATATAAGTGGGATTTCGATATAAGTGAGTTCGATATAACGGGATTCAACTGTACAAATACATCAAGATACAAAGCATCAGTCAATGCATCATAGAAATCAATTACCAATATCAATGTAATAACTGACTACTATGAACCCTTTCACAAAAATGTCTACCTTTAGCCACTAATAAGTATAAAGGGTATTTGCACACAGGCATTACTAAATGCACACAAGTAGTTCCTATAGCCCCAATCTCTATGAAACAACATCCTTGGCACTACACATAATGTGGTTTAAGACTACAAAAGGCAACAAAATAAGAAAAACACAGAGTTCAAAAGCCACAAGACAGACTAAAATGTTTCCTTCTCTCTGTCTTTTACTTCCAAGGTGTTTGATCATCGAAACGCTCAAAAGACAAGACTTTTCCATAACTGGAATTTGCCTTGATACGCCAATATGGTTAAGATGAGACCAAGACGTAAATCATGCTGAAGAAGAAATTTCAAATATCAAGATCATTTAAATACAAAAACCAAGACAGACAGTCCATAAAATATATTTAGTCACATAGAAACAAGAGTTTTCAAACTATTTAAAACTGTGAAACTATCAAATTCCTTTTGTAGATAAAACAAATATGCAGATTTGAAGACCAACCTGTATAAATAGTAGAAGAAGGAGACGATGTAGAAGGCCAGTTTGATCCAGCCTTCCTTCTGACCTCTGCTCAATTCGTTGGCATTCATGATTGTTGTTGGATCATAGAGCCCAGGACGAGACATGACAGGACGATTCATGTACCTACAACAACAGGCTACAACCAATCAGAACACACTCCAACAACACACACAAAAATCTGCTTCAAATTAATACAACTAAAGCTAAATTCTACATCACAATAAACAACAACCGTGGTAAAATGTTTTGCTTTAAACTTTTGTTACTACTTCTGTAATTAACAAAGAGGAAGGCAGAAACTACCTGTTGGCATGGTAGGCTATCAAAGGTGCATTTAGCAAAACTGTCATCCATTCACTGCCAATCAGGAACAGAAGACAGAAGAAGATGTGCATCAAGTATTCTGGCAAAACTAACTACAAGACAACACAACAATGTGCAAAAGGATCATCATTAAAGCAAGCATCATATTATCAACTAAGATTCTTTTTCAAACATACAGTGTATCACTGTATGTGCTCTACGATTTTCAAGGCATAATTCATTAACTGGTTCTCTAATTGTAAAAAGGAACTTTCATAAGTGAAAACAGATTCATCAGTAGCAGAAGTCTCTTCACACTATGAGAAAATAAAAGATATTGGAAAGCTGATGACAGCCAATATGTCTGGTAGCTACATTGAGACTGTAGCCTAGATGAGTGCAACTTTTGCTAGCCTATTATGTATAGTAAAATTGATAATTTTGGCTCAATAAATTTCAAAAAATCTTAAAACATACAAATAAAACAGCTGAAGTTTGATTAACTGTATCATTTTCACACATCTAGTTCAGAGCAGTGAATGGATAATGAGTCAAACAGAATTTAAAAGATAACCTCTCAATTTGTCTTAGAAAATCCTCAAATATCATAATAGGATGTAAATTATTGCTTAACTGCACTTGAATAATTAAACGTATGCTTACCGGATTGAGACTGTTACACTGATCGACAGGGTTCTTGTAATCTGTTTTCAATTCATCGAATGCAATAATCTGAGATAAAACATCACTTAAATTTATATTAAATAAACTCCTGAACCAAAAAGATCAGTTATTACATCAAAACAAAAATTAAAAACTCGGAAAACAGTTTTGCATAAAAAGAGATCAATACGAATGATAAATGAAAGTGTGATGAAACACAAACATATAGTGTATTGTGGCTGTTAGAGGCCAAAAATAAAATAAAATAGGTTGTACTATTTTGGATTCTAATTCTGGATAAGAAGAGACTTGTGAGACATCAGCCTTCTTACTACGCTGCATTCAGCCAGTCATTTCTCTAATCACGCTTTTCACAACACTCATACAAGAGCTTCCCATCAAATGCTTTACCCAAGTCCATGGATACAAGATATAGAGGTCTGATTCATCACAAGAAGTCTCCTGCACTTGCCGTAAAGCAAAAATCACAGCATCAGTTGCTTTTCTGGCAGAGAATCCAAAATGCATATTGCCACTGTTAACTAGCCCCAGCATTCTGCTGTTATCACTCTCGTCACAGGTTTCATGTCATGCTCCAACTATTACATTGTTCTGTAAGAACCACAGTTCAATGGCTCACCACTTCATCTACATTATTGACTGGTGACAGTGTAATTCTTTTCAAGCCCTTCTGGACTTCATTCCAATTACAATAGTACAGCACAATTCTATTAACCAAACATTACTTTCACCAACAGCAATTGACAAACAACCTGGCTACAGCCAAGGTGATTTGCATAAATTTATCTTCTTCTGCAATTATCAACCTTGTCTCTTCCTATGTTTTAACACAAACTTTTTATGTCATTCATACTCATCTCAGATGAGCTCCTCACTCATCAGTTCTTCCAAAGGGTCATTCCGCGTCAAATCAAAACGCTTTTGAATAAAATCGGACGTGACCGTCTCAGATTTTGATGAAAACTGGCACAATTGTTCATCCCCATGAGTAATGTTGATTAGATATTGCCCCTTCATAACTGAAATAGAAATTGAATTAAGAATTATTTTCATAAATTAAATATCACTGGGGTTGACCCAATACTCTAATATTATGGTTTTCAACATTACTCATGTGGATGAACAATTGTGCCAATTTCCATCAAAATCTGAGACGGTGACGTCCGATGACTGTGTTGATTTGACATGGAATGCCCCCAAATATTCATTCCAGGTGTTCTTAATGTTCACACTTATCAAATGTCCATACCTGTTGCTTAGTTCATCAAAATCAATTGAAAATGCTAAGGAAATGCTTTCTAAAATTAGTGAAACACTTTAATACCTGGTAAATAACGAAGAAGATCAAGACTGCCGTCAGAATCAAAGCCAAAATATAACAGCATGCAACAAAAGTGAACCCCATTGTAAACTGTCAGCTGCAAATCCCTTAAAATAAAAAAATGCATTCGGCCAATATATTTCCTCAGTAGTCATTTAACATTTTGCTACACAAAAATCAAGCACAAGTAGGTTTATAAATTATAATTCACATAAAAATTAGACGATGGATCTAAAAAAATTGTTGAAATCCGTCAGTGACGATAGCTGTATCTGAGAAATACATGTTCTGTGAACAGCTCCTGTATCTTCAGCGATTGACCGATGGGGCCAGAGGGGACTGATGGCTACCCCTTAGTAACGCTCGTATATTTATTTCACAGTAAATGTCATCAACTCCTGGACAATTAGCTAAACGGAAGCTGTATTTCCGTTGATTTGCGTCAAGTGTTAGAGTTAAAGAGTTAAAATTCCATTTAAAATAAGATAATTACTTAGGAAATTCTAAATTCTTCTTTCCTCGTCGTTGTCTCAAAGTTCGTGCATTTGAGGGTTAGGGTTGAGGTTATTTGAGGTGCGGTGGTCAAAAAGTACATGGTTTGGTAAGCACTACCTCCATGGTAAGCACTAGGGTTGTAACTTTTCCGGAAAAGTAGATTGCCCGAAGTTATTTCGAAACTTTCCGGAAATTTTCGGAAAAATTCAACCGGAAGCGCCGCGTGCATGTCCATAAAAACATTATATAGCGCTAAATTCCTGACATTTTAACAAATGCCCAACAAATGAATAGTAATAAACAGTAATAAAGATAATAAAAAAATAATACAGATAGTAGTAATAGTAATAAATAGTAATAAATAACATTAATAATCATCATCATCAAGCTCCATGGGTGCTGTACCCGTAGGTGTCGACACAGTAATAATAATATAAACAGTAATAATAATAATAAATAATAATAATAAACTTTTCTGGAATATTATTCCGGTAAAGTACCGTTATTTTCCAGAAATTTCCGGAATAATTCCGGAGGAAATTTCCGAGCTCACACCCTAGTAAGCACAATCGTCCACCTCATGCTGAGCTTTGGAATCCATTTTTTAAAAAAAGATATAGAGCTTTTCTTAACAGTGCAAAGATGAGAAACAAAGACGGTCAATGTATGCCATAATTTAAGCTATGAAAAAGACTTCAATATTGTGGGTCGACAACATTGGACAGGAATAATTATACACTTCTATAGCACCAGTTCAAATTCCTAAGGCATCATTCGATGGTACTTCAAATCCATCAGCAAAAGACTAGGTCTTTCCAGAGATCAGTCAGAGGGATGTCAAGAATGTCACAGGATGAGAGAGAGAAATTTGATTGATACATACAAATTTAATCATGTCTGTGAAAATAGATGTGCCATACCAGTGGTTCCCAAACTGTGGTCCGCGAACCGAAGGGGGTACGTGGAGGACATGACGGGGTCCGCGAGATCCTCCCAAAATATTTATAACAATTCATAGTTCTAGCTTTAACAGTCTACATGTGTTCTCAAATTATGTGTGCCTGTCGAGCAGGGCGCGATTTGTAGAGGGAATTAAGGAGTAATTAATCTTCCCCCCACTGCCCAACTACGTCCCCCTACTACTACACATCCTCCACAGCTAAATCCCCCACTGCTACATTTCCCCAACAACTACATATATATACCTTCAAGCTCGACATGTCCCCACCCCATTGCTCCAGGTCACAATTAATCGCACCTTAGCTGTCGACTCGTGTCGAGCCTCCAATAACAATTGTGATAGAGGGCTGTATTGAAGCATAGATAGCAAATGATTGGAATGTTGGTAGGTTTGTATGTGAAGTTTACTATGTTTGCTTCTATGTTTATGTGAGCAAATAGGAATTCACGTTATAGAAGGCGTGATGTGACGACGGGCGTCATTGGTCGCAAGAGCCGTTGCTGAAGGCAGTTACGTTTTGAAAGTGCGTCTTTTTCGAAGAAGGAGAGTTCGACGGTGGCCGAAGAAGAAGGCGGACGTTGGTTCGCAGCGATTCGTTCCTGCTCTTCGTTATTTTAGTTTAAATTGCTATTGTTTAAATCTGAACCGAGATTTCAGTTCGCTTAATACTCGTGAATTCGTATATCGAATTGGTTTTTCGTGCAAGGGCACATTTGTTTCATTTTCATTGATTTTGTGTGGAAGCTGTTATCAGCTGTTATTTACATTAGTAACTAGTTGCTAAGATAGTTGCTGTCGCTGTACGTTTTAAAACATTGATTAGAGTTATATAGCCTGCCTATTGATAACCGCTATGGCGGAAGAGTTGAATATTTAATTAAGATTAAAGTGATATTTTATGATAAGAGTTTTGTCCGTTAAAATGTACGAGTTAGTGCCAAAGTAGTTTCCCTAGACAAGTAAGTAAGTAAACGAGTCCTATTTAGGTCGCTGCTCGTCACATGTGGTAGGCTCAGGTCCGGTAGAGTTGAACGTTGTAAGTTGTCGTCGTCGCACAAGGATAAGCGGGCGACGCTGCTCACTCCGTGTAGTAAGAAAAGCAGAATTTTAGGCTCTTTTATTTAATTAATTGAGGAGGCCTAGTGAATTTTAAATGAAATAGGGTTTGAGCTTTGTCTCTCCGTTCATTGTAAGTAGTATCAGTAGTTTAAATTGATTATTACTGCCTGTGTGTTTTGATTAGTTGTTTTGCATTGAATTTGTATATTCTGCATAACACAAAAAAGCACTCCTGATGCATTGTCAGTTGAAGACATTTTATCTATGAATGTAGAAACTTAAGGGAAAATTTGCTTTCAAAAGGGGTCGAAATGAAAGGACCAATTGAGGGCAAAGCTGATTAAATTATGTGTGACAGGATTGGGTGAAGACAGACAAGATGTTGAGAGTGTTGGCAGTAGGACTTCTCAAAATTCCAACCATAATCCAATAGAATCTGAGGCCATTGTCCTTAAGAAATTAGAGGTACAGTTAGAGATGCGTAAGTTAGAACTTGATGCCCAAAAAGCTCAACTTGATGCCCAGATTCAACAAGCTCAAATTGATGCCCAGACCCAAACTCAAATTCAAATTCAACAAGCTCAAACTACAAGCTCAAATCCAGTCCAATGAGAAGATTGAGTTGCATAAGTTGACCTTGCAAAGTGAGTCAGTAGGCCTAAGTAGTGATAGGACTAGTGCAGGTAGTTCTGATAAAGCTAGTTAGGAAAGCACTCCCTAGGTTTAATGAGAGTACAGATATTGAACTTGACTCTGTTCGAACGAACAATGCTGAACTTCCAGATTGAGAAAAATAAAATGCTTCAAACTCAGATAAGTGGTTGACTGCTGAGCAGGTCCAAGACTATGCTGCTCGTCACACAATAATAGGTTTAGGGTTTTCGTCATGGTCATATAGGGCTCATGCAGTGTATTTTACATATACCTGATAGTGGTGGGGAAATTTCACCCAAAAGCTCAATCCCCCCACACAAAAACCCCCACACAAAAAATTACCAGCACTTACGCAAATCTCTGCATCAATGAATTCACTGTACGTCCCTCTTCTCCTCCAGCCAAATCAATTCCAGGGAGAAAATTCCCTTCACCAAAGACCTGGGGTCTGGATAAAACACTGATAGGACTATAGCGCAGCTAGACAAAAGGTGTCTGACTGTTATTTTAATTAAATATTAACTTTAACATTTACTTGGTAAATAATGTGGTCCGCGAGCTAATTAAGCTTGGAACAAAGTAGGGGTCCGCATTTCAAAAAGTTTGTGAACCTCTGCATTAGCACACTATATAGAAGCACAAGAGGTCACAAATGCAAATTATTTAAGCAGAGAGTGGGTCCAAGAAAGAATTTTTTAGTGCAAGGATTGTGGACAAATGGAACATTTTGGACGAGTAGGCCTACGTGGGAATGACAATTGAAACGGTATTATTTAAACGGACTCAAAGGCTATCTAGGAAAACAAAGTTATTGAAAGTGGAGAGTTACAGCAGTGGTTTTCACACAGGCTTACTTAGCCTCCTAAACCACTAATTGAGATCGCATTATTATTATTATTATTATTATTATTATTATTATTATTATTATTATTATTATTATTATTATTATTATTATTATTATTATTATTATTATTATTATTATAAATTATTATAAAATACGCAGCTTACCAAACTGCAGTCTTTATTAATATTGTTACTAATAAAATTATATTATTATTATTATTATTATTGTTATTATTATTATTTATTATTATTATTATTATTATTATTATTATTATTATTATTATTATTATACAAGGCAGATCCTACTGAAAAATTTAAAAGTCTATTATTATTATTATTATTATTATTATCTTATTATTCACGCACTAGTAATTATCGTTTTGTTATTTAACTCAATTAGCGAAGTAGCGCTTTAGAATGGTAGACTTCCTTTTCTTCTACTTTAGTTATTCTTTGCTTTGCTAAATTTTTCTCGAATCGAATGTCAAAGTCTATGATCGGTAATCCTTAAGACTGGATGCACCTTGAAAATGGCCGACACAGGCAAACAGCCCTATATTAAAATTTTCTACGTAAAAATAACAGTCAAATCATTACACGATATAAAAGTTAGATTGTGAAGTGACAGTCGTGTTAGAAGTTAGGACTTAGGACATGGAATAAGTAAGTATGTAAAATATGGTGGATTTCTATAGCGCTTTGGTAAGCAGCACAACAGTAGCTGCTTATTCTTAGGTGCTCAGCCTTTCTTAAAAATGGCTATGGGAAAGGTATATGATCATCGAGGCAATAGTCAACATCCGAAGGGTAGTGAGTCTAGGTTGTTACAGCTATGGAGAAATGATTTCAGGAATACACTCCGTCCATACTTTTAAAGAGGCTCAATAATCTTTCGACATTTAAAAGTGACCTAAAATACCTCCTATTGAAAATAAAAAAAACAAACAAATTGACTCAAATTTAATAAATACATATGCTCCTTTTTATAATTATGAAACTGGAATATGATTGCATTCTACTGCTAGTAATTCACAATATGTTTACTAATTTACTTTTAATGACTCAAACTCTTCAAAATAAACATATAGGTAATCATGTTATTGTATTTCTATCGATTTTTACCAATATTCACTCCCTTAAATACTAGTTATTAAATAAATTACCTTCTATTTATAATGATGGCTGTTGGGCCAATTCAATATTATTTATGCCACTTGGCCACATTATCTCACATATTATATAAACCGGGTTAACCATTTTGCAGGATCTCTGATTCCTTAGGTTAACCTTTTTTCCATTCGGCAACATGTGCTACTTTGCTAATTACTAGAGTACTCTCCAAGTATATAAGCTTAATTAAGTTTTATTTTCTTTTGCTATGTTTGTTTACAATATGTTTCCTGTTTACCAAATTGTGAAATAAATAAACGTCAAACTTTTCTGTACTTTGGCTACATAATCCTACATTATGAAATTTTGATGGTTTTTGGACGATTTTTGTCTCTCAAAAACACCATAATGCTATCAAATCTGGAGTTAAATTGTCATTTTGTAAGGGGAGTGAAGTGCATAGGCTTCAGAAAATAATTTTGTTCCATAAATATTAAAAATTGTCTTCTCAAATGGTGAGGTCAACAGTATTAGCCCAAAACAAATACTTATAATTGCACAATGCAGTTGCGTTTAACTATAATACACATTTAGTTCACGTTAACTTCAAATTGTTTATGTCACAGACTAAAAGTCACTTTGGGGCTTAAATCTTAATGCCTATACACTGTTGTTTGGCTAATCAGATTTGTTCATAATTTTGAGTTTTTACAAGCAGTTAGTTTAGCGACATTTTGTACTTTTGCTATAGTACATGGTAGTGCAACAATGCAATAAATTTGTATGTTTATTAGGTTGTTAAATATTCTGTTGCAATGTTTATATTTTATTGTGTTTCGTATGTTAATAACATTTCTACAATTATATTGCTAAACAGGCTTAAAACAAACAATTAAAAGAATTCCATTTGATTCACAACAGTTCTAGCAGACCATTTCAGACATTGTCTATTTCTCACTATTCTTCATTTCTTATCATGTTGCCATAACTTCTAAGCATTTTGGAAATCCTGTGACATCCAGATAAAAAAGTCTGTGCTGTCTTTGTAATTTGAAGTATCAATACTTCAAAATAAAATGGGTTCTGTTGTGAGGAAAACGAACAAGTGCTGCCTTTTGCTTCGGTTATAAATCTTCAACTAAAGATGTTCACGTGGAACTGCAAAAGAGAAAACGAGTTGTTACTACGTAGACAAACAGGTACAAGTCTCCTTATCACAACATTCAGCATTTAATGCTTCTTGAAATTTGACTTTGCAATAATTACACAGGATGTCAAATGAAACAATGACCTTGAGCAACTGAATATCTGTCTCCTCTCTTGGACAGAGTTTTAATTAGTGAGAATAAAACACCAGTCGAGTGATATTTCAACGCAACGGTTACCTGAAGTGGAGACCCATTTCAGTTGTTTCTTGGTTGGCAGTTGTGGATGGGCGAAGGGGCAACAGCTCTTGCTAGCACAGCTCAATCCATAGCGGCATGCCTAACATAAGACAATCAGAAGTTTAATTAAAACATTTGAACAATTATATTACCCTCAGCAGTCAAATGAACTTTAAAGGATTCAAAATATTTGAATGCATGGTATCGATAGTGACTGTGATTCAAAAACGCCGTTATCTTAAACAGAATGTCACTTCCAAACGAGTTGTATTGCACCAGTTCATTACAATTACTGTTCTTATAAGTCAGTGAAACAAATTTAATAAATTTGATCAACACATCGATATTTTCTGTTGCCAATAATTGCACATAACTTGAAAAGCAACAAAGCAATCAATTGCGATTACTTGCCTTAGGATGAAGAAAGGCACAGTTCATGTCGGTGCAGTTCGGAAAGAACCTACATCTGACCTGCTTAGGCGGTTGTGCTGGTACGGGTGTCTTTTGTCTAATGGGAGCAAATATTGATCCAGAAGGAAAGGAAAAGATGGGCACTAGGCAAAAGCAGCAGCAGAGAGAAACTTAATCACACTGCAGCAAAGTACAAGTCAATATTAAAATGAGCTTAGTCCTAATTATTAAAAAAAATAATCAGTTGTCAAAAGATGAACTCACTGCGTATCGGCATGATGATGGGCAGTGACTGTGCCAGAGGATGACCGGCAGAATGCACGTACGGACATGCTGGATTCCGACAGATACCGTCAAACTTACAGCTGGGATGAAGATAGAAGCACTTGTCACCAAAGCGACAGCTAGGAAACATTCTGTGAACAAGAATACGCCTTCCAAACAACAGAATACTAACGCAGAAATATCTCTGTACTCTTCAAATTACATATCTGCCTGATACAATTTTAAAACAACCACTCTCCAACGGTACGTAATAACGCAATGGCCCTTAAAAATGTGCAAAAGAATATAATAGCAAAATTAACATCAAAAGCCCTCCACAACAGTCCTGTCAACGTACTTGCAGGGGATTGACGGATGGTGGAAAGGACAAGAGTCACCGTTTTTGCAGGATGGCCAATACTTGCATCTCTCGGTCACTTTTGACTTCTTGGAGAGCGACTTGAATTCATCGTCATCCTCCTCCTCCTCCTCATAGCCGGCATTTTCAATCTCCTCTTCAACCATCTGCGCCTGAGGCTTAACACGGACGATATTTCTTGGAACATTTTCCAACTGAAGAACGGAAAGCGCCTCGTCCTCCTCCTCTTCCACCGGCAAAACATCACTGCCTTCTGATGCTGCATTCTGATAAATGCCATCCAATGTAACAACAAACTTTGGACTTGAAGTTCGCTCAATTGGCAAACTACAAAATAATGAAACAAATCAAATGAATTAAATAGCAAATTGAAATTTGTTTCCAAAGGATATTCAAGTTATTAGATGACTTCAGGGGTCATTTGCTGTGGTCATGTTACACCCGAATGACAATGTGAAGCACTTTAAAGACTAATAAAGAATAAAGTGCAATAGTTTAAATAGCTTAATAGTTTTAATAAAATGCAACTCTTAGTTTTTGGTTAAGTGCATGAAGTCCAACTGTTGCCGCTGCTGAATGAGAATCTTTCTCAGCTGCTGCTCCTCCTCCTCCTCTGTGACTTCCTCTTCCACTGCCATTGTCTGTTTCTGTGTCTCATCCGTTAGAACAATGTTACGCCTGGATCCAGATGACCGAGGTCTCCTGTGCGCTGTTTCTGCAGTCAGCACTTGTCCTCTGACAACGGCAACAGCTTTTTCATTCTCTTCATCGCCTAAACAACACAACATTCCACAAATAAATAAATTCGCGAAAACAGCCTCAAGTTCTCCTTTTAAAAAACTTTAAAAATTTTGGGAATAAATTTTGAATGCAGAGAGCAAGTCCTGGCTACACCAAAGCAATAAGGTCATTTCATTGTACCACAGTGCAATGCTTCATCTAAAGACCAGTTCTCAACCACAACTAAAAGCTCTCAAAGATTCTGATCTCATCAGGTGAATTATTGAAATATCAGAGACTGAATGCTGAGCACCGAATTCTTCGGGCTTCCTGCGTCGTCTCTCTTCTTGCGACGCTTGGTTGGCCGACGATGTCAGCGGAATCTGCCTCACTGCCACTCGCTCTGTCTCCGACCTTTTCCCGGATAAAGACTTCACAGAGCCAGACAATGTCTTGCCTTTGTCTTGAGTTGCTGCATCGGTTTCAATTTCACTGACTGCAAACAACAATTAACGAAACAACCACAGCGTCAACAGCAAAATAATTCACTTGATAACTAACAGACACACACACAGACACGCAAAAGACCCTGAGGCTGCCATTCATAAGGACCTCTCGACATTAATTATCAACAGCAAACAATCTCCTCGCATAACACGCAAGTGAATTTCAAAGGTGATCGTATCAAAATATAAGAAAATGAGAGAATAAGAGACAGTACCGGAGGATTTCCTAAACTCTGCGACCGACTTCTCAGCTTCCTTCATCGCCAGCAGCAGCAGCATCCGATTCGCCTGCAAGGATGGAGGCACACTTGACCTAACATCACACGAAACAAATGCCACAGTGCAGATGCTCAAGTGTGAAAACAACATACAGCAGACAATCGTCAAAACTCCTAATGATTAAAATAGACTCACTTTCTTTCTGTAACTTTGACAATGCTTGCAACGCTGCCTATCGCCGGATGCAATGGATCATATGCCTCGTCAACTTCATCGATGTTATGCTTAACAATGGCGCCAACAGAAGATTCAAGGCCATGGTGCCTTTTACGACCTTCACCTTTGACTCCTTCTCCAGGCAGGGAACTCTTTCTCTGTTATAAAGACAAAATAGACTTCACACAAACAGCAATATCAAGGGTTGAGTAAATCACACAATGACAACACAAAGCACTCAATAGAGAACAATGGAAGCAAAGAGGAAAGTACTTCCAAAGCATCTTTAGATGATTGTTTTCCAGAACTTCTTGATGAATGTTTGATCTAAAATGAAATCAAAAGAGAAAAGCAAAATCCAAATAAATTCATCTTCATGATTCATTTATATTCAACATCATTGTCAATCACAAGTAATGATTAATCAACATTTAATGACGATTACAATGACGATGGTAATGATGAAGAGTTATCAGTCCAAAGGCAGAGAATCAGATACAGCATCTGCTTCCACCAGCCTTTGACAGGCAAGTAAGATGATTAAGCAATTTGTCTACAGTCGCTCAAAAGACGGAATTCTTGAATTCAAAGAGCAAAATACTGCTTTCAACTGAACTACGAAAATCTATGCCAAACTCACAGACTCAGACCGGCGACTTGTACTTGCATCACTGCCACTTCTGCTTAACCGTCTCTCCGCTGTTTCCACTTTCCCTTTGCTAAGAACACTGACCTTCACGTCCTCTGAAAGTACTCGAGTTTCTTCCTCAAATTCATCTGAAATTATGGCAAGTGATGTCAAAACACTTCTTCGTTCAGTTATACAACACACACACACCACATGGAATTATATACTGGTATATATATATATATATATATATATATATATATATATATATATATATATATATATATATATTATTTTACAATGTTTTCAATTACTGTTATAATTAAAGAAATAGAATTGCCAGAGTAAAATTCAAACTGGCCAAACAAACCATGGTCAAGGCTGAGTCTGATGACCGGTTCATCTTCAATGGCCATGTCTGGCCGTTGCCTTGCGGCCGCTTCCTTCTTCTTTCCAGCTGAACTCACTCTGTCTCTAGAAGTCTTTGCCATTTGGTTTTCAGCAGTGCCAAGAGGGTCAGCTGTGTCTTTCCAGTTCATAACGATGGCCTCTGTGGGAGGCTGGGAAGCAGACTGTACCAGGGACCCAACTGCTATCATTTCACCCATCTCCTTTGCAGGGGCAATGGGTTCTGCTGTAATACAGCCAAGACAAAGCCACAAATGTCTTCAGCAAAATAGCTCACAAAATCAAATCCGAATAACAACTGAAAACTTACACCAATAATCAGGTAAAAGAGATCAAAATGGCATCTTTGAAAAAGCAACAAAATCCAAAACAAACTAGTATAAAAGAATTATCATTATTGTATTGAGTATTATTATATTATTATAATAATAGAAATAGAAACAGGTGGCACAGTTCAAGTACTTGGGAAGCAGTATCACAAGTGATGGAAGACAATGGCAAAGACATCAAGACAAGAATCTGCATGGCAAAATCTGCTTTCATGAAAACGAAAAAGATACTGATAAGCAAGAAAATTTCAAAAGGAACACGGCTCAGACTACTTACCGGTAAGTGCTATGTATGGTCAGTTCTTCTTTATGGACCAGAGACTTGGACCATGTCAAAAGATATGAAAAAGAAACTGGACGCTGCAGAAATGTGGTTTTACAGGAGAATGTTAAAAGTTCTGTGGCTGGATAAAAGAACCTACAAAGAAATTTTTACAGATGATGGAAGAGGAACAAATACTGATGGCTACCATCAAGCTAAGACAGATGAAAGTTTTTGGGGCACTTGATGAGGAAAGAGGGACTCAAGAACTTGGCAGTTACAGGCATGGTGGAGGGTAAAAGATCAAGAGGAAAACAAAGATCAAATACACAGACAAACTAAGAGATAACTGGAGATAGACAATAATATAAAACTCCTGAGGAATACCAGAGATTGCGAAAAGTGGAAGTCCAAGGCCGCCAACGCAGCAATGCAAGACACCTCAGAAAAAATTATTATTTTTATAGATATTATTATTACTATTAATATTATTACACTGATGTTTTGTTATGAACCATTGAACATAACAACCTCCCCAATACAACACAATTTCAAAATAAACAAACAGCTGAGTCATAGAATTGCTAAAAATCAAAATTCAGTTACTAAGTTATGTAATGAACCCTATTATCTTAAGATAAGACGCGACTGATCCCTTGACCTATTAATCACTCCACTAGGTATTTGGCAGCACTTTCATTTGTTATTCCTCATTCTCATACAGCCATTGACACTAGTTGTTTGTTGTTTCTCAGTGTGTGGCCCTAAGCTCTGGAATTCATTACCAATATCACTTTGCATTACTAACACTTTATCATCTTTCAGATCCGGTCTTAAAACAAACCTGTTTGACTTGGCTTATCCTCCTTAGATTGCTCCCCACTGTTCTGACTGATCTTTTAGGCTTGACCTGGATCTGATTCAATTTGGATTTGGTGAGCCATTGGCTGATGCCCTGAGCATTATGATAGTGGCGCCATAGAAGTTATTGATTGATTAATTATGTGACTGTAGAAATATAAAGGCCCTCAGATTTCTCAGATGACAAGAAGGTAAAGAGTCTTGCTGTTAGAAGCAGAGTCAACGGATCAGTCGAAGCCCTCAAAGGCATTCAAAAGAGATGACTCGGAATAAGGCAGCCATTAATGGAGGTTGTTGCAGTGATCAAAGACTCAGAACAGCTTACAAAACAGCACAGAGCAAATATCCAATCAAATGAAAAGGTGAAATATTTCATGCTGACCTGACGTAATAGAAAGCAATTTCTGCAGCAAACCATGAAGCCTGAAATAAAAAACGTAAACACTGCAACAACAATGCAAAAACAACACTCATAGTGTGCAATGTCAAGAATAGCTGATGTCATCACAGCTGGCTGTTAAGAAGCGGAAGTAATTGACCTTTAATCTTCATAAACAAGCAGAAACATCTCACCAAGCAGTGAACTTTGAAGTATTTGCGCCAAGAAATAGACTGAGATCTTCACACATCTGAGCCTCACTCTTCCTGTTCGCCACCATTACCATCACATAATCAGGCAATTCATCATCTCAACACAAAAACACAGATGCACGCTGACACCTCACATCAACATTTTATTAATCCAATCTAAAGGATTAACTCAAGTGGTTGTAACATATACTGCAGATAACTGCAGATAAATAAAACTGTAACATAAAGTTTTAAAATTCATAAAATTATTTGAAACAATATAGAACAGCAAATTATCATATTTCTGGGTTATCAGAAACAAATATCCTAAATTTCTTTAAAAGTAAATGCATCAACTAAGCACCTTGTGGCTTCATATGGAATTCTGCCATAATGAGAAAACCTGAATGAATTTAGGTTAAAATTTGGCTGGCAATGAAAACAAATTCTGATTGTATTATTTTACCAACCGACGTATGCTCCAAGTTCAACAAGTTTTGCCCGAATTGCAGACTAAGACATAAAAATTTTAAAAGCTAATCAAGTGTTGGAATTAATCTTTTTCATATAACACTAATATAAAATATATATGCAAAATAATTCTTAAAATATTTCAGTTCTTAAATTCAACATTCAGATATTACCAACAAGTAAGTCATTGTAAATAATTTACACATTTCATTCACAAACCACTGAAAACATGACTGTCTATATAAATTAAATCTAGAACTTTAAAACAAGAAACCAATAAATTGCCATACAGTTCAAATCCCACCTCAAATACAACATAACCCGAACTTCAACCTCAACAGTCGAAATTAATGTCCCATGAAACTCTCCTGCATTCTGTGACCTTTTAACTGAGGTTTAGTCCTCGCTTTACTACGCGGAATGTCAATTTATACTAAGGTGAAAATCAGTCAAATTGCATGACAAGTCTATTGTCTTCTATAAACCCGTTATACTCAACAGGGAACTATTCCAATGAAAGCCTTTCGTGACGGCTCAGTGGCGGCTCAGTTGGAATTGACAATGCTTGGGGCAAACCGTACCAGCCCAGTAATACCACACCCGTCTCTTAAAATAAATTTTCCCAGGCGCGTTGTTGCAAAAGGCGAGAATCCCGAACATATTAATTTACAGATGTTTCCTAATATCGCTCGAATATTAAAGCCACGAAATCGCATAAGTTTACAATAAAAACGCAAATATTTGACAAAATGGAAGACAAACGCACGAAACGCACCCGAATTTTCTGTCCAATTTCGTTTCCAATCTCCATTTTATGCAATTATATGAAATAAAACACAAAAACGCTCAAAAACACATTATGTCCGAAAGACACATCAAACCAAAGATATGTATTTGACTATGTGTGCGTGCGTGTATATAGTAGTAGTAGTAGTAGTAGTAGTAGTAGTAGTAGTAGTAGTAGTAGTAGTAGTAGTAGTAGTAGTAGACTTCTTTAGCGCCATTGTGGTAGCCTAAGAATAAGCAGCTACTGTTGTGCTGCTTCCAAAGGCGCTATAGAAATCCACGAGATTTTACTTTACTTTTTACTTTACATCAGCACCAGTCGATGGTCGCTTCAATAAATAATAAGTCTTGATCTTGTCCGTGGTGATTCGAGGTTGTACTCCATACTTCCAGATTCCAGGATAAGGCGGATATGCAGTCAGGAATATATGTGTTTTAAGTCTAGACCTGAAGGTAGCAAGGCATTCAGTCTGGCGGACCTATGTCGGCAGAGAATTCCAAAGTCTGGGTCCGGCAACAGAAATAGCACATGTTCCAGTAGTTGTCATGCTATAGCCTAGTGTGCCAATGTAAAGAATCAATCGTAAGGCACATCAACTTTCCCAGTCATCATTTTGTATGTTTCAATCAGATCCCCCTCTCTCTTCTCCTTTCCAACGATGTCAATCCACAATATTGAAGTCTTTTTTTGTAGCTTAAATTATGAGATCCATTGACCATCTTTATTATTATTATTCGACTATTTATGAAGCGCCGTAACATGGCCATCGGCCAAAACCAAAAGCGCTGTACAATCAACACACAGCTAATAACTGTACGATCTGGTGAACAAGTACGTTTTTAGTTCTTTGGCGAACGTTTCAGGAGAAATAGTCCCGGCCAGCGAATCGGGGAGCGCATTCCACAGAAGTGGGTTGCCGTGAGTCATGGAGCGCTCGCCAAACTTCCTTTCAAACTTTATTGCCCGTCTTTACACTTTCTAAAAGCTCTATCTTTTTTGAAGAATGGATTCCATGCCTGAACACAGTATTCTAGATGGGGCCTTACCAATGACTTATATAGTTTTACAATTGTCTCTTAGTCTCGACTCACTATTGTCCTTTTCATCATTCCCAACATTCGATTGCCCTTTTTTGCTGCCTCCATACATTGATTGTTGAGATGGATTCATACTTCATAATGTAAGATATAAAGCAATAATAGAACTGAAGAATACCTACTTTATTTAATTTCAATCATTCTATGTACAACATCAACAGATAAAAAATAAATAAAATTATTTTTAAAGATGACTATATTAAAGAAAAACAATTTACATCAATTCCTGCAGACAGTAAATATTACTACAATCAGTTGGCAGAGTTTACATATTTCAGTGACTTCATATCAATAATTGGAAGTCTATAATGCTTAAAAAATGTAAATCGTTATTTATATCTCTTAACATGTTCAATAGCTAAGTTAGCAGGACCACAATGATTCAATAGCTAAGTTAGCAGGACCACAATGATTCATATAAAAATCTGGAATGACATGCTGGAGTGTGAAAATCCCTTCACATCTGTGACTCGGAGGCAAAGTGCACTCGTTCAATGAATCTAGCAATGCAAGTGACCATTACGGACAAATGCGACCTGTGAACAAAATGACCGCCTCTCTCGAATACCACGGCCCAAGGAAATGAAGCAGTGTCTAAAGTAAACAACAGCAAAATATAACAATTACCAGAGGCTGAGTACTAGAAAATTCTGCTTCACTTTAAAACAACTCCTGTTGCACTGATGACAGCAAACAAAATGTGCCAAGAAATTAGAATCACCAGATGGCAGCACAAATGCATTAAAACAATTCAACAACAATTTTAAATTTAAAGCATTTTAAATATGAAATATAGAACCAAGCAGGAAATTAATTGATTAATTAATTGAAACGCAAAGTCATTGGTTGCTTTATAGCAAAGATGGGAAATGTTAAAAGGTTGACCAGATGAAGTCAGCTCTCTTCCATTCGAATTTAAAGCAAGCAACCTTGTTGCCTAAAAGCCTTTCTATATAAGCAATCCATAAAATACCGACATAAACAAACTAAATGGAAATAATGAAAAGCAATGTTCTGTGACCATTGTCGATGTGTCGCCCATTCACCAGCTGCTCATCTGAATCAAACCAGGAAATACTCTCATCGGGAGTTTCAAGGAACTGAACAACTTCCATCGGCAAATTCCACTCAATCAAACGATCGTTTTTGGAAAAAGCAGACAAAACTGGAAGACGCTTGTCCTTTACACGAGATATATTTTCACGATGCTGATAACAAATGTTAAAGCAATATTTTTAAAATTACAAATAATTAAAGTCACAAAATTACAGTAATATCAGAACAAGAAAAACCATCACAATAGTGTCCAATGCTGACCCAAATGCCTTTGCTAAAAGGACTGGAAATAAATCTTAACTTCATATTCAAAACCAGTTGAATAAACAGCTAAATCTATGCTTCTATGTACTAAATGATAAGCATAACAATGGTCAGAAATTTGAAGATTCATAAATCTAATCAACCAGTGAGTGAATTAAGCTTCTCATCAGCAGTGGCGTAGCGTGACTTTTGGGGGCCCGGGGGCATCTTTGCCATGGGGGCCCTAGAGTTTCAAACTGACGAGCAACACAAAAAACAAAAAAACCGTTATCACCTCCTTTTTATCCTGACGAGCAAAAAAAAGGTCATCAGCACATCATTTCTAGGGTTAGGGTTAGGTTAGGGTTAACCCTAACCTAACCCTAGCTTAGACCCCTCTTCGGGGGCCCCCCGCCCGGGGCCCGGGGGGCTGTCAACAAAGTGCCCCCCCCGCCCCCCACGTTACGCCACTGCTCATCAGCAACGACACAACAGTTACCTTTTCAAATCCAAGACGTGAAACTGAAATGATTCCAACATTCATTCCCATTGAGATTTTACTGGTATCGTAACCTAACATGCAACACAAAAGTACAATCAACATCTCTCTCCAACTGTCAAAATGCTACTGAGGAGATGATCACATATCACACACACACACACACACACACACACACACACACACACACACACACACACACACACACACACACGTAAAAAATATATATTAATTATTAAAAGCTTCCATACAAGGGCTGGTCCGAATATTCGCTTCGTAATCACTTCAGCGTCAAACAGTGTTACAAATAGTCTATTCGTATTTGTCCGAATAGTGCTGGTCAAAACGAATACAAATAGTGGTCACGTTGCGTAAAAAATTTGCAAATAGTGTGCATGCTGTTACTCCGTTAGTTTAGGTCCAATCCATATAGTATAAATGCAAAAATGTCAGATTCTCAGTCCCTCCCCTGTTGCATATCATACATTTTTGGGTCCCCTCCCCTATGCATATGTACATATTAGCTACCCCACCCTGGTGAAAAATTAATTTTTAGCCATAGACACAAAGCATTTGTTTTACTATTAAAATTTAGTCTCATATATATTTTGTATACTTCAATATATGTTCTGCTGACCGCTGGATACTTCTATTATATTATTATAAAGGGCCGCTATACGCCTGAGCATTCTGCACCTCCCCCCATAAACACTAGCCTCCACCAAGTCTACCAGCCAATTATTTAATAACCGTGGGAACAATACTCCTGACCGTTTGTTTGACCATGAGAAAGTAATTGTGTTAAAATTTAATGTTTGTGTGAATATACCAGTATTCTACCTTAATGAATTTTTCAATGGCTATGTAGGCTATTTATAAATCTGTGTGTACGTACGCATTCAGTCGAGACCTGGTACACCAAAATCTCCTAAATCCCAGACCCCTTCCCCTCAGTGTGTACGTACTATAATAATCTTTCTTCGTGACATGCACAGCATAAAATAGATGCTGTGCGTCACAGTGCGTGCGTGTTGTGCGTGCTAAATGGATGGACCCTTAAAGACCAGTGTTTATTCTAGGCCTTCTCTGGGGGGATTTCCCCCAAATCATATGCTCCCCAAAAAATTTTTATATGTTGCATGGGGAATGGAAATCCCCCCCCCCAAGTGTGAAGACGGCGGGCTTTAATTTTGTTGGAGAGGGGAAAATGTAAGGATGACAATTTTTTGCTTTCCAGGGGATTTGAGAAGGGTAAAAAATATTAAGGAAGTCGGAAGGATGACCTTTTTGCTTGCCACCACATTTTAAAACTGTAGTAAGATAGCCTTTTTTTGCTTGTCAAGGATTTTGGAGACTCAGACCATGCCCCCCAAACATTTAAAAATCCCCCAATGTCAAGGTGGCTAGAATAAACACTGCTTAAAGACTAATTCTTCATCCTCCTAAATGCAGGTGCCCACAAACACTCCTGTTTCTATTGGCCAGCTTTCAAATCACACTGTACAAATTTTTTATTCATGTCATGTAAAATTTCACATGTGCTAAAAGAACAATCCTGTCCGTTTCATGGTCGAATATACTAGTTAAACCATATGTTTATAAGTTATAATATTAGCGAACAGCACTACTGCCGACTGCGATATGGCGACTTGCAGAAGGAGGGGGTATTGTATACACAATCGGTATTCGTACTTATATTCGAATAGTGAACCTGACTATTCGAATTTGTCCGAATAGTTCAAAACCCTATTCGGTCCAGCCCTACATGCAACACCATTATGATTACTATTTCACAAAATTTTAAAAGTCAAAAGCCGTAACACAAAACAGATTCCACATTTTACATAAATTTAACTTAATTTCACAAATTGTTTAAAGATAACAAAAACACATGTTCAACGAGGTTTAGGTAGTCTTAATATTTGTATGATTCTTCACGAGATGACAATGTATGAATGTATAAAATGAATTCCTGCTCAGCAGCAACAATCAACTAAATATTGAATTTATTGAATTTCCATTATACGAAATAAACAAATGTATCCAATGCAGTGCATGTGTAAATACAGACATTTACCTTTCAATGCATAAGCGGATGACAAGAAATAGCTTATGACCGGCTTAGTCCACGAGTTCTCCAATAGGTTGGCCCAGAGACAAGTCAACCAGTATGGCCGAACATTTCTGCCAGACCATCATATGACCACAGTCACTCAAATGCCTACTATATTTCTCAAATAGTTAAGAAAACAGTTCTGCCAGGAAATTCAATAAGTTGGAATTAAATATAAAAGTTCTTAAATTAAAGCTTCAAGTGGGGTGAGCTCCATTACCCCTGTGGTGAAAATCCAACTCCATTTACATAGATAACAGATTTAACGATGTCAGAATTGGCTGCAAGATGAAAAGCAGCAGCAGCCCCCATGCTGTGACCTAAGACACTCGTCACTCTACAGTAAAAATAAAAGCAGATTATGAAGCTATGGTCAAAAGCCTTCACAGAACATTTAACAGAATATCACAGAACTTCACAGAACACAACCTCGTATGAACAACTTTTGTCATGTTAATCCAAAGTATATTTTGAGCAATTTCAATCTGCAAGTTTGTCTGAAAACGTTTTTTAACTTACAGTGCTTACTATAAATTATTGTCGGGCTACAGAATAACCTTAATTGGATTGAATAGCAATGTGTGAGATGACTCGTATGAAAATTTCTTGGTACCTTTTAATGTTGAGAACTTTTAGGAAATTTGTGACCAGATTTACCCTTGCCAGTGTTGATTCATCAAATGCTTTTGCGTCTTCCACAGTTGTACGTCCAAATCCTATAATAAGAGCAAGTAATAATTCTTTAAATATCGATCACTAGGTGACTGAGTAAAGAAAGACCAGACATCACCCATTATACGTGCATACATCAGCCGTTCTCAACATCTCATAAGACTAGTAAAGTACAAACAGGTCAGTAAAAAGAGGACATTTGTAGCAGCAGCAGCAGCAGTGGCAACAGCAGCAGCAGCAGTGGCAGCAGCAGCATCAGCAAAGACACAGTTAACGATCACTTCATCTCCAATTCAAATGGCAAATAGATTACCGTTATTCAACTGGCTCACATGTAGACACACTTAGTTACTAATTCCAAGTAATTGAAGAAATCAGTTAAATACCTGGAAATTCGGGAACAATGAAACGAATTCCTCTATCTGCCAGTGGCCCATACAGCTCGGCAAAGTCTTGCACGCCACCAGGGGCCCCGTGCAGCGCTATGACAACTGGCCCCTCTCGAGGTCCCACGTCAACAAATCCCACCTTAGATGAAGTCTGGTTGAATGGAACAGTCACATAATCAACCGGTGCAATCGAAGAAATCAAATTCTCATTCGTTTTAGTCTCAGCTGGGGCTGATGAACGTTCCATTATTTCAATAAACGTCTGAACGGATTTGGTGCGAAATATGTCAGAATGCAGGAAGGAAATGCCTCGGATCAGAGAGAAAACCTTAAGCAATGATGACAATATAGTCAAGAACAGAAACAGCTTCTGATTCATGTAACAGCTTGAAGTACAGAATTTAAACACTTTCTCGTATGAATTTTGCATTTGAGGGGCTGTCCATTAATTATGTCAACATTTTTTATGGCAATTTTTGATCCCCTACCCCCTTGAACAACAAATGTCAACTTTCAGTTACCCCCTATAATTACGTCAAAAACTTTTGAATGACAGGTCCCAATAACAAGGTTATTATTTTTTGCGGTGATGACCATTTTTTCCCTGTTATGCTCATCGAGTGTCAAAATGTGGTGGTGATGACCTTTTTGCCATGCTTTTTTCCATTGTAATAAGTAGTATACCACGAAATTTCCTATATTTTGATTATTTGTAAATAGTGAAATTGTTGACGTCAACTTCTCTTGACCCCTCCCCCTGTCGACAACTGTCAAACTTTTTCAAACCCTCCCCTACATTGTTGACGTAATTAATGGACAGCCCCTGACTTGAATAACTACTGCAATTTTAAAAAAATCAACAAATAAATTTTACAATCATTCACATCACAGCATCAAGAAATAAATTTGAAATTTTGCTCAGCTCCAAATATACACCAAATATACACTAAAAAAATATTCATCTGTATACTGTACAAGCAACCATCACAGAAGAGTGCAGAAGTCTAGGGAAGACCAATCGAAGCTAATCCCAAGTTTCCTGAGCCTTTAATTTCCGATCAAATGCTAGATTTTCACCAGTGGCTAGAAAACATTACTCGGATTTCGAAAGACTAATAGTTCACTTCAATTCGCATTAAATCCTCTTAAATTCCGAATCTTCTAATGAAAATATCTAAACAACGATTGCTTCCTATTAATGAACTCGACGAGAATTTATAATTTATTACTCAACGACCCGACAGCGTATGACGTCACCCCAAATGGGTTAGAGCAGTGTCTCGCAAACTTTTTACCTCGCGGCCCACTAAACAGAACAAATTTTTTTCACGGCACATTCTTCATACAATTACAAAACCAACCAACAATTTATTAAATTGAGTGTTCTTTATTAAGGAACTGCCGGGTCTGCAGTCACATATAATGATATGTAGATGTAACAAACGCGAAAGTAACGTTCATAGACTGTAGATTCTCGCCGTTGTTTTCCTTAGTGTCGTTTTCACCTTGCATTTTCTCAGATCTTGCCAAAAATTTATCCATTTCAAATTTCATAGGGCTAAATCTCGGTAAAAGCATCAAATTCAACTGTTACTATACTTATAGTTACCCTACTATTGCGACATCTCAACACATGCAATGTAATAATTTCAAAACGGTAATTGGGTCAAATGTATCCTTGCGCGCTCAGACGCTGTTGTTTTTACATTGTAAAGGTCGCAAGGACGGTGACGTCAACGAAAGACGTTAATTTCTGCGCGCGCAACGTTATATAAAAAAATGGATGTCCGATATATTGTATTGTAGGCTGTGCCGCAGGCTGGTGTGAGGTTCTATATATGACGCCATTTTTACACTTGCTCATCCGGCAAAATTTTTAGGAAGGGAACAAAAAAAATTAAAATAATAGTAAAATTCTGAAATTCTTTCACGGCACAGCTGGAATCTCTAGCGGCACACTAGTGTGCCGAGGCACACAGTTTGCGAGACACTGGGTTAGAGTAAAATTAATGCAATCTTTAATATCTTATAATAAAAAATCTACGAGTGCAATGGAATATAAGCAGTGACATCTATTAATAGACGTCAATGAATATATTTATGTCATCTAGGGCCGTGAGTTGGATGCGATTATGCGATCGCATATGCGATTTTAGCGAATTTTTTAACGCGCCGCATTTTCAGCCGTTTTCTCAGCACATGCGCTTTATGCGCAAATAGGCGGAAATTTTATCACATTTTAAAAGTTATTTTCGTCGCATATACAGTATAGCACTTTTTTCTATTTTCTTAATATAGACCAGAGGCGTCATTGGAGGGGGGCTGGGGGCCGTGGCCCCCAAGAAAATGAAAATATTAATTTATAATGTATTAATGTGCAAAAAATTGCAAAAATTGCCAAAAAATATAAAAAAATTGCAAATTTTCCAACATTGGCCCTAACATTTACCAAAATTGCTCAAAATTTGCAAAAAAATGAAAAACATTGCAAAAAATGCCTAAAATTTGCCCAAAATTTGTCAAAAATTTGCAAAAAAAATTTTCTCGCCCCCAAGAAAAGTGTGAAATGACGCCACTGATATAGACATAGATTAACTAGGGTTAACAGAGGATTACTGCCTGTCTGTGTGACCTTTTATGCTCGTCAGGCCTTCACACTGAAAACATCGCAACTTGCGTAAATATGCGGCGCATAAATGCAGTGGCGTAGGCTGAGTAGCGAGGAAACAGCCGCCCCTGGGCGCCGAGGTGGGGGCGCCAAAATCGGGTATAGGGTTAGTGGAATTAGTGAAAATACAGTGTAAATAGGAAGCAAACAGCGACTATCTTTTTGCTCGTCATGAACAGGAAATTAGGGAGAGGGGCGCCGCGTGGCAGAGCTAGTGATCAGATGGCGCCAAAGGATAAGCGATAATCGTTTTTGCTTGTCAGCGGTTTCTGACGATTGGGGGTGCCAAGTGCCAACAGCAGTGGCGTAGCGAGGCAAAGTGCCGCGCGGGGCGAAAAAAGTGCCGCTTCAGAAAATTCTTAACAAGCAAAAAAACGTTATCAACTTCCCACAATTTTCTGACAAGCAAAAACCCTTATCGCATCATAAAAGTAAACACTTAAAAATAAAAATTCTCGAAAATGCCGCCCCTAGAGCAAGTACCGCCCGAGGTTGTTCGCCCCCACGGAAACCCTCGCTAGTCGCTATACGCCACTGCATAAATGGCCGAGAAACTCGGGCGCATAAATTGACATTTTCGCATTTTCCCCCGCATATTTAGGACCTCTGAGTCCCACAAACACTGTATTTCTCGAAAATTCGCCGAATCAAACTCACAGTCCTTAATCCTTACAATGGATTAGGCCTATAGGGGTATGTGATAGTGTTTATTATTATTATTATATTATTGTTATTGTTATTATTATTATTATTATTATTATTATTATTATTATTATTATTATTAGTAGTAGTAGTAGTAGTAGTAGTAGTAGTAGTAGTACGTAGTAGTAATAGTAGTAGTAGTAGTAGTAGTAGTAGTAGTAGTAGTAGTAGTAGTAGTAGTAGTAGTAGTAGTAATAAGTAGTAGTAGTAGCAGTGGCGGCTCCAGGGGCCAGGGGCCCGTGCCCCCCCTAATGAGAGCCTGGCCCCCCAGTGGCCCCAGTTGGGACCCTAGTAATGCTACATACATTAAACAACAAATGGTTGGCCCCCATGATTAGAAGTTGCCACCCCAACGGCCCCCCCACTTTCCAAATCCTAGAACCGCCACTGAGTAGTAGTAGTAGTAGTAGTAGTAGTAGTAGTAGTAGTAGTAGTAGTAGTAGTAGTAGTAGTAGTAGTAGTAGTAGTAGTAGTATTAGGCCTATATATAAACTATCATAGCCAAGGGCTGCGAAGCCTGCGATGGATCGAGTAGTGGTAGGATTCATGCCATGCAAATTGATGCAATGCTTGCAATCCGAGAGTAGCGGTTTTAAGCAGTGGCGGCTCCACCGGGGAGGACAGGAGGCCCATGCCCCCCTATTGAGTGCCTGACCCCCAGTGCCCCCCCAGTTGGGACCCTATACTTAATGCTACATACATTAAACAACAAATGGTTGGCCCCCATGATTTGAAGTTGCCACCCC
The DNA here is from genome assembly GCA_018105865.1 of Metaphire vulgaris. Taxonomy (NCBI): domain Eukaryota; kingdom Metazoa; phylum Annelida; class Clitellata; order Crassiclitellata; family Megascolecidae; genus Metaphire; species Metaphire vulgaris. Next base: position 50,123,466 of record CM030832.1, on the reverse strand, counting down.
AACGGCCCCTCCACTTGTCAAATCCTAGAGCCGCCACTGGTTTTAAGTATGATTCTAGCCATCGCGTAGGATCACATAGGCAAGCTGACTCCTAATGTCTGTGAGGAAGGCAAATTTGAAGCGACCATCGACTATTGACAAGTGCATTACCAAAATATGGCGCTATATAGAAGTTCTCAAAATTATACGGTTATATAGGCCTACGCTCAGTGCTTTTTTTGTTAAAAAAATAGGTGCCGGTACTCACGGTGGATTGCCTAACTTTTCCATTACGATTATGTGGTCTGTGGCTAGAATTTAACATAGAAGCGATTTTGGAAGCATAATGATGCATATCATTTATTAAGTATTTAAAGATTTTAGCTAAATCACAACTGCAAAGTCACAAGAAAATTATTTTTTTCACACCTTGAAAAAGGTTCCGGTACGCCGTACCGGCGCGTACCGTCACAAAAAAGCCCTGCGTATAATACGCTTACATCAATCCCGGGTTGCAAAAGCCCATCATCATCATCCAGTGGCGGCTCTAGGATTTGGCAAGTGGGGGGCCCGGTGGAGTGGCAACTTCTAATCATGGGGGCCAACCATTTGTTGTTTAATGTATGTAGCATTAAGCATAAGGTCCCAACTGGGGGGGGCACTGGGGGGGCAGGCTCTCAATAGGGGGGCACGGGCCCCCCTAGCCCCCCGGTGGAGCCGCCACTGTCATCATCATCATCATCATCATCATCATCATCATCATCATCATCATCATCATCGTAAAACTACAAACATAAGACTGGCTAAACGGTATCTTGGAAATAATTCCCAAGATACAGTATTATGGCATTTACGTTAACAATTATTGCTAACGTAAATACCAAAATGCTGCGAGTTATAATGCATAGCTTACACACAAATTCCGTTTCTGAAGTCAGCTGCATTTCACAACACAATCTGATACGCAGACCAAGATCTTGTTCAGGTTTTTTCTGACGTTCACACAGTTGTCATCTAGAATACTTTAGCCTTTTTACCTTAATAAAAATTTGTTGCCATAGTTACAGATCCGTTACGCAAGAATTTGAGACCAATGAACAATTATGCTGTCATTCCGATTTATATACAGTAGGTCGACAGACATACTAGGTCTACTGTAAGTAAAGTAAAGTAAAATCTCGTAAACTTCTACAGCGCCCCGGAGAGCAGCACAGCAGTAGCTGCTTATTCTTATGCGCTTAATCTTTCTTGAAATAGCTATAGACAAGCCTGACAAGGTGGTTTGTCGGCCGGGCAAGGGTCAGTGTGTCTATGAGGCGGCATATAGGCTAAATTGATTTTTAAAATGAAGCACTTAAACTGTATGCTTATCAAATTCATTAAGCCTACTTTTAAGTTTAGTTTTGAAAGGACTTTATTAATTGTAACATCTACATCGACGCCTGAGATCATCTGGATCTACCTTAATTACTGATCGTCCCGAGGACCAGACTGCGCACTGTTGGGGGTCGAGCATTTCCCGTGGCAGCGGCACGGGCATGGAACTCACTACCTCCATCTAGGCTATTCAGCTCTCTCCGACTTTAGATACCTTTAAGAAGAGATTTAAATGTGTTCACGCAGCTCGGCTGAATGAGTCACCACATTAATCAGTAGGCTACGTTAATAATAATAATAATAATAATAATAATAATAATAATAATAATAATAATAATAATAATAATAATAATAATAATAATCTAGCAGAGGAAGAGATTTCCAAAGAAGCCTGTGAAAAAAATGCTGTCTTAACCAACATTAATGTTGGCTTTAGGTAGGCCTATAGTACATTTAACAACAAATCAGCACATCCCGTCTAGGGCTGTAATCGTAGGGAAATTTTCTGTCGCGATATCGTGGTTATTTTATATACTGGAGCAATATCGATAATATCAATATCTCTGTGATCGAGAGGAGATCGGTTCTTAGGTCCAATCGGAGAGTGCAGTTGTTGGTCCCTCCCCCGTCCAAGACCCCTAAGTTTGGGGAAAGATCATTCGCGCGGGGGAATCCCGCCCTGTGGAACTCTCTTCCAGACAATTTTAAGAGAGGCTGAGAGCCTAAGAATAAGCAGCTACTGTTGTGCTGTTTTCAAGGCGCTATAGAAATCCACGAGATTTTACTTTACTTACTTTACTTACTTACAATGTGACTGGAGCAGTCTCAGCTGGACTTTTCATTAGAAATTTGAAGACACATTTATTAATATTGGATTATTGGATATGAACTGTTAAGCGCTCTTGTTGTAGGCCTTAGCCTCTACTGCGCTATAGAAATTGTCAATAAATAAATAAAATATCGTCGTAGGAAAAAATCGCGTATTCGTGCATATGATCTTTGGTCGTAGGAAGAAAAAGAAAATGGCGTCATGTTCTTCTTTCCTGTACAATAATATAATAATAATAATAATAATAATAATAATAATAATAATAATAATAATAAATAATAATCTGTTTATATAGTGCAATAGGGTATTTTTAACACAAAGTCTCCAAACGGAACTTCGGAAGATGGCACTATTACTATTCATGAGCATAGTTTTTGTAGCAACCGAATGAACCCATAACTTATATAGAGCTAATATAATAATAATAATAATTACAATAAAAATAATAATAAGTTTATATAGCGCAATAGATTATCTTTAACACAGTCTCAAACCGGAACTTCGGAAGATGGTGTATTAATATTCATGAGCAGTTTCTGTAGCAACCGAATGAACCCATAACTTATATAGCGCTATTACCTTATCGCGACAGCGGAAACATATAATAATAATCTTTATTTCGTGACAAGCACAGCATCAAATAGAACAGAAAAACAATAATAAACTAATAAAACACTTATCGTATCGCGATATGATCAGTTCCACGATAATATCGAGATATCGCGACGATTACAGCTCTAATCCCATCAAGTGTGAATGTTTTGGGTTGGTTAACATGGACATAATGCAACGGTTCCCAAACTGTGGTCCGCGGAAGGTATGGCGGTGGTCCACGAGAGCATCACAAAATATTTAGGGTTAGACTTAGGATTAGGCCTAATTAACCCTAACCCAGATGACCTTTTTTTGCTTGTCACTACATTTAAGAAGGGTGATAACCTTTTTTTCTTGTCACTTGTTAAATACTGTGGTCCGCGAGCTAAGCTGGGAACAAAATAGGGGTCCGCGATCAAAAAAGTTTGGGAACCTCTGACATAATGGACGTTTTCCAGAAATCATAAGAATCTTTTATATAATTATCTGTGAAATTTCAAATCTCCGCTATTAACGCATTTCAGTCATTATATATGCCTTATATAATTCACCTATAACCTGAGTTCGAGCAATATACTGAGGAATCACAGCGGAGGAGACTAGCAGTTGCAAATATGAGTGTAGCAGATCAGCACAAAGAACTGCTACAAGCCTACAATTGGCTGCTGAACGGTTGTACAAATTTGTAAAATACAAAAATTGGTTGGTCACAGGAATCCATATGCTAGGCTGATGCCCAGGCAATAATAAAAAATGTAATGTAAACCACATGCATAAACACCCACTATGATGCTATACTAAGTACAAGAGATTCACAATCTAATAATGTATTCATTTTCAAGTCAAATTAAGACATCGTCAACATAAGTTTTGACATTTTAGGTAAAACGAACATCAATAATTAACTCGAACATAAACAAAGCCAAATGAAATTATGACAAACTTAGTTTTCTTGTCCCCAACTATGCTTAGAACCTGCCTCAATCGACATCAAAAACAGCACAGAGAATCTCATGAATTCAGAAATATAAGCAGATCAGAAATTACTTACTGTAAATCATCTTCTGCATCAGTTATTCCATTCAGATGCAAAACGCAGTTGAGTTAATTTAAAATAGTTCTGATATGATCATAAAACTGATAGAGAAACAAAGCTATTGTACTGTGAAATGTTTCGACGCAGAATGTCCCAACAGGGACCAAGAACTCGCTCAAATCTGTCGCGATCCATCTTGACACACTTGAGAATGCCATTCGCCACGACGGTCGCAGCACGTGGTCGATTCAGCAGAAGCGCTATTTCCCCTTTAACGATAAATACGTATTCAAGTTTTATGATGACCTTGACTAATAGACTGTAAAATAAGAGAGACAGCACTTTCAAACACTAATATATCTGGCTAGAATTTGTCAGATATTTTTTCAAATGAAGTAATTCGACTATAGAATGCAAATTCTCCCTTTTCAAGACCGATTTTCATGTCAAATATAATCTTTACAATTGATCAGTTGTAAACAGGCATAGAGTCCATACCAAAGTAATCAGAGGCTCCAAGTTTTCCAACTCTCACTGGCTCCTCATTCTCAGCACTTCTCTGATACACAATTGCAGAACCCTACAAGCAAGATTTATTAAAAAAAGAAAATTCAACAACATTTAACGAATGAAGTCCATATGCAGTTTAAAAACATTTGGATGTAACATAATGTTACAGAGTATTTGTACTGCATCTCTTAACAAGAGTCACTCAGAAGCACTCCCCTTGCAATGACTGCATGTTTACAAAGAGAAAAGTTTTAAGCTGTTTCAAAAAGAGGACCATGGAACCAGCAGTTGCTAAATTAAGTATTCAGGGGTCAAGGGCATTGTTTCTTTCTGTAGAATCATCTGCTACAGGGCAACTGATTCAGAACCTTGTATCAGGAATAACGAGGTTATGCTTGGGGCATGCTATGAAGAGACGTTGAGCTGTGGACCGAAGACATGGCCAAGAGGCAAAGAACAAAGAGGACAGAGTATCTCTGACAGATATGATGGTGCAGTACCATAGTACTCATCATCATCATCATAGTTGCTTTCTGCCAGCTCATTAGCGGCAATAGCTAGACACAAAACTTTTCCATTTATCTTTTTCCGTTGTTAATCTCATTCCATCTATTATTGTCATTTGATATCTTTCAAAGTCTTCTTTGATGTTATCCATCCACTTTTTCCTGGGTCTTCCTCTTCCTCTTTTTCCTTCTTTGTATGTGTAGAGTGCTTTATATGGGAGTCTGTTACTGTTCATTCTATTTACATGTCCATACCATCTAAGTCTTCTTCTTCTGATTTTATCTATTATTGTCTCTTTCATTCCCAGTCTTTTCCTGATGTCTTCATTTCTTATTCTTTGTAATTTACTTACCGGTACTCCCAATATCTTTCTCAAACAACTCATTTCTGCCACCAATAGTCTGTTTTCATCTGCTCTTTTTAATATCCACGTTTCTGATCCATAAAGCATTTGTGGAACAATGATAGTGTTGTATATTTGAATGTTTGTATTGATCTTTATTTCTTTAGCATTCCAAATATGTCTAAGTCTTCCCATTGTCTGTAATCCTTTTGCTGCTCTCTTTTTAATATCTTGTTCGTGTCTTCCATCGCTTGATATTTCTCCTCCCACATATGTGAAATTCTTTACTTGTTCGATGTTATTTCCTTCTACTGATATGTGTATCATTTTCTCTCTTTTTTTGTTGACTGCCATGACTTTAGTTTTTGCTGGATTAATCCGGAGTCCAAATCTTCTGCTTGTTTGATTTACTTGGTCTGTAAGCCTTTCTAAACCTCTAGCACTCTCCGCTAGTAAGCTTACATCGTCTGCAAATTTAAGGTTTGATATATTTTCTCCACTACAATTCACTCCAATGTTTAGATTCTCAGTTGCTATTTTAAAGATTACTTCTAGAATTATTATAAAGAGAGATGGAGATAGCACGCATCCCTGTCTATTCCCTGTTCTAAAACTTCTGTTTTAAACCATTCTGATAGGTCTTTATCAACTTTTACTGCACTTTCCATTTTCTTGTATATTGCTTGTATTAGATTTATTAGTTTCTCTTCTATACCATAGTACTGCACCATCATAATAAAAAATGCAACAGCTCTCAAGACATGAAATCTAGCTAAGGAAGGCCATGTTTACTTCAACTATGATGAAGAAATCTTCGCCTGGATCACCCTGTCGCACAATCTCCTGCCCGTCTTCAAATGTAACTGGTTCAAGTGCATCAGCCACCGTATGTCGCTCCCATTTGTCCAGATTTTCTAAAATATTACAATACTCTAATAATTTATTTTCTATCCTTTAACATTACAAATGAACAGTATGCCAAGAAAGAAAATATTTATTATGTGAAGTGAAGTGTCATATACAAAGATAAGAAAAAAGGTATTTAATGAAAAGCATCCTAAGCAAAAATTCTACAACAGATTGACGGACAAGATGTGATTACTAAAATTATCCAAGCAAAACATTGTACCCAAAATGGAAACCTTGCTAAGAAATTCTTCGTACATTTTTCTTTTACGAATTGTGCTGCCCTAAACAGCAAAAATAATAACATCTGAACGAAAACAATAACAAGCAAGACAAACACACACACACACACATACACAAAGTCCAAAGTGAAGCAAAGTCACAGTCGGCCACAATCAATGGATTTTTAGTTAATCTAATGCAAATTTATGTAGAAACTTTTGTGATTAATTAAAATATACAGTTTCAGATCCTTATATACTGTAACACAAAACCCTCGCTGCACTTCAAACATACGGCCTGTGAAAGCTTTTCATCTGGCCCGTGTGTATGTGGCTGAAGACAATGAAAACCTTTATTTTTAAGCAAAGTAACTTTATTTAAGGTGTGTTCATAAAGTACATATATGAAAATCAAAAATAATTAATAATTATGACTACAAAATGTAAAGATTAGCAAAGATGTATTGCACTGGTAATTAAAAAAATACTTTTAATTTTCATTAACAGTATCACAAAAATGAAATACTAAAAGTTAGTTATCAGTAAATTTTTATATACTGTTTTGTGTAATATGACTACTGTGGTTCGTGTTAATGCTATGTACAAATCCGGCCCACGACAACCACAAAGACTTTTATGTGGCCCGCGATATGAAATGAGTTTGACACCCCTGTACTATATATTATATGCAGGGCATTTGATGGTGCCAATTAATCAACAACTTTATTTAGATGACTAAGGAATGCATCTGAAACTAGATGAAATAAGAGAATCGGATGAATTGCTCACCATCAGGATCCTTCTGTAACTGTCCCTATCGATTCCCCACAGCTTCACATCAGTTTTTGCCTAAAGTTAGGGAAAATCATTTTAAAGAAATTAACTGAAAAGGCTCACAAGGCCTAAAATAAACTTAACTTTACCAAATAATTTTAAAAGACAGAGTAAGTATCAAACAAAGAAGATGCTGAAATTCTGTGATAAAGCAGTCAACTTCATTGAGAACAGAGTCCACAGTGCTAACCATTATTTGTGAACAAATACTTTGGATTAAGGTTAGTGATATTATGAGGATCTGAAAGTAGAACATAGTGAATTTTCTCTTGCCTTAACAGTTGCTGCACGTGGTGTGCCATAGATAAGTGCTAACTCTCCAAAGCTACCCCCTTCTGCAACTGTACTTGCATATTTTCCATCAACAAACACCTTCAATGAAAGACAAATCACAAACCAAAGAAACAATCAATAAACAGAAAAGTAGCTGCAAAGATTTTGCTGCTGTGCAGAAGCTCTTAGTCGAGATACTCACGTCCACTTCCCCTTGGTCAAGGACGTAGAAATTATCACCTTCATCACCTAAAAGCAACCAAGATACTTTAACATAATCCCATCATTCATAAAATCTCAAAAGATTCTTGAGACATATTTTAAAATATAAATTTTGCAAAGCTAACAAATAATTTCAGCAACAGTTCAAATTTCAGCTGAGAATCTTAAAAAGCATTTCCTAATTGCGAGCAATAACCTTGTTGAATAATGACTTCACCAGCATGTCGATGAATGGGAAACATTGCATCAAAAATATCACTAAAACAAAAAAACATGGAAATGCTCAGAAAATGATGCAACATCTACTGATTAGTCATTCAAAATATCTCAGACAATAATTCTGGGTGGAACTTAAAATTAATGTAATCAATAATCAAGTAATCATTTTTCAAATGCAATGCAAATGAATAGAGAGTGCAAATGTCATCACCTTCTTTCATTTTCATCAAGGTGTGAAAAGAGAACGTTCTTTGAAATTGCTCGAGACAAAGCGGCCGTTGTTTTGTAGTCTTTTGGAACGACCTAAAAAGCACAAAGTATTTGTTTTAGAGAAAAGTCCTTGCCATAATCGATTTCAAAAACTCATCTTATTTTAGGTCATTATATAGAAAACTAAATGATAAATATTGAAATAAAGAAAAATTAAGCATATTTTATTGCTGCTACAGGACAAAATCATCACTGATAATTAATTAGCTGGATGTCATTTCCAGTGCTAACCAAATCAAAGGCCTACTTTATAACCAAATAAGTGAGCAATCTATTTATGGCACTATATAAGTTTTCATTATTAACATTAACACAAAATGATCTGCATCCTACAGTAAAATCCAATTTATACACATATTTTCCATCTTAAACAAAACATTCCTGCCTTAAGCAGATTCTATCAAGCATTCAACTGAAAAAATAATTCGAAAGAATTAAGCCTCAGACCAAACATCATCTTTTGATTCACATGAAGTCCAGTAAAGAAACACAGGATATTGTTAATAATAGCCATGTCTAAACTGGGCTGTATTTTGAGCCGTAAATTCTATACAAATGTAATGTAATGGCAAAATTTTGTATAGTGCCTCTTCTTATGGCAATTCTGAAGCATTGTGTATCCCCAGCATCTCTTGTGAATAGGTCTTAAACAGACTGTGAAGGACAGCTTGAAAGAGACTGTCCTAAGGAAGCCAGCAGTTTATCCAACAGCAATAAGCCAGCTGCTGTAAGAGACCAGCAGCAAGCAAGGACAGGAACTAGTGGATCGAACACAAAGATCAAGACAAGAGGTTCATCTGAAAGCAGCAGAAATAGAGGAAAAGAAAGGCTGAAAGATTAATTCAGAGAAGCCAGATTCACTTAAGAGAATTACTAGTAGAATCTGTGCCAGGGTTGTTAACTCAATGCGGCCACAACAGGGCAAAGCACATGAAAAAAAATAGAGAGAAACATGCTAAATATGTGAGAAAAGCAAACATCTGAGCAGATAAACAGTCATAGAATTGCTGTGAACCCTTTTAACGTAGCAAGTGGCATCTTCCTCTGGAACAACCTCCGAACTGACTCCACCCCTGCGTCTGCTGGGACCAATGATTAGTGTAGATAATTCTTCTTCACGTTCTTCGTTTGTCTGATCAATGCTTGAGATCACTCTTTCCTGCACAGTAAATAACAATAAAGCAAAATCATTCACCAGATGATAAGAACATATGCAATTAAGTCTATTGAAGTCAGTTTCCCTTAATAGCATAAGCCAAATATTGAAGTATTATAAAATACATTCTATTATAAAAGTGTACTAGGCTGTGTTGGTTTCTTTAGATCTCTTTTGGTTTGATTTTGTGTTTTGTCTTGTCTTTTGGCTGCAGTCAATGCAAAATAAAGATATATTATATACAGGGCTTTTTTTCAGTGGGAACGCATGGGAACGCCGTTCCCAAACCTTTTTTGCCAGATTGCATATATAATTATGGATATGTAATAATGTGTTTGGGAACGTACAGGTACAGCTGCGTTCCCACACCTGTTTTGTTGACGAGTAAAAAGGGTGGGTTCCCAAACCTTTTTCCTAGAAAAAGCACTGATTATATATATATATATTATATATATATATATATATATATATATATATATATATATATATATATATATATATAAATAAAATACAGGTTTTTTTTGTGCGGAACAAGGCGGAACGGCATTCGGAAAATATGAACGGCGTTCGGAAAATCTGAAGACTGGTATTTTTGCAACATTAAATTAGAAGTAGAAAATTTAGAACCGATATAGTTCTAAATTTTTATGTATAAAATTAATGTTGTATTGATAATAATCATATTAACTGTTTGGCCGCTACATCATGTTGACAACTGACTTCTGACTATTGTGTTCGGAAAATATTTTTTACAAAAAGCCCTGATAATATATAATATATATATATATATATATATATATATATATATATACAAAATAATTGGAGATTTATACAAAGATAGAATAAGAGACTTCACCTGGGAATAGTAATTTTAAGATATCAAGACAATGAGATCTGCGAACGACTGGCTTAATGCCTTATCAGATGAATCCATTTTTCCGCACGTTTAATTGCTTGTATAGTCGCAGCAGAGCTGCCGCTTCAGAATTAATATGCGTTAACCTAGTAAAGAGCTACTGTCTACCTATTGTATTGTATGGTATGGAAGCCACATTTCCAAACAAAAGTATTCTTAATGCTCTTGACAGACTGATTCGAGTAGTTGTGTGCAAAATTTTTAAAACATGTGAGGCAGATAATGTCGAGTATATCAGAGTCCTGACGGGTTTGGATAGTATGCATGCTATTGTAGAAAAGCGACAAACATCCTTTGTTAATAGATATGAGAAGAAGCCACTGTACTTTGCTCAGTGCATTACTAGGATTTGTCTGAGGTCAGAGGCTGTACTGTGTAAAGTTTGTGCTTAGTTTATTTGTTTATTATTAGGTTTATTTTATTATTATTATTTTATTATTATTATTACTTAGTTTTGTTCAGTTGATTTGTGTTTTCCTTGGTTGTGTACTACTGGTTGTGTACTATTTTTTATGCTGTGCTTGTCACGAATAAAGATGATTATTATAAAGTCTCCAACTCCTCATAATCCACCCTATCAACTCACAAACCCCACAAGATCACTGAATGAATTGATGTGAGAATCTTAAAGATTTGGAAGCTCAAAGTCGACGCCACTGAGCAATCGACCGCGGATGCGATTGAATGGACCGTTATATTTATACTTGGGGCTGAAGTGGCGCTAGATAATCGTCTATGTGCCTTTTCGATGCGATCGAAGTAGTCTCTGAGGAACACGAACGGACTGTCCGGGCGACTGAGGCACAGCTGGACGACGCAGTCCTTCAGGCAGCGGTGGATGTCGTGCTTCCTGACGTACGACTCAACGTCTCTCAGGCTCAACTCCCCGTCGACGGCCGCCGACGTCTCTCCTGCGCCGCCATCGACGGTCGCCATTTCTCTATTGGCAAAGGCGCCGGCGCGCCGCCGCCGCTGCTGAGTTACGAACAGAAGACTTCAATTCTCTCGCCCAAAATTCAATAACTAAACAAGGTTCCGTGTAACCGTTACACAACTTACACTCATTTCAACATTTTCATAATAAATCTTCGTTTAACCTTTGTAGATTCATACATATGTAATTTATAACCAGAGATGGGTAATTAATCAATTAGGAAGTAATTGATTAGCTAATCGATTAGGTGCAGCTAATTCTAAGTATAATCAATTGGCAAATTTTATCGGCTAATCGTAATTCTAATCAATTAGAATTTACCTGCTAATTCTAATTATGTTTTAATTACATGACAATTAGCTATCCGTGGCAGCCTGAGAATAATGTTGAGATGAACATGGTAGCATTAGCAAGGAAAAACTTATAGCTTATAGATTAAGTGTTTTGTGTGATTGCTGTTGACAACTGGAAAAGCCAGCCATTTCCAATCATTTGCAGCTGCATGCAATTACTGCAGATATTAAATTAGTATTTTAAAACTGTGTTTTGCGTGGTGTGTCAACTGTATCACGAACATCGACAATCTAATGGGAGACTCTGAATCTAGTGTGTCAATCATTCACCAGGGCGGCGCCACAGGACAATGCGGTCCAAGCACCGAGATTCACAGTTGTTAACACATGTGGCAGCTAAAGTTTTGATTATTAAAAGTAACCCGAAACTAATGGCAAATTACGGAGAAATGAATATCTCCAGTTAAAGGAGAGTTGAGGAAGCGAAATTAGAAGCTGTCTGAACGGAATAAGGAATTAATCCAACGGCACGTACTGCTATTTGTTATCAATAAGTAAGTAAGTAAACACGACATTCTGTAGCGCTGCCCGCGAACTTGGCGCATTGCACTAGCTTATTCACGAGCTCTCGATCTCATGGCAATAACTTGAATAACAGATAGACAGCGGAATTTAATATTATTGTCAACTGTGCTAGTCAGTACTAATAAATGTAATTGTCAGTCGGCCAGAATTGACTGTTCCAAATAAATACATGACTCATTTGTATTGCAGCCTTAAAGCCAATCATGAAGCCAATGACAGGAATTTCAAAAAAATTTCAATAAAAAGTAAAATATAAAATAATATAAAAATTAAAATAAATAAATATTAGAAATAAAATAATTAACATGAAATAAATAATTAAAATAATATAAATAAAATAAAATAAATTTATTATTAAAATTCTATTTTAAAAAATTATTAAAAAATAGATAAGAATAAAATATATAAAAATTAAATATTAAATAAATACAAGGTAATAAATAAAAAATCTAATAAATAAAAATCTAATAAATAAAAAATAAAATAATTAAATAAAACAATAATAATAAACTAATGTAATAAAATGAATAATAATAAAATAAATAGTTTAAAATATTAAATAAATAATAAAAATAAATAATAATAATAAATAAAATAACAAAAATATATGAAAAATTAAATTGAATTAAGATAAATAAAAAACAAATAAGAATAAAATAAAATAATGAGAAATAATAATAAAAAGCAATAGTGCCAAACAGTTTGCTGAGTTCGTAGTTTGTTTTGTTCTGTCGTAAGTCATAACTTTATCAATACCATAAAAAAACTGATTGATTGCAGAAATACCAAGCACTGAACCAAACAGATATTTCAAACTGTAAGCTGCTGGTCCTTATGTTGTCAAAACAAACTTAAACTTGAATAGTTTTCCAATATAAACTGCTGCGGCAAGATGTGGAGCACTTAATTAATGGACCGTGTTATCCCGTGTCGCCGCCTGGTGAACGTTTTGGAAAATAAGTCTCCCATTGTAATTCTAATTGATTAGACAGCAGCTATAATGCTAATTCTAATGAATTGAACAAAGTGTAGAACTATAATTCTAATGCTAATCAATTAGGTGCTAGCAGCAACTAATTCTAATTCTAATTGATTAGAATTTTGTCTAATTGTGCCCATCTCTGATTATAACTACTCACTACTCAGGGTCGACCCAGTGTTTAATCTAGACTCCTGGACTCTGGGGGGGGGAACTGAAAAAGCCGGGGGTAGGCCTACTGACAAAGCCGGGATAAATTCTGCTAGGGGGCTGCTGTTATCTGATGTACTATGTCAAAGTTTCCGGGGAATTTGAAATTTCCGGGGGAGGGCAATTTTCCCCTCCGGAAAACGGTCTAGATTAAACCCTGGGTCGACCACCCGACGGGTTTATAACCCTTATGTTGACCCATTTCTCAAAATACATCTTACTAGCGGTGAACTTATTATTTTTTCCCTATGTCATTGCTCAATGTAATCTGTCATTGTTGTAATGTGAGAAATAAATAAATTATTTGATTGATTGATTGGAAGGGTGTTTTATCCAGGCCTGTCAGAGGAAATTTTCCTCTCCAAAATCTCAAAATTCCCCTCCAAAAACCCCAGCAATGAAAAATTGTATGCATCGAATTTAACTGTCTCTTAATTCCGCTCCAGATAGGGATGTGAGCTCGAAAATTTCCTCAGGGTTTATTCCTGAAATTTCCGGAAAAATAGCGGTAGTTTTTCGGAATAATTCCGAAAAAGTTGATTATTATTATTTTATATTATTATCATGCAGTGGCGGCTCCACCGGAGGGGCCAGGGGGCCCGTGTCCTCCTATTGCTCGAGTGCCTGCTCCCCAGTGGCCCCCCAGTTGGGACCCTATACTTAATGCTACATACATTAAACAACAAATGGTTGGCCTCCCCATGATAGAAGTTGCCACCCCAACGGCCCCCCCCCACTTGCCAATTCCTAGAGCCGCCACTGATTATTATTACTGTTTATTATTATTATTATTATTATTATTATTATTATTTATTACTATTACTACTATTTATTATTATTTTTTTATTATCATTAATATTAGGCTACTATTTATTACTATTCATTTGTTGGGCTTAAATTGTTAACAACTGTCAGTATTGTAGCGCTATATAATGTATTTATGGACATGCACACGGCGCTTCCGGTTGCCTTTTCTCGGAAATTTCCAGAATAATTCCGGGCATTCTACTTTTCCGGAAAAGTTAGTTACAACCCTAGCTCCAGACAAGTCAATCCTCCTGCAAAAGCCTGGGGTCTGGATAAAACACTGGATAGGGAGAACTAATGACCTTGAAAATTTTTTCAGTTGGGGATCGCCAGTATGCCGTCAAATAGTCTGAATAAATGCGTAATATCTAAAAAACACTTCTTGATAAAGGTAGCCGTCACATAAAAAATTGCGACAAAGGCAATAAGGCATTTGCAATTCGCACAGATTTCGACAGTCGGAATCAAATCCAGCAAACGCTGATTCAAATGCATAATCTATGTTTCTAAATACGGAAGCATGTACTGACGTAATGCAAGCGTTATTTTTGTCGTTATCCGGGTCCTTGGCTGCGCGCATGCGCCGTACGCAACGTGAATTTAATCGGGAATCGAGTTTTATCTGTAAAAAATGTTTTAAAAATAAAAGTCACAAAATACGACTTAGACAATTAAATGTCACGGTTATTATGCCCGGTCTTCATTTTATGGCGCATTTAGTTGCACGTCTCACTTTGTTGGATCGTCGTTATAAATTAATTGACGTTTTACTATATTCAGCCCAGACTTTCAAAGTGCCAATTTTGTAGAGCCATGATTGTGCATTTAATATTGTTTTAATCGTTCGTTATCCTCATTAATGAAAATAAATCAATATAACGCGATGAGTATATTTATTGGCGTTTTTGGTATCGCCCTTATGTGACCAATAGGTAGATAAGGATACCAGATCAGTTGGAAAGAATTTAAGGACGACCATGCTAGGGTTGGGTAGAAGGAATTTACAATAACAATAAAATCATGCTAAAATGCTAAATGGTAATCTTTCAATTGGAACAGACTGAACAGTGAAAAGAAAATTTCTAACCAAATCTGCTGCAATAACGTCATCATTACTATTCAGGTTAAATGTCTTTTGAAGCAAACAAATTAAAATTTGCATTTGATGTAGTTGAAGACGTCTTCTACGATCAGTATCAATCAATTACAACTACCTTTTAATCAAGCATAATCTGTAATCACTATTTTAAAGAAAATTTAAGGACTTTTGTGCCCTTATTAAGGACAGACTCCCTTAAAGTTGGGACTTTGGAATTTAAGTACTGTCCATATCATTTAAGGCTGTATAGTAACCCTAAGTAGACAACATGAATTATGATTGCCATATGTAAGGAATACTGGTAAGTCATGTTTGCCGTTTTCTGTTTGATTTCAGTTGTCACTGGACATTCAGTCTACCACAATCTGCATGTGTTATTCTGCTGTTAAACTGACGCCTTGCGGCACATAATGGGTGCGTTTTTGGACAAGCCAAAGACTGAGAAACTTAATGAGGAAGGTTCTGGCAATGGCTTGCGTTATGCAGTCAGCAGCATGCAAGGCTGGCGTATTGAGATGGAAGATGCTCATGCAGCCAAGATTGGACTCCCAGGACTAAAAGATTGGTCGTTCTTTGCGGTTTTTGACGGTCATGCCGGTGCTCGCATCTCCAGTTACTGTTCTGAAAACCTTCTGGAATCAGTCATTAGTAACAAGGACTTTCGAGGTAGCATTGCCAGCGATGTCAAAATATTTGAGCCAGTTGTGGAAAATGTCCAGAAGGGATTTCGGACAGGTTTTTTAGTGCTGGACGAAAGGATTCGGCTTCTCCCTGAGACGATCAGTGGAGAGGATAAGAGTGGAACAACTGCGGTCTGTGTTCTCGTCTCGACTAAACACATTTTCTTCGCCAATTGTGGTGATTCGCGTACAGTTCTGTCACGAGACGGGCACGTCGCCTTCTGCACGCAAGACCACAAACCCATCAACCCAATTGAGAAAGAGCGCATTCAGAACGCAGGCGGGAGCGTCATGATTCAGCGAGTCAATGGCTCACTGGCTGTGTCAAGGGCGCTCGGAGATTTCGAATACAAGAACGTCCAGGGCAAAGGCCAGTGTGAGCAACTCGTCTCTCCCGAGCCAGAAATATTTGTAGAAGAACGATCAGAGAAAGACGAATTCATCGTTCTTGCCTGTGACGGCATTTGGGACGTCATGACGAACGAAGAACTATGCGATTTTGTCCGTAACCGAATGCTCCTAACTGATGACCTAAAATCTGTCTGTAACTCAGTTGTTGATACATGTTTGTCAAAGGCAAGAATTTTTTACAAATTGTTCTACACGAAGTACATAATTTTTAATGTATTTTAGTGGACTTTATGATTCTAAAGTGTTATGTTTGTTTTTAAAATGAATGTTGATATATAATTTCTTTTAAAATTGATCTTTTGTTTGCTTGATTTGTGCTTTTTATCATTAACTGAGTTTCGTTTTGTTGTTTTCAAATGTCTGTATTAGAGCATCTCAGTGTGTTTCAATGTTGTCTGTTGTTTCTAGGGGAGCAGAGACAACATGAGCATCATAATAGTCGCCTTCAGAGGTGCACCACAGATATCAGAGTCTGCGAAAGAAAAAGAGATCGAACTGAATCGTCGACTTGAGAGCAAAGTCAAAGGTTGGTTGGTTGTTACTGCTGTTGCTTTATTAGTCGATGTCTTCTGTTGTTTTGCATTGGCAAGAACCTTTTATATAGTCACTACAGAGTAGTTCTTAAATGGTTCCAGGCTGTTCAGTATCTATTGTGGTTCAATGCTTTTGTTGCATCAGTTTCTTGTCAACTATGCTTTGTGAACTAACTTTCTTTTGCTAATTCTGAACATACTTCCTGTTAAGTGGTTGAATATTATGCTGTGTTGGCTTGTGGGGGAGCGATGCATCTAGTCTGCCAGATTGATGATTAATTCAAGGCGTACAGGCTAAATAAAGTGTTGTGGTTTTTTATGGGACTGACAACTAGAAGCATCACTGATTCTATATATGTAGTTATTTCTGAATTGACATTATATGAGACATCATGTTGTATCACTGCACACTGTACTTTCCCATGTTCTGCAGTGGCAGTTTGTATTGTATAGCCACTTTGATGCATTGTTATCCACTGTCATTGTATGTTATTATGTTTATATTTTCAATTAAAGACTGAAGCTGTTTTGACTGAGGCAGAACTTCCAATTGTGACTAAATCTGTTAAGTGGTTGGGCATAATATTGGTAATTGATTTGCTCGTAGATCAGGTGGAGTGGTAGATGAAGGTTATAAGGTTATTTAGAGTGTGATCCTTTGTCTCTTTGAGTGGTGTTGTGATTGTTTGTAGAAATCATTAAGTCTGGTCCTCCAGAAGCCGCACTGTTGCAGTATGTAATGCATCTGTTGGCTGTTGAAGATATTGAAGGTCTGCCTCCTGGAGGTGGCATAAGTGCCAAGTGAGTTAAACATTTAGAAGAAATCCTTCAGTCTGTTTACTGCTTTGCACGATCCTTTCTTCAGATGTTGTTGGTTCTGGTGCATACAGACTTGATTCTGCATTGTATGTTAATGATGCTGATGTTGTCATGTGTTGTAATATGTCAGGGGTCTCCAAAGTTTTTCAGCTGTGGGCCACATTGCTGACTTCTGACGGCTCTGTGAGTCACATGCACAAGAAATTAAATTGAGTAAAATGCGGTGAATGAATAACTGACAACGGCAGACTATTTATTGCTTTAGTGACTGAGTCCAAAGGATTTTCAAAGAGTCTTATTTACGACGAACATGCTTCTAGATAAGAGAAACATTTCTGGAATTGTTTTCTCGAACTTGAAATAATATGTTGAGCAAATAAGCATGGAAAAGGAGTCACAGCTTCTTGCCTATAATTGTCATAAAGTGAAAAGTGACTGAAGCAGCTTCTTGATGACTTCTCAAAAAGTGCCAATTTCTGATGGAATGCTTTAACCTTGGAGTACATATCGTAGATGAGTGCCGCTTCACCTTATATCCAAATATTAAAATCATTAAAATGCATGAATAGATCTGCTGGAAATGCTAATTTCCAAAGCCATTCACTTTCTGTGAGCAACACCAGTGGACAGTTCCTCTCATTTAAGAATATTTCAATCTCATTTCGAAGATCAAAAAATTGAATCAGGACTTTCCCACAGCTAAGTCATGTCATTGAAGTATGGCAAGGTAGGTCTGGAAACTCGGATTCAATTTCCATCAGGAAATCACAAAATTGGCGACTGAGTCTATGAGATAGTGTATATCTATGGTAAAGAGTAAGACAGCTGAAAGTTGAAGCAAGTTATAATTAAAGTCTGTCTCTAAGACACAAATGGCAAACAATGAATTTCCTATAATATATTTGCACATGTTTCTCGTTTCTTGCTGCGGGCCGGATTAATGGCCTTGGCGGGCCGTGCTTTGGAGACCCCTGTACAGTGTAATATATGATGAAGTTCATTTGGTGTGTGATTTGCTTTCTCAGTGGTTAGGTGGTT
This sequence comes from Metaphire vulgaris, assembly GCA_018105865.1. Lineage (NCBI taxonomy): Eukaryota > Metazoa > Annelida > Clitellata > Crassiclitellata > Megascolecidae > Metaphire > Metaphire vulgaris. Next base: position 50,104,886 of record CM030832.1, on the reverse strand, counting down.
CTTTGTATCTTGTATCATATGTGTATTGTGCATTTCTTGTGGAAATGTTAACAGTGAGCACCTGTATAGAATAATTTTCTTGTGTGAAGTGATTATATTGCTTCATGTAAGAATGGTTGCATTTTGTCAGGTGTTGCAGAGCTTTGCATTGTCTCTGCATCTGTCTTGGTCACTTGTTACTTTAATCTGGTCTTATTAATGGCTGTTACCTGGTATTGCTGATGTATTTGAAAAGTTGTCTTTTGTCTAATGTAGTCATTATTATAATTCCATGCTATCATATTTCTGCTTTTTATAAATAACCATTACTAGATGTGCTTATACAAGTATTTATGACTTATTGTTTAGCAGTATTGACATCTGTTCTGGCTTGTTGTTGTGTTTGTGTGTGTATGGCATGTCAAACTTTGTGCTTGATCTTATGAAATGGGCTTCTATTGTATGGTCTCTGTACAGTACAGAATGTATCATACAGGACTACTCTTTCTGACATTGATTATATAAATGTTTTGTTTACTTGTGTTTTTGTTATTTGAAGACGTGATACAATTGAAGAGATTATCAAAAGATTAAGTCAGCCTAATTCAGACCACGTGAGTGTTCATCAGTCACTCAATGCGTCTGCTTAGTTAATCAGTGACTGTTTGTTGTTGTGGCCCCTCAGTGTCTCGTCAGCCAGTAAATGTGCTTCACTGTGGCACTCTGTAAGCTTGCTGCTGCCACTCTGTAGGTGGATTCCTTGTCTAATAGTAAGAACTAGGATGGGTGTCATTTCATGTTGTTTCTGCTAGTAAAAGAATCTAAATTTCCTTTTAGAGGAAAAGTGACTCTATTATATTTAGCAGTCTATATTTAGATTCTTTTACTAGCGGAGACAACATTAGATGACACTCAGTCAGGTGAATAATATATTTAAGAATTCTGATCATTGGTCAATTCCTGTCTGATAACTTTTGGAGTTTGTTTTCTTCTTTTAGGAATGATGATTGAAGATTTCTGTGAGACTGTGGCTCTTAAGTTTTGGTAAGTAACTTAATATAATATTGAGAATATATTTGTGTAGGATCGGTTGCACATAGTGTCTTTTTTTACTGAAAGCAATTTTAAAAAGTTGTTGATATGTTGACATTTGAATGTATCTGATGTAAAGAGAGGCAAATTGTGAATGCCGGTGTTCAAATTGAAAGTGATGATCATGAAGATGATGTCAACAGTGATGATGGCAATGATGATTATATGCTTAATGGTCTTAAATAATACTGAACTAATTTCTAGATTTTTACTGTTTATTAAGGTTATTCTGGGAATAAATCTGATTAAGAAATTATGTTTAAGTTATGAAGTTTTGTAAAACATATATCTGCCCTAATCGATTTTTACTTTGAATAAGAATTATTTTTGAAACTAGTAGAATATAATGAAAACACTTAACCCTAACCCTCAAATTTTCTGCTTTGTTTTACAGAAAATCTGTTTGTGTCTTTTTCAACAGAATTTGTCTCTTTAAAATAATTATTGTTTCTTAAATAAATTAGCTTGTTAATAAGTTTATTGACTGATGTTGTTTATTTGCCATTACAGATATTCTGCAGTGAATTAATTGTCAGCCATTGCCTCTTCTTGAAATTTACTCCTTGCTGTTTCATTCCCTTTTGGCTAAAAAAAGACTAGGAAAATATGGCTTTGTGAGGCAAGCCACAACTCATTTTCCCTTTTCGGATTCATGAACAGAGTACAGTTTTGCGTTGAAGATTGACATTCTTCTCTGTCACTGCATAACTGTGTTGTTTTTGTTTCAGGAAATATTTTCTGGCATTCTGTAAACTTATTTAGCAGATGTTATAACTGTTAGCACAGTTAACTGTTTGTTGCCCAAGTTTTCAAACAACATTGAATGTTTTGATGATTTGTTCCTCATTTGATGGCATTTAAAGTTTCTGATATCATAATAGAATGCAGCATAGAAAAAGAGGAAAGTTTGATAATGGGTAGGTTGAGCAAAGAGCTCAATTTAAATCATACTAATGTCTTCTGTCTGTTTTCACCCCTTTAAAGTACTTGTTATTTCTCAGCTGTCAGTGAGTATAGTATGTAATCGAGATTATTTCTCAGAGCAGAAAACAAATGGTTTTGAATTGATTTCAATGGAATGTTGCATGGGCAAATTGTATTATGGCTTTGGTTATTCTTTACACTATAGCAGTTTCAGTGTTTATAGCACTCAGCCAAAATTAATGGGTCATTTAGCAGTGCGTGAACTACAGATCAGTAGTTGACCTGATTTAAACCTTAAGCAATAAAAATTCTACATTGTGCTTTCACTTGTACATAAGTGTGGGTTTGGTTCAATGTGTATTGCATTTGCTGCATTTTTTAGTAGTACTGTATGTTATAATCAAATATTAGCCATTTTAAATGGGTTTCTGTAAAGGACAGCTCAATTAAATGTGTGGCTAAGAAGCTGAAATAAATAAAAACTCGAATTATATACAGCTGTAGTGCTTTTGCCTGCAGTACCAGCTTATTTTCACACGGTCGATTCCTTAAAATGCACACTAGCAGCACAAGCGGCCACAAGTGCAAATTGTTCAAGCAGAGGGTGGGACCAAGAAAGAAAAATGTTCAGTGCAAAGGCTGTGGACAAGTGGAACAGCTTGGACGGAGTGACAGTAACTGTAAAAACAGTAATTGGATTCAAAGGGTATCTGCTAAAACTAGGTTATTGGACGTAGTTATAATGTGATGTAAAGTGGTTTAGGAGGTTAAGTAAGCCTGTGTGAAAACCACTGTACTATAGCTGTTTTCACATAAGCTAACTTAGTCTCGCAAACCATTTTAAACAACTACAGGAATACTCGGGTAAGAAATGAGATCAAATAAATATCAACAAAGAGTCGTGATGTCACTCAAATCACATTATTAATATAATGTTGGGTCTCAGTGGGGAATATAAAATTACACATTTCTGTAAAAGATCTAGATATATTCTGGGATAGATGACTAGGAATCATTTGACTGACGTTCGAATTTCAGCCAGAGTCTTACAAACTGCTTCAGCCAAGGTGCTGAAGAGTGAAGAGATTCAAGAGATCACAGGAACGCAGCCTTATCTCCGGAGGCACCGTTTCCGGCTTATTCAGTCTCTGGTAGAAATCGCTGAGAATTCGCTTAAACTGATCGTTTTGAGTTCGGACTGCGTTCGGTTTTTCAGAGGTAATTGAGCTTCGTAAATTTCTTTGCGTTGATGAGTTTCACTTTGACGACCTTCGACAGCGAAGCGACCGATTGTAGAAAGCATTCTGAGGGTGTCCACGCAACTGCAGGATGTCCCGATGACAGCCTTTATATAGCGCATATTTATTTCGTTGAAGCACCATGAGCTAATTCATTGATGACTGAATAAATGTTATCCATGAAATTATTTAATGTTTTTTGAAATATAAATGTAGTTTGGCTTTAAGTGGTTCAGTATGATCATTTCCTAGTTAGACGACTGCGAATGTAACATTTGAATCTTAATTGACCTCGTCGTCATCGTTCGTGGTCTTAACACTGTACGAATGAAACACGACTCGCAATATACAGACTAGAGATTAAATTTCAATTCTAGTTTAAACTTTAATCACTGCATTCAGACTAAGAGAATTACTCTTTGAATACAAAATATAGTACCATTCCACTTAGATTACGTTTCAAAACCATCACAGTAATACCTGAGGACTTGAAAAAGGAAACTTGTGATTGTGTTGATGGAAAGTAATTTGATGTGATTTACATGTACATCTGATATTCGTTTTAGAGGTACCGGTAATAATTGAAATGGAGGAGGAGGCAAATGGAAATCTCACGGAAGATGAAGCTTCACATAGCGATAGAATGTCGGTTAATGCAAACGATGACGAAGGACAAAGTACTGTTGCTCAGGGATCATCAGAAGTTCATTACTTCACAGATGAGTTTCATAAAACTCTGAAAGAGTTGACATTTTCCTCTGATAATGATGAAGCAGTGGCAGAGCCATTGCCTTGGAGTCCGACTATGAGTCTTCTCGATTTGGCCTTCAAACTGAAGATGACGGAGACTAGAGTTTTTGGCTTGAACTGTGGAGCTCCACTCATAGAGTCACCGTCTGATGAGGAGAGTGATGCCAGCAGTGACTTAGCAGAAAGACGATTCCTGTCGACTAATGAGAGTATGAAGGGCAGTCGCCTTGCTGCTGCGTGCAGTTTGGTTTCTAGAGAGCAGGGACCTGATGTAAGGTCGCTCTTTGTAGATGTTCAGTCCAAGCTGTTGAGTGATTTCAGTGTGGATGGTTGCATTGTTGGTGATCATGGACTGACCAGAAGTTCACCATATCAGAATTCCAGTGGTGGGACATTGCAGAAGCGCTTTCATTGTGCATGGTGCAATTATGGAACCGACAGCAAATCTCACCTATTTCGTCATCAAAAGTCAGTACATCACACAGTGCTTCCAAGCGAACCAAGCTCCCCAGTGCAGGCAATGAAAGCCCAGGGAGTGGCAGAAAAGAGAAAGAACAGACTGCTTAGACGTCATCGATGTGAGCTGTGCAGCTATCAGACGGACAGCAAGTCTCACCTGAGACGACACCAGGGCAGTGTTCACAGCAAAAAGAAGCCGTACAGATGTCATCTGTGCAAGATGGAATTCTCACGGAGTGAAAAAGCAAAGGATCATTTCATGAACGTGCATTCAGAAGAGCCTTATGACCCGCACAAGATGAGGAAATTCCTGCCGTCTACAAAAGATGTGAAAACACCTCCTGTTGACACAATTACCAAAATAAAAATGCTTTATCAGGAGCTGGACACAGGCATTGCGGAAGGAGGAAGTAAGGACAAAGCAAATGTGAAGAACGAATGCCCTGATGATGACGACGAAAACTCTCTGAATGTTTTGCTTGAAAAGAGCAAAGCGCTGAAGACAGGAAGTGCTGGAAATAAGCCGTACACCTGCCTCAAGTGCGATTACGCAAGTCGCGATATCTGGCATCTAAAACGACACATTTCCGACGTGCATCTGATGCGCAAAGACTACAAGTGCAAGATCTGCCATTATGCCACCAATCGCCAGCACAGGTTCATCTGCCACATGCGAACACACGGCGAAATATTCTGCTTCTACTGCGACTACTCTAACGCCAAACTCGATGTCTTCAAACAGCACCTTCAGCTGTGCTCCGCACTTCACAAGATTTCGACAGAAGTGCGATGTCGTCTGTGTGAGCTCGATTGTAACAATCCCAGTGCGCTGAAGGAGCACCTGAGCACTTTGCACGGTGCAGTTCTGTACTCTTGCGACAGTTGTTCTTATTATTCTGAGATTTACGAAGACTTTGAAAACCATATGCGCATCCACGGAGAGGAAGATCGCACCTGTAAGCTGTGCAACATCGTCTTTGAGACTAAACAGGACCAGAACCTCCACTGCAATGCCGTTCACATCGCAGTGGATAACAATCGGTCATTCATCTGTCAAATTTGTCAACACCAGGAAGTAAATAGATCGACCATGTTCAATCACATTCTTCAGCATACACCTCAGCTGTACTTCTGTGATGTCAAGGACTGTACTTTCAGATCGACGACCAGCAGATCGCTGGTACTTCATGCCAAGTACTGTCATGATAAGAATCACGTTGACCTGAATATCTCTTTGGAAGAGCGACCGATATCGTCTGCTCCAAAGCCGATCGCCAAAGAAAGTCCCGCCACAAAGTCGGCGGCACTCGGCACTTACACTTGTCCGATCTGCTCAGAGCGGCCTCCGTTTCGGTATCGGAAGAGTTTTGAGAAGCACATGACACAGCACGCAGTGGAGGCAGAGTCCTGTCCTCTGTGTCATGACACTTTCTTTCTCCACAAAGAGTTGCAGGAACATGCTTTTACCATTCATGGAGTGAGGGTCGTTTGAAGGAACGTCTGACCGGGATGTTGTGAAATATGAAAGAATTTCCGATGAATCTGTACAGATGAACATTCTGTTATTGCTTTGCTCAAAATTCAAATGCCTTATAGCCATTCACAGAGGCAATACCTGTTTAATGCCAAAAGATAAATCCAGGTTCTAGTATGTTGCAGAATGTTGCTAGGGAATGAGAAAGTTCTGACTGCTGTTGTGCATAATGCAAGTTATTCATTTACCAATTGCTTCTGTTGAGACTGAGGTCACTGCGACCTCTCAACAGCATTTGATTTCCACAGATAGCCTTCCATTTAAGTACTTTGAAATCAATGTTGAGATTTCAGTATTTTGTAGAAATGGATTTTGTGAGTTTTGGCCGCTTGACTCCATTCAGTGTTCATTAATATTTGCATGGAGTGATTCATTGCATCGACTGGTGACCACTACAGGCCGTGGGTCCAGTGACCAGGGATTTCTTACTTTATGTTTAGTGCCTTTGATCACAAATTCTAACTCCTAATTGTGATTTTCTTATGAAATTGATTGATAACATCAGATGAGCATTTGAATTATTTTACAGATGATTGTAATGACATTATCCGCAGACTTACGTGGGTTGTGTGCTTGGGTGACAGGGTGTTGGTGAAGAAGAGTGCGCCTATCTGCATACAGTAACTAGTATAGGGTTGGGGGTGCTTGCAGTGGCAGCGTTTTTTAAATTTCTGGGTGCAAATAGTGGTTCTTGTCGGTTAATTCACCGCCAATAGTTTATTCAATAGGTTTTGGGTTAGGGTTAAGTTGGCTGTGATTGTACCGAAAAGCCTTTACATTTACCCAATGTTGGCGGTGAATTAACCGACAAGTACCCAAATGGTCAATGGTTATAGAGAGAAGTTTTGTGATGAGAGAAAATGCCTAACTGGCAAATGACTAGAGAAGCTTTGGTCGGAAACGTCCCAATGGCGTCTCTGAAATTCATCATCGGTGATCGTGCTTTTTCTCTGTGATTAGGGTTTGGGACACTGCTAACGCCTGTCCAGGCTGGAAAGTTAGAAACGCACCCATTCCTGATTGCACCGATGGACCCAACCGGGCTCAACGACAGACGTAAGTAAATATCGTAAATTTATATAGCGCTGTACAGCGGCAGCTGCTTATTCTTGCTTTTATGCGGTTGTTCAGTCGGCGGTTGCTAGGAGATCGTTGCTAGGTGACACGAGGTCACTATAAATCCAATTAATATAATAATAATAATATAACGAGGTTTAAAGTGGTTCAGTAGGGACAGCCCTGTTTGAGAACCACTGTTTGTTCATCCATAATAATAACAACAATAATAATAATATTATTATTAATAATGCGATTTCAAGTGGTTTAGGAGGCTAAGAAAGCCTGTGTGAAAACCACTGAAAAAATGGTGAAAATTCGCTAACTTTCCGACATAACGATAATAATGTGGAATACACAAATACAATTAAGAGGCTGTCCATTAATTAAGCCAACAAATTAGGGGGTTGGAAAAGGTTGCCAGTTGTTGGCAGAGGAAGGGGTAGAGAGAAGTTGACGTCAAAATTTTCATTTTTACAAATTATAAAAGTGGAAATTTTATGGAATAGGGCCTACTATTTATTACAGTGGAAAAGTCTGACAAACCAAAACAAGCTAGGTAATCATCACACTATGATGCTTGATGAACAAAAAAGGGAAAAGGTGTCTCATTGCTGCAAAAATAATAACCTAAACTTTTAATGTAATGTAATGAGCTATTTACATTGCGCCTAATCAATCAATGTTAGCAAGCGCATTACAATTAATGTCAATTATTATATGCACAATTAAACAGATGTGTTTTCAAATGTTTACGGAAAGCGACGGGCGACTTTATGTTCCGTAGCGCTGGTGGAAGGGCGTTCCAGGCATGGGATCCGGCGTACGAGAAAGCTCGTTGCCCCATGACTGTCCGAAGACGAGGTTTCTGGTATTGACTGGTAGAGGCTGATCGTAGGCCTGGTCTACCAATGGCGGTTGATGTTGGCTGGAGCAGATCGGCCAGATAGGTCGGACAAAGACCATTCTGTGCACAGAACATCAGCGTGCATAGTTTGTGTTGTATCCGTGACTGGACTGGAAGCCAATGAAGTTCGCGAAGCGCCGGAGTGACGTGGTCTCGAGGTTTTAGGTCCAGCACCAGACGTGCAGCAGCATTTTGTACGCGCTGCAGGTTGGCCAGTGTAGACTTTGGAAGGCCGGCAAGAACGGAATTACAATAGTCTAACCCTAAACTAAAGTTAATCAAGAACCAAATTCGGGTAGTGGCGTAGACAGGATTTCCGTAAGGGGGTTTGGTTTTGGTTTTGACCGTACAACTTTCGAAAAATCTTGACAAGCAAAAAATGAAAAAAGGTCATCTTATGTATCTATCCTATGTCTTTCCTTCTATAATTTTCCCTTTCAGATGCTGACAAGCAAAAAAAGTTCGTCACGCCTATGGCGCTTTAAAAAGTTTGGTCAGCAGCCCCAAGGTGGGTTTGACCCTCAAACCGCGTCCGAAAATTTAAAATGCATGGAAACACATTAAACAAATTTTTCGTCGGCGCCCAAGGGGTTAACCATCAAATCTCCCTTAGCTACGCCACTGCCTTCGGGCATCAATGAGAAGAAACGAATAGATTGACGTTAACTGATCTAGCAATACTTTCCATTGAGCGCAATCTCGTCGACAAAATAGATTCTGATGGTGCGATTAAAGATTTTGCGGAGAGGACGACCAGAAAAATTAACTTTTAGAATAATCGTATTTCGACTGTTTCTCTCTTAAATTGACAACTAGATGTATTTCAAAACAAATGCATTTACTTGTAATTAAGTTATAAAGTAACCCTTCTTCTGTTCTTCGTATTAGATGATGACACATTTTTCTTTTCTTCACAACCCGAGTCCATTTTTCTTTAGGCCTATATTTCGGTGATTCGGTGTGGCTACTATCGTGGCCACACGTACAATTCCATTAGGCCTACAGTTATATAGATTAGGCCTATCTGTGCAATACATTTGTTTGAAAAAATCGGAAATCAATTTAAGGATTTTTTGAATGTTAAAATCTAGCTTCTTTTCGGGGCGGCAAATTCTGCGACCGCCCCAGGCGGCATAAAGCCTTGGTACGCCGCTGCAGACGACACTTCAAAGGCCATCGAATGGCAGCAGACGATGCATAATAAGACGACGTCAGGCTTCTATATCGCCACAGAAAGGCTTATTAAATCAAACAGTTAGAAAGAGACTGTCGCTGTTTCTTAGTCTTCTGTTTTCTTTGTGTCTTAGCCTCTTAGGTCTTCTCTTTCTAAACGCTAACTTCTGTTACTTTAAACCTTCGATTTGAGTTTGGCCTCACATCCGTCCGCATGCAAAAGGCACGATCTGGAAAAAGAGAGAGGCGGCGACATAAGGGACTTTCTCACGCCTTAGACTGACATCAAACAATGCCTGAGAAGCAATCGCCATTGAGACGGAAGAATCGACCGCGTCTCTGGTCGTCTGCTCCTTCTCTCCCGCCCGCCCGCCATTGCCTTTGCCTTTGCCTTTGCCTTTGCCTTTGCCTTTGCCTTTGCCTTTGCCTTTGCCTTTGCCTTTGCCTTTGCCTTTGCCTTTGCCTTTGCCTTTGCCTTTGCCTTTGCCTTTGCCTTTGCCTTTGCCTTTGCCTTTGCCTTTGCCTTTGCCTTTGCCTTTGCCTTTGCCTTTTGCCTTTGCCTTTGCCTTTTTGCCTTTGCCTTTGCCTTTGCCTTTGCCTTTGCCTTTGCCTTTGCCTTTGCCTTTGCCTTTGCTTCGCAGATGCATTTCACGCCCTGTGCTTTTCCTTCGCTGAGTTCGGTCTCACGCGGCCACATTCGACGACTAGAGAAACTTTGTCTAAACCCAATTTGTCTAGCTCCTCAATTCCGCAAAATGAATCAATAAGTCGATGGAACAGTTACCGCCAGATTCCATGCTGTGGAAAAGTCCTTCGCCAAGGATAGAGGACAAGTACAAGGACGAATGAATATCAGGTGCAGGTTACAGTACCTTAGAAAATTATAAGAAAAATTAATTTCAGAGCAATAAACTCCATAGTTCATAAGGTATTAGCTCACTACAGAGGTAGAGATGTATTTAAAAGGCAGTTTGAAATCGGAGGATTATTCAATGCTAAGCATATCTTTAACCGCATGACAATGCATTGAAACTGTTTGTCCACGTTGTGTCTAAATGCGCACATTAAGTAGGCAACTGGCAAATGTTAAGACTTTGTCAGAGCCGAGTGGACTTCTAATAATCGACAGCAGCTGAAGCAATGGTTCCGCTGCGTAAAGTCAGTTGCTTTGAGATTATTCGTATTCTGACCGAATGGATGGGAGACGCTATTTAGCTATAAGGTTCATCATACTGATTCTAATGAGAGAGAGAGAGAGAGAGAGAGAGAGAGAGAGAGAGAGAGAGAGAGAGTGCTGATGGCTAAAGTGACTCCGACCATCCCATGCATGATGATCTCCGATATATAAGCGTTCCTTACACAACAGGATCTCTTCTGTCATCTTTCGCTTCTTCCTTCGATCACGTGCACACTCAATTCATCTGAATAATCAGGACGCCATCGGTCAGAGTCTTTGTAGTCTTTGTAGTTTAATTAGTGTTTTTTCTTCCGGGGTGGGGAGGGGTCGAGAAACAGATAGTCAACGCATGTAATGATTCATTTGGAAATGTCAATATTTAGGCGTTGCTATAGAAACGCCGATGGTTAGGCCTTCAAAGGCGCCGAGTTAAAACGCTTTCTCTCCGTTGCTATCCGATGCGTCATGGAAGTGATCCGGACCTCCTGTCACTCTATCCTAAGACGAAATCAGCAAGCACTTACTTATGCGCTAAGTCGATGTATGTATGTATGTATGTATGTATGTATGTATGTATGTATGTATGTATGTATGTATGTATGTATGTAGATGGTACGGATGGATGGATGGATGGATAGATGGATGGAACGCCTCTTCTGCCACTTCATGCGACACAAATTTCTTTGCATATATTCAATTAGTGTCTGTTTTAGCAGCATATCAACTCTGCATCTATCTTAATCGACAGTGGTGTAAATTGTAATTATCCAGCGGCACCCCCTCCCCCACGAAGCAGATCACTTTTAATGTTGACGCTTCTGACAAATAGCAAATGATCGCGCGACAGAAAATAATCCCGAGATCAGCGCCGCCGCCTCACAGTGCGTAGGGATCGCGTGTCACACTTGAGATGATCAATGAGTGCGGTCAATCTTTTGTGGTCGTCTTCGAAACCCTTTGCGATGGTTTCATCCCTCTTCTCTTTCCCCCTCCCCCATCCCCCACTCAATTGCAATCGATTGGTCGCTTGAGAAGCATCTAGCTGATCGAGTTAAGATGGATTTTGCGAAAGAAGAGAAGAAGCGCATAACAGTCAAAAGCGAAGCGAAGTCTTTGCGTCGTCCTTCGAATCACCAGAAACAATGAAAGCGCTGATTTAATCGAGAACCACCCCCTTCCAAAGGTTTTCTCCTACCATTGGGAAGGGGTGGAACAGCAAAGAACCAGAGCTCTCTCGACCTTCAGGTGGATCGGCTGTCACCACCAACCATCAAACCGAACGCCCATAGTATAAAACTGGCCTACATAAATCTATTTGGAGAGGGGCTGTCCATTAATTACGTCAACAATTTTTGGGCAATTTTGTACCCTTCCTCTTGTCAACAACTGTCAAACTTTCAGTGACCCCCTATAATTATGTCAAACACTTTTGACCTCATAAGATCAGTGACTGATCCCCTAACAAGATTAGAAGGTTATTCTTTTTGTGGAGATGAAACATTTCTCCCTTTTTTGCCCATTGAGTGTCAAAATGTGGTGGTGATGACTTTTTTCGCTTGTCATCCTTTTTTCAATTGCAATAAATAGTATGTCATGAAATTTCCTATTTTTTGATTATTTGTAAAAAATGAAATTGCTGACGTCAACTTCTCTTGGCCCCCATCTTCCCTCTGTCAACAACTGTCAAATTTGTTCGAACTCCGGACACACTATTTTTGACGTAATTAATGGACAGCCCCAGAGTTGTTGAGATGTTTTGAAATTGCATGCATTTGGGCAAAGTGGAAAAAAGAAGAGAGAGGGGGATTTGATTGAGACATACAAAATACTAACAAAGTGGAAATGCCAAGAGAAAGATTCTTTACAATGAAGCAGTATGATCGAACAAGAGGACACAGCATGAAACTGTTCAAGAAACGGGTTGGGAGACACAAACAGCACTGTTTAAGTGCAAGAGTGGTGGACAGATGGAATGAACTGGATGAGAGGATAGTAACGGCTACAACTGTGAACGAAATAAACCTCAGTAGTTTAGGATATTAGATTTTACGGGAACAACAGTGGTTCTCACACAGGGCAGTCCCTACTGAACCACTTTAAACCTTGTTATATTTATATATTTTATAAGTAGGTCTCCGCTTGTGTCTTTAATTCGATAGAAGTGTTGACTTTATTGGAAGCGTTGTGCTTTTGCCTTCCATTCAGTTGTCAAATCAAAACTTTTAATTTCGCACGGGGTGGGGAGGGTTGGTTCGCTGTCACGTGGTGTTTGCACGAAAGGCAAAGGCCTGTGGAGTTTTCAAATGTCGGTCATGTTTCCCTTCTCTGATTTTAAATGTTTAATACCTAATTAAAATAACTCACATTTGAGGAGTTTTTCGTCACGTGATCGGTGGTCTGGCGCCATCCGCTGTCACTTCATCGAGTCGAATGGAGGCCGAACGCAGTCTACAAGATTCAAATACTCTGTGCTAACCCACTTAGCAACGCACTCCTCACTTAGCAACGCACTCACTTAGCAACGCATTCACTCCAAGATAAAAGCGCGCATCGACTCTGCGCCAGCAAAAGATAGGCGCCTACCAAGTGCTCTGCTCTGTCATGCTATGCTACGAAGTGTCGCACACGTCGACGAAGGTGTCGGCAATTCTATACTGTCATTCGACAGTTCACTGCCTCGGTCGAACTGAGAGTAAAGCTTCGACCGATTGCAAAGAATTTCGACAGATCAGAAGAATTTATCACAGGAGAAGAGACTCTGACGACGAAAGATATTAAGGTAGGAAAACAGAAAATGTAGGAACAGGAGTGCAGAGGAAACGGACCCTCCCCTGTGGAAATCTTCAAAAAGTGGCGCATTTTGTTGTTTTTTGGAAATTTAATAAATTAAAACTGAAAATTAAAATTCAAGAGAAGAACTAAGCAACAACAAAATGTCGGCCATTGGACTTATTTTGCCCGTTGAGACTTTCTGAGCTGCTTGAGAAGGGGATTCCATGTGGCGGGCACCTTTTATGTGGATTGAAAAATTCTTAATGTGACGCCTTTTATTTTGTTCGCTCGCTGCTACCCTGGTGTTAAAAGCAGGTTACGCCACTGGGAAGGTATAGGAAGGTAGGACGGTAGGAGAGATGCCTGAAAACTTCTGATGCGTTTACAAAAGGGCTTTTGACGTCCAATGGTCTATGATCGACTTCTTCATTTAATTAACCGTCACTTGAGTCAGGCCAGAGCCCGAAGAAGAATCCAATGGACAGAATCATCATTATTCAGTCTGAAGAGATCTTTATTGAGCGCTGCAATTGGTTCTTTCATTGGACGACTCTGTAATAAGTCTGTATATCTAATGAGTTCTTCCACTTCTGTCTGTCTTTTGCCGCCCTGATCAAGGTGTAACAGGTGTAACAGGTGTAACTCTTTGAAATCGATTATGTGCCACACACACACACACACACACACACACACACACACACACACACATACATATATATATATATATATATATATATATATATATATATATATATATGTGTGTGTGTGTGTGTGTGTGTGTGTGTACATAATCGATTTCAAAGAGTTAAAGTGGTGATTGCTAAAAAGAAACGAAAGAAGAGAATTGTTTTGCATTGAGAGTTGAAAATATTCAGATGTTTGGAAGATTCGAGAGACAAAAGAAGATCAGAATTCCAGGATTTGAATCTAATATCACCCGACATTGTTTATCAGCCGCCGCTGCCTTTGGCGATAAGAGAGAGAGAGAGAGAGAGAGAGAGAGAGAGAGAGAGAGAGAGAGAGAGAGAGAGAGAGAGAGAGAGTCGCTAGCCAGGGGCTTAGCTCCCTAAACCCTTGTATAGGACCTGGTGCAGATGGCGTGTCAGTGATGGTGTCCCTTTAGTTCTTTTATCCTGGCTACGCCGTTGAATACACTTAGCTTGTCATCTATTATATATATATATATATATATATATATATATATATATATATATATATAGGGAGAGAGAGAGAGAATGGAGCAATCGACCGTGGGGCCTGACTTCCTCTGGAATATTTCTACGGTGTCTGGTGAGGGCAACGCCACTGACGGAGTAATGGAAAGCGCCTACAAAGCGTCCATAATCAACGCCGCCTATACGGTCAAGGTCATCTACCTGACCATTGGTCTGTTTGGATTCTTCTCGAACATCTTCGTCGTCGTCGTCATCTTCCTCCACAAACCAATGCACAAACAGCTGACGAACATCCTGATCATGAACCAGAGCATCATGGACGCCATCGTCGCCTTCTTCCTCTTCTTCACCAGCCTCTTCGAAGACGATAAGACGCACAAGACGCAGGGCCTCGCCCGGGACGAAGCCCTCTGCCGCGTCTGGTACACGAAGCTGCCGATGTGGTCGCTGCTGATCGCCTCCACTTACGGCATCGTGGCGATGACCTTTGAACGCTTCCTGGCCGTGGTTCATCCCATCTGGCACAAGACGACCTTCACCAGGAGCAGGACGATGACCCGTCTGACCCTCGCCATGCCCTGGGTCATCGGTCCCACTTGGAACGCCTCGTACATGATAGCCACTGCCATGGTAACCGCCGATGGTCAGTGCACCGTGTACACGTGGCCCAATAGAGACGCTCAGATGGGGTTCGGAGCTTTGATCTTCTTCGTTCAGTACCTCTTTCCTCTGTCTCTGCTCGCCGTCGGGTACTCATGCATGGCCTGGGTACTGCACAAGAGGGTCGACGCCGGGGGAGAGGCTTCGACGGGGGCTCCGGGCGGCGGAGGAGGAGGAGGAGGAGGGAAGAGGAACGAGAGCATGGCGAGGGCGAGGGGAAACGTCTTTAAGACCCTAGTCCTGGTCGCCCTGTCGTTCATCGTCTGTTGGACATGCAACCAAGTCTACTACCTGATGTACAATTTCGGTTATCCCTTCATCGACTACGCCAGCACCTTCTACAACTTCACCGTCATCATGGTGTTCGTCAACTGTTGCGTCAATCCCGTCATCTACAGCGTCAAGTACGAGGCGTTCCAGAGGGGAGTGGGGGTCCTCTTCTGTCGCCACAAGGTCAGACCAATGGACGACCATCATCAACCTGCGTCTCACAGCACCTCCGTTCAATGACCTCCATCTCTCCGCCACAGCATCCCTCCCCTCCCTCCCCCCCTCCCCTCCCTCCCCTCCCTCCCAGCGCCCTTTCCTCGAAATTCCATTTGATGCGATTTGGAAATTGATTTCTGAGAGCAGAAATCGAGAGTTGATTTCCTAGACGAGAACTGAGCGATTTCATTGGACGAGACGAAGCGTTTCTATTGACCAATCGGCGATGACCTTCAGACGACGAAGACCAATCAGAGCATACGACCTAAGGTTTTAGATCACGTGATTAGACCACGAGCGGATGAGAAAACGAATTTACTTTTGTCTTCATACTTTTAGAATTTTAGAAACAATTCTTGCGAATGGATTTAGGAGTTTCTGTAGATCTGACTTCGTGAATACAAATGTAGGAATTACAGTAGTCAAGATGACGCAGATCAAGATCCCCTAAACCAGGTTTTCAAACTTTTTCAAGCCGCGGATCCCCTTAATGGCATGTCGTTGCTATTTGGCGGACCCCAACTCCAGAAACAAAACCAATTGACAATTGTATGTATGGAATTAGAACAAATGTTGGCCCCATTGGTACAAAACCCTGACTACATTCTTATCTAGTCGAGTGCACATCGATAACAATAGGCCTAATTACATGTAGATTGTGTAAAAATGCAAAATAGTAACATAAAGTAATTAAGACAGTTATTAAAACCGAGATCAACCTTTTGTCAGTATATGAAGTGTGTTCCTGATTCGTGCCACACAGTGTTTAATCTAGGCCGTTTCCGGAAGGAAAATTGCCCTTTTCCCCCCGGAAATTTCAAATTCCCTTCCGGAAATTTTGGAATACTACATGGACTAACAGCGGCCCCTAGCAGAATTCTCCCCGGCCTTTTCAGTTCCCCCCGGAGTCCAGGAGTCTAGATTAAACACTCTGGTGTCGCAGAGTCTCTCCAGAGACAGACATGGCATTATGTTCGAGAGAAGACACACGCGAATCTCAGCCTCTAGCTCTATGTTCATTCGGGATCTGTATTTGGTATTTGGTTTTATTTATGATAGCGGCTGCAGAAAAAACAGACAACGTAAGATATAATGCAGAGAACACGTCATCCAGATTGACAACAGTGACTTTCTGTTGAATTCTAAGCGAATTGTTCTGTCAGACGATAATTCAGCCAGTTCTTCCTGGTCACGTCCAATTATATCGGTCGACTGACATTCAAATTAATCTCGAACCCAATCAAACATGCTTATGTCATCATCTCCGAAATACTTAGGGGCCGTCCATAAATAACGTCACGCGATCTTGGCATTTTTTGATCCCTCCCCTCGTCACAAGTCGTCGCAAAAAGTCAGACCCCTAAAAATGAAGTCACAACGCGTTAACCCCCCCCCCCTATATTCCAAATGTCAAAATTAATGTTTCAATTCACTTATTTCTTGAATGAAGCGGATATTGCAATGCATTTATTTGAAAATACTCATTATAGTTATTATGGTTGAAGCGATATTCAGAAACTTTTAAAATTCTTTTTAAAATTAATTATAAGTGTCAAATACGTTCAACTTTGCGGTAACATAGCATTGCGGTATTAATAGCAATATTTAGTATTATGTGACGTCACATTTCTGGAAACCCTTCCCCGTCGTTACACATGCTTCAACCTCACCTCCATCTCCTAAGTGGGTGATGTTATTTATGGATGGTCTCTTATGGAAATAATATGACTACCAGTGGTTTTTCCTAGACGCTCAGCCTCTCTTAAGATAGCAATGGGAAAAGTAAATGATCTAAAACAAATAAAAGTTTTAAGTTTACCTTGGCATATTCGCGGACCCTTGGCACCTTGCCGCGGACCCCAAGGATTGAAAACCTTTGCCCTAAACGACGTCTATTGTGCATGCAATGTTCCCATCTCATAGTCTGGTTCCATAACCCACTTTCACTGAACGAATGAATTTTACAAATTCCTCACGATTAACTAGTTCCCCTCCCCATTTTGGTCAGACTCTGCCATGGCCCTGCCGGACATGAATTTTTCGCCAAATTTCTTAAAATTTCATCAGGTGTTTTTGATCGCCAAATATTTTGTCCTCCGATTCTCTTGAAATTCGCACCAATTGAAGCCCATTCGATGCCTAAATGCAATTAGATCTTTGATATGTTTTGTGTTCTTTGGTTCATTGCTAATTTTTATCCAGTCTTTGTCATCCGTAGGGGCCTATAGGCCTACATTAGCGACTCGCTAGAAAAGTTAGAAAACGTTATTCGTGTAATAATTTCTTCAGTCAGAAACTTCAAGATAAATGTTCTAAATCTATTTGTCTAAAATATCACATTCAACGATTGATTGCTATTCTCGACGAAATACAGAAGTCAGTGAACGTGTCTTTCGAGAGTAAGAAGAGACGGACGCTGTCTGCAAAAGCAGTGCAGTCGATTGTCAAAGAGTGCCGTAGACTACTGATAATAAGTGAAAGCACTTTCTCATAGGTTTCTCTTCTGTGAAATAGTTTTGTGAAATCCAGCCATTGGACATTATATCTTAACCTATATATCGCTAAATAACAACATCATATAGTCTAATGGCTTCTATAGCGTCATGTCATGAAGTGTCGTCGTCACTGGGCGAATGACCCTTCCGATCCACAGATTTTAATTATATTTTCTAGAATTGGACGGCGGTCAGCTCCGACTCATAGGCGAGTGACCAAAAGCTGCAATAAGAGCAACGTAAATCGATTCTTTGACGATCATCCTATCTCCCTCCTCCACTTCGCCAAACATTTCTCACCGTTTTTGTGCAAATCCCACGACGACTGATCTCCCAACCAGAATAGCCCCCCAGCCCCCGAGTTCCCTCCCTCGTGGCGATACGCTAATGCTCTTTATCATGCATTCAAGTGAGTTGCTGAAGAAGAAGCGATGGAACTGCTGCTGCTGCATGATGATGATGATGATGATGATGAACGAAGACAGGGTCCGGTGATGAGTGACGCATTCGACCAACGGAAGAGGAAGAGGAGGAGGAGAAGGAGGAATAGGCGAGCGAGCGAGAATTGAAGTGAGGAATCAACGGACGAACTAAGTAAGCACTAATTCCTAACTGACATCACAATACGTCACTACGCTAAGCATTTCACCGAATGACGTCATCAGACCGACGCGTCGTGTGGATGATCTGTGACGTCATCGTTTGGCGGAATGATCTCTATGACGACACTTCCGTCCCTCGTCAGTTTGCTTTTGCTTCCGGTTCCTCTTCTGTCGCTCCTCTTGTCTTCCTCAACGCCGCTGACTGCGGGGGGATTCTGGTCCTCTCCTTCGAATGCACAACCGGAGATCGGATCTAGAAACGACAAAGAAGCCGCTTCGATTTCTCTCCATTTGCCTCTATACGAGTAGTAATCCTGACCTCTAGTGAGTTGCTGATTTCTAGGCAGCGTCTCTACAAAAGCCATTGAGAGGAGAGAGAGAGAGAGAGAGAGAGAGAGAGAGAGAGAGAGAGAGAGAGAGAGAGAGAGAGAGAGAGAGAGAAGACAACGCAGGAACTCCAACTGACCAGAGAGGAGCTGTCTTTGGCAATCGACCGGTTCTGTCGTTTGGATATCTCGAACGTTGCCAGCAGCCAGCCTCTGTGCAACATGACGCTAAACGAAACAACAACAACGCTCTCAGGGGCGTAGCGACGGGGGAGTATATCGGTATGTATACCCCCTCAAAGTCAGTATATATATAATACAGTATATACAACATATATATACATATTTTTATTTTTATAATTTTTACTTATTTATTTATCAATTATTACGCTATAATTTTCTCAATTATATATCATATATGTTATATATATAACATATAATATATAAATATATAATATTATCAGAGCAGACTGTGCACTGCACCGGTGCATTGGTGATGAACAGCCGCGCTTTGCGTTTAGAGAAGATCTCCTGCAGCTCTTTGATTCCCTGAAACGAAACACAGTCAAACATCGCGTCTCTCTCTCTCTTTCTCTCTCTCTCTCTCTCTCTCTCTCTCTCTCTCTCTCTCTCTCTCTCTCTCTCTCTCTCTCTCTCTCTCTCCAGTGGCGGTTCCGAGAACTCTTGGTGCGATGGATGCAATGAATTTCTAGGAAGTTGGTGGGGGGTGTAATGAATTTCTAGCCAAAGGAAAGTCAAAGGAATTACATGTAAACGGTTTAGAAGAAATCTGTAGATTTGATTTTTAAAATATAATGTTCAGAATTGACAATGTATAAAAGCCATTTTAGTCTGGCGGTACAAAACGTAAACGTGTAAAGCACTCTTGACTCCAGCCCGCTAGGACAATAGCGCTATATAAATTAGCCTATAACAGTATAACTAACTAACTAAAAACCATAGTGCAAAATCGAGATTTCTGTTGCTGGAAGCGAATTTTTCGATGACATTCTCTATGGATATGTCCATAGTTTTGTGGATATACATCAAGAAGGCTAATCCGTTTAGACGATCATCTTCCATTGAAGAAGCATTTTTGGTGGGCCGGTGCGGGGTGCATTCCCAGTCATCCCCAACGTGGAACCGCTCCTGATCACGACCGATGACTAAGCCAATGACTAAGAGCAACTGACTCGTCGACGTCTGTTTCAGTTGATAGAGTCACGTGATGGGTTTACCTCAACTGCTGTGAAGTCAACGTCCGAGACATTTGAGAGATTCAACGAAACTGACTTCGGATTGGAATCTATGAATCAAATCGACCGATAGAACCATTATTCCGCATTTTAAAGAACATTGAAATACAATGTTATTCAGTTATTCTATATAGGAAACTACTGGCGAAGACGACGTCAGAGAGAGAGAGAGAGAGAGAGAGAGAGAGAGAGAGAGAGAGAGAGAGAGAGAGAGAGAGAGAGAGAGAGAGAGAGAGAGAGAGAGAGAGAGAGAGAGAGAGAGAGAGAGAGAGAGAGAGAGAGAGAGAGAGAGAGAGAGAGAGAGAGAGAGAGAGAGAGAGAGAGAGAGAGAACCTGAGAACGCGGCTGTGATGATGACGTCCTGAAGATGGTCGATCCCTGGGAACATGAGGTCCATGGTGACATTTATCGCAGGACAAACATCCAACGACTGATCCGACTGCAAAGAGAGACAACGACCGTCTAAAGAAGTCTCACCGAAGGCAACTGGGAACCGCTGATTGGTCAGAGTCCGTAACAGAATCTCTTCTTCTCAGTGGCGTAACGTGGGGGGGGGCACTTTGTTGACAGCCCACCGGGCCCCGGGCGGGGGGGGCCCGAAGAGGGGTCTAAGCTAGGGTTAGGTTAGGGTTAACCCTAACTTAACGGTTTTTTGCTCGTCAGCTCGAAACTCTGGGGCCCCCATGGCAAAGATACCCCACGGGCCCCCAAAAGTCACGCTACGCCACTGCTTCTTCTCAAGACTTCTTTTCACGAAAATTCTCTTAATTAGCCAATTTATTTCGACGAACGTCGGACGCGCCAGTGGCGTAGCCAAGGGGGAATTTGGGTTAAAACCCGTTTGGCTGTTCGACCAAAACGCGCATCAATATAGCTGTACGCGCTCATATATACCTATATAATAGTTGACGACTTTTTGTTTGTCAGAATTTCCATAACCCCCACTCGGAAAATCCTGGTTACGCCACTGGGACGCACAGTTGAGCGAATTATTCTTTTTCGTTCGATAAAATCTCAACTTCCGCCAAAAAGTGAAGCTGCGTTTTCGCTTTTTAGCATAAAAAGCAAAGCCCACCGCCTCTCCACCAGCGCCCTTATTCTTCGACTGAGGACTGAGCACTCTGAACTGACCTGTGGACCGCCGAGCAATTCGTCCCGCTCTTCTCTTGTCACCTGATGAACAACATCAAAGGACTTGTTCATAATTATTATCATTACAAGACGAACAGCAATGACCAATTTATCTAGCGCTTTAGAAAGTCCCACGACGAGAGTAGACTATTTTATGATGTTATTAAATCAGTTTGAATTTTTCCATTTCACGATTGGATCTTAAAATTGAGGAATTTCGAAACCTGGATCTTTGGTCGCGACCAAGAATGCAACAAGATCAGCAGAGAAGCTGCCACTCCCAACATTATTCCATACTACAACGACAACGACAACAACAACACAACAACTCAGTAGCCATTTACAACGATCGCCATCAACGAAACCGAAATTCAACGATCAATGATGACGACGACGGTAAATGATGATGCGAAAGATGATTAGGAAGAGAGAATTGTTTGTTTTCTCTTCTTACTTCGAATCCGTAGATGAGTGAAACAAAGAAAGAGATGAACCAAGGAACGAGGTCAGACTCTGAAAAAGAAATCACTCGGCTCCTCAACGTAACCTCCGAGCAACGACCACTTTGTGCAGTGGCGTAGCCAGGATATTCCGAATGGGGGTTATGGTTCCCATGATTTCCAACTTCGGAAAATTTTGACAACCAAAAAATGGTCGTCAGCTATTTAGCTATTATTATGCTTCAATAATATAAATATAATTATAGTTAAGAATATGAGCGCGTGTACTCTATAATGTGGTTGCAATAAAGAAATTTTTGTTCGCCAAGGGGAGTGATTAACCCCCAAAACTCCCATTCCCTACACTGCGAACAGCCAAGGGGGTTTAACCCCCAAAACCCCTCCTTGGCTACGCCACTGACTTTATGACCCACCTCAGTCAGCGGGTGGCAGGGTCTGTTTTAACGTGCAGTGATAAAATGTTTTCTAATTCGTCCGCAGACTAAACAACTAAAGTGGATGGAATTGTGTGATTGACTGAGAGAAACAGAACTTCTGTTCATTACTTTTTGTCTTCCAAAGCTTTTTGATCATTGAAAAGTCGATCATGTCCGTAACTGCCATGATGATCACAGCTGCCAATCCAGCGTTTGGAATGAAGTAAAATACAGGTGTCAGGAACGCCAGGGCAAGCAACACCAGTGCACCTGCAGAAGGCACAGAGCAATCAACCGGCAATCAACCTTCAATCGCCATCATTTCTGAAACGACTATTGTGATGTATTATTAATTTTTTATGCACTGATTTGGAAATAATAAACTGTTATTGGAAAAAATCGCGATCACTGCAAAAATAAGATTCTCAAAATAAAGTAAAGACTGTTTTTCGTCAGACCTGTGAACACTCCCCCTCCAGGTGTTTTCACTCCACTCTGAGCATTCACGGCACTCCTAAACGCAAGCAATAGGCATCATAGTACTAATTAAGCGAACAGGGCAAGGGCGGCATTTGGGTCTCTCAGGGCGGCCAATGGCCATTGCCTTCGGTGGTCGTCGTCGTCGTCGTCGTCGAGGAAAACCAGTCGACGGACAAAATCAACTCCGCAGTCGACGAACGAGGCATCGGATGTCGCTTCTTGTATTTTGTTAAACCCGTCAATAAGAAACTTTTCAAAAAGCGCTTTTAAATGAGACTCTGTTGAGACCTTACCTAGAGAAACTGGCTGTCACCGGATACGATTGGACAAAGGAACCGAGGATGTTCGAAAACCCTTCAGAACAAAACACGGAACAACGACCCTGAAGAGGACAACGCATTATCAACGAACAAAAGAGAAGCTGAAAAGTAAATCAAAATGTCGAATGCCCTTTCAAAAACGCGCATAGCGTCATCATCCTCATCCTCATCACCATCACCATCACCATAATAATCATTATCTTCTTTAGCATCATCATCATCATCATCATCATCATCATCATCATCATCATCATCATCATCATCATCATCATCATCATCATCATCATCATCATCATCATCATCTTCTTCTTCTTCTTCTTCTTCTACTTCTTCCTCTTCTTCTCTGCCAGTGGATGTTACTAGAAATGTGGAAAGCGATTGCTGAACGCAGTGTTTTATCCAGTGATGGGTAATTGCCCTTTTTTAAATTAGCGATTGCTGAACCTTCTAATTTAATTAGAATTAGCAATTAGAAGTGCAGTGATAAAAACTGCGATGCATTTTAATGTAACGGCGAAAATTTTTATCCATAGATTATATAAAATTGCATTTCGCAAGTAAAAGTGACTCAAACAAAGTATCATCTAAAACCTATCAAGAATTCAGCTTCCTAAATGATCGTTTCAATCGGTACAATATGATGCTGCAAATGTAGCTGGTATAAAAGTTCAATTTATGGTCCTCCCAAAAGAAATACAATTAGTGTTCATAAACTTTGGAGCTTTTCGATTTGCAAAGTTTCTTTTGCCTATATCGAAATAGATCCGGGACTTAATTTGAGGTGTGACTGATTTGTCATTGTCCATAGCCGGTGTCAAAAAGGTGTATTGTTTTCTGTTTTGAGACCTTGAACAAAATATCCTTCCTCAGCACTCCATTTGACACAAGCAAAGCTAATTAGGCAACTAATTGTTCCTCTAGTAATTGTCTGGAATTACCCATCACTGGTTTTATCCATGCTTGTTAGGGGGATAATCCCACAAAACCTCAACATTCCTTCCCTTCCAAAAAATCTCAGCACTTAAAATCGTTTGCATTGCTCCGTGCCTCTTCCCCTCCATTTAAGGCCTCTAGAGTCTGGATCATAGAACAGCGGTCGAAGCCACTTACCGATGGCCAACAGCTCTTGGTTGGCGTCGATGCTGTAATCGTGCTTTCTTCCTAAAATACAGAAAGACTGCTAAGAGACGCGTATTCAAACAGCTCGATTTCTTTCTTTAAGGTAAATCTTTAAGCTAGAAAATCCACAAAACCATCGATGTATATGTATGAATCTATTATGACATCTTGATATTTACCAATTTTGAAATAATAAAACCGTAATCAATCAATCAATCAATCAATCAATCAATCAACCAAATCAATAGGAGTGCAGATAGGTCGTCTGAACAGAGGGGAGTCTCGTCATTAGTAGCGTGCAGAAGGGGGCGGGCGGGCGGACGAGGGCGGTGGCCCCGAGGGGCGGTGGCCAGAGAGGGCGTACAAATGGACTCGACCGCTTGTTGCTTGTCAACAATTTTCTAAATTAAAACCCTTTAAAATTATCGAGTTGTCCCCTGACGCACTCCAGAGGGGGCGTAGAAATTGACTCCTCGGCGATCTTCTTTTCTTGCTCGTCAACCCAGGGTGTCCACCAGATAACGGGGGGGGGGCGTCCAAATGGACTTTGGCCCCCGGGCGCCAGCCACTCTGGGCACTCCACTGGGAGGAGGTCTCTGTAGGGGAGAGAGTCTGGCGACGAATGAGTGAATTTGGTCGTTCGAAAGTCTTGACTTCGCCCACAGAAGAGAACAGAGAGACAGAGACAGAGACCGAAAGCCTTTCCGATGGCGATCGTTTCGATGACTCCAAGCAGAGGAACGATGACGACTCCGATGCCCATCGTCTGTCAACGCCAACAGACAAACATCAACGCAGCAGCAGCAGCAGCAGCAGCAGCAGCAGCGGCGCCTAGCGACTGAATGCTGCTTTCAAACGACAATGAGATCAAAGGGGCTGTCCATTAATTATGTCAACAATTGTTGGGCAATTTTTGACCCCCTCCCCCCTTGTCAACAACTGGCAACTTTCACTTAACCCCCCATAATTACGTCAACAACTCTTGACCCCCTCCCAAGATCAATGACAGGTCCCAATAACAACTGTCAAACTTTTCCAAACCCCTCCTCCTAAATTGTTGACGTAATTAATGGAGATTATTATTATTATTATTATTATTATTATTATTATTATTATTATTATTATTATTATTATTATTATTATTATTATGTGATTTCAAGCGCTTTAGGAGGTCAAGTAAGCCTGTGTGAAAACCACTATAACCATTCCAAAGAGCATTGGCGTAGCCAAGGGGGGCCTAGCCCCTATTCTGGGTGGGACTGATGTAAAACCGTTGAGAATGTTTTTGGCGGGGAGGGAGAGGGAGAGGTAGCATGATAAAAGAAAATACGTGATTGTGTATTCTTTGACAAAACTGTCTTCTGAGACTTTTTGCTAGAAAATGTCGATGTGACCTCCCCCATCAGTGGCGGCTCCAGGATTTGTGAAGGGGGGGGGGGCTTGTGGTGGCAGCTTCTAAGCATGGGGGCCAACCATTTGTTGATAGGTATGTAGTAGTAAGTTTAGGGTCCCAACTGGGAGGACCACTGGGGAGGCGGCAGGCAATTTAATAGATGGACACGGGCCCCACGGGAGCCGCCACTGTCCCCGCCCCCTATTCCGGAACCCTGGCTACGCCACTGCGAAAGAGAAAGACTGGTGCGTCACCGAATGGTTCGTTTGATGTGAGAGCGAAGAAGTGCGTTGAACCTGAATGGTTTCCACGGCAGTCTTTGTGTCGTTGCCAATTGTGGGAGTAAAATTTGGAAATGAAAACGGAGGAAAGCCTTGACGGATCTCTTTGGTCAGACTGAAGACATCCGTCAAATGGAAAGTCCAGAGAATTCCGGCGACGCCAGAAGCCAAAGCAACAATAATGGCGTTCCTCGCTTTTCAATCACACACACACACACACACACACACACACGCTGAAATTAGTTTTCCTTTAGTTCGATTTAAGTCAATTGAAGAGATTACTTGCCTAACGTCTAGATGGAGGTATTTTACGAGACTCTGTACTCGGAGAAAGAAAGCGATGAAGTGACTTACCTGTACTTGACAACCACACTAAGTACTTGGAGACGGCCAGGCATTTCGTCTGATTCGAATTCTTTCCGATCTTCCAATCTTTCATTTTCTGTCAGAAAATACTAATCAGTCTTTAAAATTAAAAAAAATCAACAGCAATTCAAGAGAAATTACCTTAAAATTATTAAATTAGGGGCCTAAATACAAACTCAAAAGAACTATAACTCAAAACAGAAAATCAGGAAAGAAAGCAAAGCAAAACATTATTAGCAGTTCTCAATAAGGAGTTGCCAGAGAATTTAAAGAGCTCCTCGAAGTAACACCTACTTTCAAACAGGTAACTTAAGTCTCTTAACCCCTTAACTGGGGACCCCAGATATATCTGTCTATTTTACATTGAGTTACAGTTAAATACACGGTTAAGGGGTTAATAAAGACAGCCTGCATGGCTTTACCTTCATTATGTAAAGCAGTATCATGCAGATAAGCCCAAGAAGGAAGTCAAACACCCTGTCAACAACGAAAACACAAGTCACTCACATAGCAACGACGACGACGACGATGATGATGTCGTTGTTGCATATGATAATGCAGGCCTGTTAAATAAAGTGGAGACAGGCTCTTTTTATCTGACTACTATAAAACGTTCGTTAAGAAGCATTTAAAGGGAATGATAATTGTTGTTGTGAGAGTGAACTGTGACGTGTCTCTCACTTTGTCTCCGGGATCTTCCTGATCGTTTCGTAGAATTGAGGGATGAAGTCTCTGGGGACGTTCTTCAGCCCCAACCATTTCTACGTTTTCCAAAGGAAACGTCTCATTAGGCTGCATCGTCAATATTCACAGAAAATTTCAGACACTCAGAGAGAGTCTCTCTCCTAAAGAGCACTCAATTGCGTTGACCTCTCATTTGACCCAATCGCTCCGCAGTCCTCTCCCATCCTTAGATTAACCAACGGAGCCGCTTCTTGTCATGGAGGCTGCATGCTGCTGGAGGAGAAGAAGTCGATGATCATAGTTAGTTAGTTAGTTAGTTAGTTAGTTAATAAGCCAATTTATATAGCGCTATAGTTATAGCAGGCCAAGATCAAGAGCGCATGGTGACTGCATTCAGTTTAAGATTAAAGACAAGTTAAAAATTAGTATATATATATATATATATATATATATATATATATATATATAGAGAGAGAGAGAGAGAGAGAGAGAGAGAGAGAGAGATGTGGGGAGAGAGAGGGAGATGTGGGGAGAGAGAGGGAGAGAGAGGGATATAGAGAGGGAGATGGAAAGGGAGAGGGAGAGAGATTCCGCTAAAAGCTCCTCCTCGTTTACAGCCTCGCTTTTTCTTTCCTCTCGCTATTTCACTCTAACTCAGCTTCTCTCTTTCACCTTTCCTTCTCTCTCTCTCCTCCCTTCCTCTCTTGGCCTAAAGACAGCAGCAGCAGCCGACATCTGAGCGCTCGCCAGCCTCCTCCTCATCCTCCCCTCCTCTGAGCTGAGGAAAAGGCGATCAATAGACTGTCTCTGTCTCTGTCTCTCTCCTGCTTTTAATTGAAGGCAAATTCTCAGATGACGTCATCGTCATCTACTTCCAAGAGCACCTGCACAGGACCAATGGTCCATTAGCCTCTCCTCCTCCTCCTCCTCCTCCTCCTCCTCCTCCTTTTCGGAGTCTCGTTACAAGGCTCACTATCTGTAATTTTCATCTCACATGAGAAGAGGATGACAACGATCAACAGTTCACTTTCGCTGCCACCAGCCTGCCTCTCTGTCTCTCTGCCTCTGTCTGTCTCTCTCTGTCTGTCTCTCTCTCTTTCTCTCTCTCTCTCTTTCTTTCTTTCTCTCTCTCTCTCTCTCTCTCTCTCTCTCTCTCTCGCTTCGCCCATGGCCCACCGCCTATGGCCCGCCGTGGTCCATGCTCTGGGCCATCTGGCGACCGCCACCGAAGACCACCGCCGCCGATCAATAGAGATTCAATTATCATTAGACGACTTCTCTGCTAATCCTCCGCCGCCTCCTTCGTCCGTCCGTCCCTTCGTCCGTCCGTCCCTCCGTCCCTCCGTCCGTCCGTCCCTCCGTCCGTCCGTCTGTGTCGCTGTCTCCAAGGTAGATCCCCAAATATCACGGGGTTTGACTGGATTGAGAGTGTCACCGATGAAAGAAGAGTTTGCATTTAATTGTTCAGAAAATTAAAACCAATAAAAGCAGCAAATGTCGCGTAATGCAAAACACATGCGACACTTTCGTCGTCGTCGTCGTCGTCGTCGTCGTTGTTGTTGTTGTTGTTGTTGACTGACCTTGACCTGACTGCAGGCGATGGTGATGGCGGCTGCAGTGGTGAAACTGTTGATGACTGGATGTGAAATGTAGTCAACTAAAAATCCTAAACACAAGTAGTTATCGTCATCATCATTGTCATCATCATCGTCATCATCATCATCGTCATCAGTATCATCGTCGTCGTCATCATCATTGAACTAGAAGCGCTTTTGAAACGAACCGATGTGAAGTATTCCCATGACGACTTGAATGACGCCGCAGATGAGCGTCATGATGACGGCGAGTGACGCGTCACCGTCACTCATTCCTTCGGAACAGAATTCGGCTGTCAGGAGTGACATGACGGCCGTCGGTCCGAACGTCACGTCACGTGACGTGCCGAGGATGACGTAGACGAAACAGCCCATGAACGCGGAATACAGACCGAACTAAGAACAGGAAGTAGAACATGAAATACGTCATCGTCTGAATGACGTCTATGCTATCGCCTGCGTCACTCCAAATGGAACACTCGGTCGATGTTTGACGCAGCAATGTCCACTGACGTCATCGTCCAAAGAGACTGTTCGAGAGTCTTCGTTCAGCTCTGACCGTTTATAGTAAAAGGAAGGCTGATATTTAAGTAAGCATTCGTATACAATGTTAACGTTGTCAATTCTTCTCGGTTTTATTCAAAACTTCAAATAAGATTTAACTGAAATGCGTATTTAGGCCTATAATTTAACCACTTTATTATTATTATTATTTATATTTTAACCAATTTATTATTATTATTATTATTATTATTATTATTATTATTATTATTATTATTATTATTATTATTATTATTATTATTATTATTATATAATTAGGCTAACGTGTGGCTTCAGTTTGGCGATGTTTGCGTAGGCCAAGCTCTGAGGGATGACTGTCAATCCAACCGTCAATCCTGCAATCACGTCTCCTTGAAAGTCCGACAGCCTAGAAACAGTCAATTTCAGCGAAGAATCTCCCAGGGGGACAGAATTCTACACTCCCAGCCAACTGTAGGCCCCTACATTCAGCTTAGACGCAAGGCCGTTGACTCCCCATCTACCCCTCCCCCATGAAACGCACAAGAGAGGAAGCGACGACCAATGGACGTACGTATATTTTGACAGCCAACTGACGATCGGAAGTTTTCTTTTGAGGGATTCGAGGGAAAACATCCGACGACATCGAATGGCACAATGGAAGTCAGCCACGAGACGAAGTACCTCTCGAAGAAAGACCATCCACCCCTCCACCCAACGATTAACACCTCCAACCACAAAACACACGCACACAGTTACATCTATTACGCAGGTGTATTTACATCACGACGGCGGCGCTACAGAAGCTCATCGAGTGACCATAAGAGCGGAAGAGACTTACGGCTAGTATTATAGCCACTAGCCTATTGCCTTCTCCTCTTAATAATTGCGTCTCTATAATGATAACTCGTCACAGATTTCCTCAGAAGCCTAACTGCGGATCGAAAGAGATGAGAGGAGAGAAGAAAATGCAGAAGAGAAATTCACCTGAACGAAGAGAATCGACGAAGCTGTCCCTCTGCCTCTCCCCATCCTCCCTCTTTCCCTTTCCTTCGACCACTTCCAGTTGCTCCACTCGTGAGCTCTTTCCTCCTGGAACAGGGTCTGGAGGCGACCGATGCTCAGCAACATCCGCTCCATTTCCGTTTCCTCTTGAACCATTTCCGGTTGCGTCATCAAAGACGCCCTGGCCTCTGACGTCATCAATATCGCTTCGCATTTCGGTGACGTATCATGAGATCATCGAGATTTCTATAGCGCCATCTCTTGTGAAGATCATTAGACAAAGGTCAGACTCAACATTCCGAACGAAGGAAACGAACTTCTGTAGGAGTCGGCGCTGCCATTACGTATTACATCCACGAAGCAATGGCACTGAGTGAATTCACCGTCTGCCTACAGAGTCGATCGCTTGGCGTCGCTGCGTCTCTCAGTCTCCTCCTTCTCCTCTCGTGACGTCAGTGCATTTGGTCTCCGCTACTATCCGTAGTCACTGCTTCGAGCGCAGGGATCCAGTCCAACAGCAGGACAAAGGCACTGCTTCGCCTCCAAAGGGGCCTTCGAGTCTTTGTCATTCGCCATTTTCCCCTTCGAACTCATTATGTGTTATACAGTGGTTCTAAAACACGGCAGTCCCTACTGAACCAATTTAAACCTTGTTATATTATTTTTATTATTATTATGCGCAAAACGCAAGTAATAATTTAATGATATCGTTGTTGTCATGGCAACCGAACAGCACGATTGACAGGCTGCGCTGTGGTCGACTCTCTCTCACCTCCTTCGTTCGCCGAGTCGCTGGCAGAGAAGGAAAACGGTCCGGTGTAGCAT
Source organism: Metaphire vulgaris (assembly GCA_018105865.1). NCBI lineage: Eukaryota > Metazoa > Annelida > Clitellata > Crassiclitellata > Megascolecidae > Metaphire > Metaphire vulgaris. The sequence goes on along the minus strand of CM030832.1, from coordinate 50,074,230 downwards.
ATTATAATGACTCACATATAATAATAACTCCCCATCATTATTACATATATTATAATAACTCCCCAGAAGAAGTAGGCCTAAAAATTGAACAAAATAACCCCAATTTATTAAAATGTCTCTAAAATGGTTATATAAAATTATAGACCCATTTCCAATCTCCCAGTTTTCCTAAAATTCCTGAAAGGGAAATGCTTACCAGAATGTTAAACTACTTAGATGCATTTAATATGCTATCCACTGATCAATATGGTTCTGAAAAACTAAGGGAGTTATTATAATATAGAGAGAGTTATTATTATATATATAATAATGATGGGGGAGTCATTATTATATATATAATGAGGGGGGAGTTATTATTATATGGGAGTCATTATACTATACTATACCGGCATCATCGTAGAGAAATAATTGGCCTCGTCTCTTACCGCACCCAGTGCAGTTTTTCCTTGCCTGGGACAAGGACAGTCTCGTAACTCTCGTTTACAGTCTTCACGGTCAAATGCGCGTGAGAATGGATGGATCTTCCGACTTCTTTCCCGGTTCCTAGCCCTCCCTCTGCCGCCAACACACCGCACAATTATAATAACGCCACATCAGTAAAAGGCCAATCCTCACATACGAATGGCAAAAACCGATAACAGAATTTCATCACAGGATGGAGGGGCCGCCTACCTCAATGGAGTCTCGGGACAGAGACTAAACGGCCGCTTCATCATCATCATCATCATCATCATCATCATCATCATCATCATCATCATCAAGGAAATCAGGAAGATTAACATTACATGATTACGCAGAAAATCTAATAGCAGATCTAAAGGATTAACTCGCTGCTAAAAGCTAACACTCGGATAGCATGCAATCATTTAACTCTAGACCAAGTCTTTAGTTTTAGAGCAGTTATCTTCAAGCACATACCCTGCAGTTTATATGCCATCTTTGCAAAGTGATAGCAAATGCAATTTAAGCACAAAGTCAATGCAAACTTCCTAAAATGAATCCAGTTAACATCAAAACATCAAAGCACAAGGAAGCAGAAGCCATTAATTTCCACAATTATTAGTCAATGAACTTTGAAATTGCACAGAACATGAACAACCATAAACGATAAAAAAGTCTTATATAAATTTTAATTTTAAAATCAATTCCTATAAAGCAACTAAAAGATTTTCTTAAGTCCTGTAAAATATTACAAAAAGCTTCAAGACATTGACAAAAAATGTAAAATTCTTATATTCATCGTGACATAAACATGTTAAATAAAAGTCATTGGCATCATCAGATCTTCTCCAAATCAGATCATAAGTTTACAAATGACATCACATGAATTTATAAACAGATCTTAATTATGCACATGAACAATTAAATAATTATATTCAAATATAGTAAAGAAAAGTTGCAGTTAAAGAATTCATTTCTACAGAAAATAAATGACAGATGTCCCAGATGATAAGTATTTCCTTGTTTAATTCAAATAAATATTAACACTAACTATAATGTAATTCAGTAGATATTACATATAGGAAGACACCAAAACATAATTCAAAATACAAATGTTTATAGTGTAACACTGGGATATGATGAAAGTCAGGCTGTCAAATGCAATGCTCAGCAGTGTCCGAAGCGTAAAAGGAAGACAGCTGCTTATATGCCTGAAAACATGAGTTAAAATAGGTTCTTTGTCTAAGAGCAAATCCAACATTCAATGCAATTTTCCACAATTCATAGCAGCTGAATGGACTACTGCAACATCAGCCACTGTTTAATTTCCAGCCGCAAATGTCATGATTGAAGCAAATACACAAGATAAACACTTAAATCTTTAAATGATGAAAAATCTCTATAAAAACAACAAGGATTCAAAATAGCAGACAATCAAATTCAAGCAAAAAGTCTAACAACAAACGACACAATCAAGACATAGAAAACATCTGAAGAGAACTTTCCAACACTGCACTTCATTAATTGCCAAATATCTACTCTCAAGACTTCATAATTTTAAAGAGAAGACAAAACAAAGAAACTACTCAAAAGACATCAAGAATGATGTCTTCAATACAACGAACAAGGAGAAAAAATAGCAGAAGGAAAATTCACATAACAAAGGAAAATTAAAAAGCCTTAAAACCTCTACAGATTTTCATATGTAAATTTAGAAACAATATTTTTATGATAGGTTTTGTAAACTTCACACTATAGAAGTCATCTAAACACTAAATTCCGACCACAGATTGGCCAATTTCCCTTCTGAACGTCTGGTAATCAACTGAAAGAAAGGATTCCAAGCCGAAGACGACAGATCTAGAATCCACGGACTAAAGCAAGAAGCACTTTCTTGTAATCGCCCGAAGTGTCACTCTGAAAGCAGAGAAAAATCACATCACCAACAACGATTAAACTTAAGAAACAACACTACAAATGCCAGTGGAGCTGAACTGATTACACAGTCGAGAAATACTTAGCTTCATTCAAATGAAGCTAAGATTTATTTCCTTCACTAAAATGCAAAAGAATTTCTCAGAAATTCCGTTGCTCTTGAGACAGAATTGACTCTCATAAAGAGATACAACCTCACCAATCAATTACATCAAATGATTGGATGTTGACGCATAGATACCTCAATAAAAGACTCCAAAGGACGACCATAGAGACGCTGAAACTCCTGTTTGATCTGCACCATGTCGACTTCACATCGAGAGACGATAACGCGAACCAGAGCATCGTCCTTGGTACCAGCACCCTCAAAAATAAACGGCAGAAAGCAGGGTACACCACATTGCACTGCAGTGGCATAGCCAAGGGAGGGTTTGGAGGTTAAAACCCCCTTGGCTGTTTCACCAAACATTTTTTAATTGCATACATATTTGAATATCAGTATCAATATTGTAAGTGCTCATATATATATATATATATATATATATATGAGCACTTAAATTCAAACAAATATATATATATATATATATATATATATATATATATATATATATATATATATATATATATATATATATATATACACACACACACACACATACACTAATGAAGCAAAATAATAGCTGAAGACCTTCTTTTTGCTTGTCAGAATTTTCCAAAGTTGGGATTCAAGGGAAGCATAACCCCCCTTCGGAAAATCCTGGCTACGCCACTTTTGCACTGGCCATACTATCATCACATCAGATGCACAGCATTGCTAACCATAAGCAAATTGTAATCAACATCAAAGACTTCCTAAAGAGGTTGAAATAGCAACATTTGAAAACACAGAGCTGCTGTCAAGAGCAAAATAGAGCAAAGAGTTGAAAGATAAGACGAGAAATACTCATTCACCTGTAAAACTTTTCTCTTACAATAAAGAATCAGAACAAACCTTCATAGAATGGTAAAGTTTCTCAGCAAAGAAACGGTGTTTGCTCTCAACAACGGTTGCTAAAAATATCACAAAAAGCAGAATAAAGTATTCTCTTCTCTCTCTCTCTCTCTCTCTCTCTCTCTCTCTCTCTCTCTCTCTCTCTCTCTCTCTCTCTCTCTCTCTCTCCAACTCAAAGACCAAACTAAAAAAAAATTTCATCACAAATTACTTGAAAAGCATCACAACAGACTTCAGAGTATGCAGATAAGACTGAAGCCAAAGGTCAGACATCAATCACTGGAAATTGTCCCCAATAAATCTGTCTCAAACGCATAATTGCTGTTTTAAAGCTAGAATCTAAATCTCTGACTGGATGGAGGCTACATTTATGCACGTATGAAGACTGAGCAACAAGGACTCAACCGATGGCAAGCATTCCCTGCTCGAGGTTTCCAGACATTTCCCTCTTGATCGACTCGTCTATGCCACGACTCGCGATCTTCCGATATTCCTGGAAAACCAAGCGCAACTGGTCGAAACTTTGTGAGCAAAGAATCTGATTGAATTTGGATTCATCCGTGCCTAGGATTCTCTCTCCCGCTTGATACAGTTCCTAAAATCAGCATAAATAAAACCTTTAATAGAATAACAAATCTATTAAAATAAAAATCAGAAGTTATAACAATGAAATATAAGACCTAAAATCATAGAAGAAGCCATTGTGAAAAAATATGACACCAGCAGAACATAAATGGGTGTAACTCTTCATAGGTACATTGCAGACATCAAAGACACAGTTAGAAAAGAGGAAGAGCACACCATTGCGTCTCTCTTTGCCTTTTCAATGTCAACCGCCTGATTCTCCATTCGATTTCCCTACAATCAAGCATTACACAATAACTATTATTAACTCAGGATAAGAAATGAAGGAAAACTCAGAGTCAACTCAGATGAAAACTAGTTACAAATTACACTCATCACTGTGCAAAAGCAATTCTAAGTCTGACTTCTATAAGGTGTACAAAATAATACAAAAACATGCCAACATTAATTATGCTTTATGAAAATGCAGTATTTTGACAGTCATATATATACTGCATTATCAGATCATCTGCTATCCTACACCTCCTATTGAATAAAGATCATACAAGATACAAAGAATCAACAAGATAAACACAGAAACAGAATATTCTATTACACAAATGAAGAAAATGAATCATTGTCTTACGATTAAATGAGAAAAAGAAGTAAATAATTGATTCATGTCATGAACTAGAAATGAAACGGTCATAAAGAACCTCTTACAGTGGAAAGAGAGACAACGAGACGCTTGAAATGTCCCGACGTCTCACTCGCCAAATCCTTCTCAAGATCATGCGAAAATTCTAAACCACAATTTCAAAATTAAGTAACAACCATCAAAGGAACCCACACAAACACACACAAACACATGTTCACAAAACAATACACTTTGACAAAAGACTTTGCAGCTGCTGTGAAAAAAACAGAAGAACAGTTCTCATCAGATCAAAGTTTTAAATAAAACACACAAAGAGGAAAGGAGAACAAAAAAGAAAGAGAAAATGCACTCGAGCACAAGAAAGAAGCTTGTATTAACTCTGAAATGCAAAAGAGATCAACAACATACTCAGTTTATATGCACTCTTCACTTCCTGCAGCTGTCTGTTGGTGCGCGTACAGAGTATCTCAATCAGAGTACTTTCGTTAGTACCAGCACCCTAGAAGTATCAACGGATGAAACAGAAGATAAGCCAAACAGTATCAGATATTTTTTTAACATTGCCACCATCGGACCTTCATTGACATGCCAGTGTTGTTAAAGCGCTTTTGATTTTGGTACTTAACTATGTTACAGCTCTATATAAATTGTCCTGGACATAACATGACATAACATCAGAATGAATAACAGAGGAGAATGAGAGTTACTTAATGTTTGGTTAACGATTATTTTCAGATCATGGCTTTATCACTGTTGTTAGCAACGAAAGTTTTAAACCAAAACTATGAAACGTATTTTATATTGGCAAATATAAGAGATACAAACAACAACACACTGCTTGATGTAACCAAAGATGCAGTCAAGAGGAAAATACTTTCACTTTGCAATTAATTAAACCATTTACCAGTGAAAAAAGAAACATCCCAATCGTGTCTGAATGTCGTAACAGTCAAAGGAAACATTGAACGCTGAAACAGTGAAGACCAGTTGTGCTGATCTATCAGCATCAACATCTTGCAGATATTTCACTCTCATTGATTTTTAAGCGGAAGCATTTTGATGTATACTTTCTGATGCTTCAGATGTGACACTGACCTTCATGGCTTCCCGTAGTTGTTCGGCGTCATATTCGACGGCAGTCGCCATCAGAGCCACAATGACTTGCTCAAAATGTCCACTCAACTCACTCTTCAAATCCTTTATCAAATCCTATATAGAAAATTGTAAAAAATACTCAGAGTAAAAAAACTCATCAATAAAATAGCAAAACAAATTCTGAACTATTAATAAAACCTTCAAAAGGCTTTGAAATATGTTTAAGCAAATGACAGAAGAAGCAAACACAGTCTACAGTGGCTCGTGTTCTCTGTCGACGATTCGACAGTTACTGTGAAATCTCTTAAACTGAAAACCAAATTTCAAGACCTGCGTAATGATGAAGGACAACTGACCTTGCCGTACATTGTTTTAAACCGATTCTTGATGTCCTGTCTCTGAGCATTGCTACGTGCTGTCAACAGGTCGATAATCGCCTTCTCGTCAGTTCCTGCAAATGACAAATTCACAATAATGAAATACACAAAAGCCATCAAAATTCCAAGCTCAGATTCAGTGAGAGAATTGCCTGAGCTTCAACTGGTGCAAAGGTTAATTCGATCCAAGGACAATTCATGTTGATTTTCCCTCAAATCTGACAATAGAACTGCAAAAGACAAAGCAGTGATGCTATTTCAGTAAACATTTTAGTCCAGTTTGGCTCAAATTTGTATATACAGATTTATGCAATGAAAAATTTCTCAAATTTCCGATTTTTGAGGACTTTGTAAAATTCTAAAAATTCAAGATATACCAAAAGGCACAAATGATATCCAAATTCAAATCGAAAAGCCAGCAAATTGATAATTACTTCCCGTAATTCGTAAATAAATTCTTCTTATCATCCAAGTGATATTTCGTTTCTGATTGCAGGGGAAAAATTGTTTACAAAATCTTGATGGAATGACGAGATGCCCTGCTAACATTCTACTCACTCGTCAGATGAATTTAAGATAGCTGAAAGTTCTCTGCAAAAGTTCACTTTCTAACATCCTACCCAAGCCCTTCATTGCCTTTCGCAGGATTTTAGCGTCCTCCTCGGCGTTAAAAGTGGGAGTTGGACGAACGGTTCCACTTTCCTAAAAGACACAACACACATTAACAGGAATCTCACAACAACTCTGCCCCTGCCATCCTCTCACAGAGACTCACAATGACGAATGGCACAAAGTGAAAGCAAACACACAACAGAACTTTGCTACAATGGTCACATGAACAACACAAACACAATGAAACTGAAACTGCACAAACCAAATACAAAAAAAGCAAAATAAAATAACATTCCATAACAATAAGGTATTTCATGACATTCAAGACTTCAAAATATAAAAAGAACAGAAGATCTCAATGTCCACTAACTTTAATCTGGTTGTAGGTGCCAGGATACGATGCTGGGGCAGGGACTGGGGTGCTGCTGTATGATGCTCCTCCACCGGGAGGCATGCCTTGGTAACTGCCAGCCGGAGGGTATGCACCACCACCCGCTGGGGGATAGGCACCACCGCCTCCACCAGGAGGGTAAGCACCACCTGCAGCTGGAGGATAAGAACCAGCACCACCTGCAGCTGGAGGATAAGAACCAGCACCACCAGCAGCTGGTGGATATGAATATCCCGGATATCCAGGTCCAGCCGGTTGAGGTGGATAACCTCCAGGCATCCCTCCAGATGACTGTGGATACTGTTGCGGCTGCTGAAACAAAGTAAAACAGAAACCCAACTGTAACCACAGACACAAGGGGCAAAGCAGCTGTAGTCAGGCATAAATGTCACATGACTAAACAAAGGTCTCAGTTTAAAATACAAGAGAGCATAATAACCTGGAATCCAATGTTCTGAGGATTGCCATATAGATCTGGCATTCCCATCTACAATGAAATTTACACAAACATCTTAAGTAGATGGAGATTCAAATCACATCAAGACAATTCGATGATACAATTATAAAAATGCTCCATGCTCCAATAGTGCTTTACATCATAAAATGCAACTTATAAAAGAAATAAAAACAAACATTACTGTTCAATGTTCATATTTTGACAGAAAATGTTTTATTTTCATTTGTGAATAAAACAGATTGACCTGAAAAGGTTATTCACCACAAAAATGAGAATTTTGCTTTAAATCAGAAACTGGATCAATCTATTTTCTGCTCTGAGTAACTGAAAAACTCAAAGGAAGATCAAATGGTATATTCAAAAAAAATTGAAAACCAGTCGCTAAAAATTTTAAACTCTAAATCACCTGGCCAAATCCTGGCTGAGCAGGGTATCCCGGTTGAGGCGGGTACCCTTGTTGTGGTGGGGGATAGCCCTGTTGAGGTGGATAACCAGGCTGTTGAGGGTAGCCTGGCTGGGATGGATAGGCGCCTCCCGGAGCACCGTATGGAGGGTAGCTCATCTTGAACGCCAACAATATTACCAAACTGAAAATATAAATTAAATGCAAGAAATACGAAAAGCACCAACAATGCTGTTCAATATAATTGCACAATTTATATGGCGCCTCATTTTGTGAAGGTGTAAATGGCATGAACAATCCAAAGCGTCAGAGCAATATCCACAACGCAACGAGAAAAATATGCAATCAGCATCTACAGTGTCCTACATTTCAGCGCGATATTGCTGATTTTAAAGGAGGTGCTATATAAATACTCTTACATTACACTGTAATGGATTTTCTAAACGGAAGCAAACGCTGAACCAAGCAGAAGAGGTCAACTTCACTTTAAAAGCTTTCTCAGAAAGTCCTTAATCTTCGTCAATTTAGCCGAGAAAAAATAGGACAAAAGGAATCGATCAGATTTAATTATTATTATTCCCAAAAACAATAAAATACTTTTAATCGGACGAAGGACAACGACCGCCCACGACAGTATCTCATTAATATTCATCAGAAAAACATTTAATATTCATATATTACTCTATTTAACTCAGTCATTATTGGTCAGTAAATTATTCATTGAATATGCAACAGTTATTTATTTTATAGAATTAATACCAATTAACATCTAAGCTGACAGTTCATTTTTGTGCGCTTTCTTATGTTTTACAAGTAGGGTTGTAACTTTTCCGAAAAAGTAGAATGCCAGGAATTATTCCGGAAATTTCCGGAAATTTCCGGAAATTTCCGGGAAAATGCAACCGGAAGCGCCGCGTGCTTATCCATAAAAACATTATATAGCGCTACAATCCTGAAAGTTGTTAACAAATGCCCAACAAATGAATAATAATAAATAGTAATAATGATAATAAAAAAAGTAATAATAGATAGTAGTAATAGTGAAAAATAGTAATAAATAATAATAATAAACAGTAATAATAATAATAATAATAATAATAATAATAAACTTTTTCGAAAATTTCCTGCGGAATTATTCCTGAAATTTCCTGAAATTTCCGAGCTCACAACCATGGAGTTATTATTAGAGGAGACGGCATTACGTCATTTGGCTGAAGCCAACTTTTTGGGAAATTCCCAAACGGCAGCCACATTGGTAGACCCAAAAAGTCATCAGCTGAGCCATGGGGAATAGCTGCGGATATGTTTTATCAATGATCTAAGAACTTTTTATTAGTATGTATTGAAAATGGAGATTCAGATCAGTGGAGGTTCCAGGATTTGGCAAGTGGGGGGCGTTGGGGTGGCAACTTCTAATCATAGGGGCCTACCGCTTGTTGTTAGGTATGTAGTAATAAGTATAGGGTCCCAACAGGAGGCCACTGGGGCCAGACACCCAATAGGGGCACTGACCCACCCTGGGCCCAGTGGCGGCTCCAGGATTTGGCAAGTGGTGGGGGTGTTGGGGTGGCAACTTCTAATCAGGGGTCCTACCGCTTGTTGTTAGGTATGTAGTATTAAGTATAGGGTTCCAACCGGGTGGCCAATGGGGCCAGGCACTCAATAGGGGCACGGACCCACCCTGGGCCCAGTGGCGGCTCCAGGATTTGGCAAGTGGGGGCAGTTGGGGTGGCAACTTCTAACCATGGGGGCCTACCGTTTGGTGTCAGGTATGTAATATTAGGTATAGGGTCCCAACAGGGGGCCACTGGGAGGCCAGGCACTCAATAGGGGCACGCCCCCCGGGGCCCCCCTGTGGAGCCGCCACTGAGCCGCCACTGATTAAGATGCTATTGTTCGAAATTTGTGTTTGAAAAATAGCAAGTGGACAGCCTATTGGATGACATTAATCGTGTTTTCAATAAGGCATGGGGGCTGTCCATTAATTGTGTCAACAATTTTTGGGCAATTTTCGACCCCCTCCCAGGGATATTTTTACACCCTCCTAACACCCCTCAACACCACCACCCCCATTTGAGGTCGACACCCCCCAAAATTTGGTAATGTGATAATGCAAAATGGATACTAATTAGCTCTGAACACCCCCTCCCCCCAATGAAGGACACCCCTTCCCCCAAACTTTTATTGTCGGATGACCTTTTTTGTCAGCCTTTTTCCGGGAAGAGACTTAAAAATTCCGACACTTCCCTCCCCATTTTTCCGACACCCCCCCCCCACCAAATTCAAAATCCTAGAAAAACACTGCCCCTCCTCTCCTTGTCATCAACTGTCAACTTTCAGTTACCCCCCACGTCCGATTCAACCACAATGGCCGCTAACAATGGAGGTGCTATTTTTAGCCTACGCGCTACTGGCTTCACGCAGCCTGGTTAGAAATGACGTAATGCCGTATCCTCTAATAATAAATCCATGCTCACAACCCTATTTATAACTACCGAATGCAGGCCAGTAGCATGGATAGAGCATTTTATAATGATCTGATTGGTCTGAATCCTGCCCATGGTTCCTTTTGAATAATGGTTAGGATTTAGGCAAGGCAATTAAATTAGTATTAAACAGTCTTGGGATTTAGGATGGAAGATCGTTTTTGGTGGTGACCTGTTCTAGCTAAGGGAATTATTGTAGAGTTTTTATATCTGTAGTATTTTGAATATGGGACTGCAGTTTTCTTTCGGTATTACATAATTATTTCTCAAGATATTTAGTGTGTGGAAAATTTGCAGCAGATTTTAAAATCATTGATATAGGACTATATATATGCTGTGCTTGTTGGCGGTCGTTAGGCCTAGATCTTATCTTAGGAAACAGTTTTATTGGCTGAAAAGCTGAGACTGTATCTAAACTGAAAGAGTTTTGCATATTAATTGTGTCGCTCTGTTGAATGTTTTAGTCACAACAGTCCCAATTGCATTTTTGTGGTTAAAACCTTCGATAAACTTTTAATTGACAAAGTGATTCTTGTTTTTTGTTTGAAAACTAGACTTGTCCATTGTCGCATTTTGACGATAGTTTAATCAATTAAGCCTATTCTGTTTTTCAAGTTAGAATGAAAAAGTATTAACAAACATCAGCCCGATTAGCAGGGTCGGCTCTAATCAAATAAAATTGGGAGCATAGGCGGCAATCTGCCACACAACTTGGGGGTGTCCACTTTTTAATGGTGGCCGGTGTTCCTAAATTTGTAGAAGTCAGTAAGTGAGTTTTAGTGCATTTTGGATATAAATCAAAGCCTGTCATACTATGGACCAGATATCTTAAGACGCGGGCCATCCTTCGATCGACATACTAACATGCATCTTACACAGTGGCGTAGCAATATGCTCGGGGGCCCTTGGCGAAAAACGGGCAGGGGGCCCTTTCTGCTACTTTAGCGATCTCTTATCAAACGTTAATTCCAGATGCGGTGGTGCGGTCTTGCACACTGGACCCTATTAGAGGGTCGGGACCCTTTGCAGGTTGGGGGCGACGGGGGCCCTTGACATTTGGCCAGGTTGTCCATGTAGCTACTACGCCTCTGATCTTACAAGATATTTGTCAGTGCCTTCATTTTGTTGATGTCCCTTGTTCTCGTAGAGTAGCCTAATTGACTCCAAGCTTAGTGTATGGTATGAAATGGCTGGAAGGTGACTCATTTCGAGAACTGTGGATCGAAATCGAGAATGCCAATACCCCTATTGATTGTTGTTGCACAGAGGCGTAGCATCCTAATGGCTACTAGGCCTATGACTCTAGCCATGGGCGGCACACATGATGGGGGGCGGCAGATTTTGGAAGCGACCTTTTTGTGTTTGTAGGGTTGTTGAGGAGTTTTGGCGAAGGCGAAGGGGCGGCAAAATGTAGAAGACGCGGAAAAATCAGCGGCGACGACCTTTTTTTGCTTGTCATCTATAGCAAGAGCAAATTGGGGCGGCATTTTATCAAGGAGCCATGGGCGGCACAAGTGCACGCTACGCCACTGTTCTTACATGATTTGATGCATTGAAGATGGGGACAAACAAAAATATGCTATTTGTCTGCGAATTTTTTGAATTACCTGAAATTTTTACATTTCTATACATCCACTGTTCAATAATCCCTTCATTGACATCTAGTACACAGCAATTTAGTTATAAATGCTGTTTTGAACGAGAATTCTTAGACATGACTCGTCCCTCTGTTGACTTAGGCCTACTATCCGTTCCACAAGATACCGGTATTCAGAAGGACTTTCATTTTGTTAAAGTCCTTCAGGAACTGTTTTAAGAAAAATTTATCACTGCACTAAACTCAGAAAATTTGTGGACTTCCGCGCAAAAAACAAGCAAAAAAGGTCGTCCGGAAAATTTATCGCTGCACAAAGCACAGAAAATTGCATTTTGCCACTGCACATTTTCATTTTATCACTACACATTTTGTGTATTACTGCACGTTAAAACAGGCCCTGATGTCCCTCATTCTCATACAGGCATTGGCTCTTGTGTGCAGTATGAAATGGCTGGCAGGTGCCCTATTTGGAGCGCTGCAGATCAAAATTGAGGGGCTAATGTTGATCTTCTTGCATGGTTTGATGCAATGAAGATGGGGACAAGCGAGAATGTGGTTTTTGTTGGATAAATTCTTCAATTTGCTTAAATCTGTACGTATCTATAAACCAACTTTTCAATAGACCTCCACTTGGCTATGAGACATGCATCGCCAGTTAACTAGTCTACGTGGTGTTTTTGTTAAGACGCGGGTCATTCCTCGATTGACTTACGGTACTAAACTGCTTAACTTCACAAACGTTGTTGCTAACAGACAAACTTGAGACTACTCTTGTACATGCTAAAATTGTGGCAATTGTGTGGGGGTGTCCAGCAGACACCCCCTTGGCTCAAGCCCCCATGATAGCCGCCTATGACTGGGGAATATTATATGAGCCTCCGCCCTCGTTTGTGACCGCGGAACCGGAGGCAAAACGAAAAACTCATGAAAAAGCTTGACGAGAAAAAAAGGTAATTAACTTCTCAAAAGAGTGACAAACAAAAAAGGTCACCAGCTTATAATGAGTGCCATTCTCATCAGCTGATGCAGTCTAATTGACCCGCAAAATATAACTGGCATCTTAACTGGGGGCGGGACAAAGCTTGAATCGGGGAGGAGGCTACAGTTCTCAGTTCTCTGCTCCAACGCAGAAGCGCCTTTGCCGACTATAGGCTAGTTAGGATCATCTATCGCTGATCTGGGCCTCTGGTCTCGCCCTGTCCCTCGGCAAAATAGTCAGGATCGTGAGCCGTGCATAGAGAGCAATTTACTTTGAGCGCGTCATATCTAGCTGCCTGATGTTTAATTAGATTCTAAGCGGTGACGTCATCATGTCTTCTGCTGCGTTTAAGCTTCTGACGAAATCTTGACATCAGTCCAGTGTGACTCTCTCCTCCGCGCTTTCCAACCAACCCCTGTTTCTGTCTGTGAGCTTCCAGAGGGATGAGGTCAACGGAAAACTGACTGTCCTTTGGCGATTGACCGGAGGAAAGAGAAGAGTCGCTTCTGCTCCTCGTTAACTCATTCCTTAATGGACGGTCGTAGTAGGAAGAGGAAGAGGAGGAGTTGCTGACATTCAGAGGTCCGTACTCCGACCTCATCAACAGGAAGCGACAGTTTCCTTGCATTCTGGTCCTTAATGAGCCGGCGTCGGCGGCGGCGGCGACGGTCGTTGTCCTGTCTTCGGACTCCATCTGGATTCGATCCGGAGTCGTTGTGACTTTGCATTGAGCTGGATTTTCGTTCGGATGTTGACGGATGCTAGAGACGGGATCTGGGACGTAAGGATTGACACAGTTCCAGTTTCGGCGAAGGACGGAGGCGGCGACGGTGTCGGCGCCGTCATGAGGAACATCAGAAGAGGAAGAAGAAGAAGAAGAAGATGATGATGATGATAGAGGCCAGGCGGAGAGCGCGATGGGTCTGGCGGAGTCAGAGGCCGAGGAGGCCTTCTCCACCAGAGGCCAGTGCCTCAGTCTGATTGGATTCAATGGACGTCTTTCGAGGTCACTGGCCTCGATTGATTCAGTGCAGTCAGACGAAGTTCCAACGGAAATCGAGTCCCTGACCCCGAATGACCTTTGCCTCCGGTGACCTCTGAAGGGCAGAGGCTCTGACCTGCGCGAAGGAACTGGCGCCGACCGAGTGGACGTCGTCTGGGTCAGAGACGACGACGACGACCTCGGCAGCGACCGCGTCTTCGGCGGCGAGAGTTCTTCTCCTTCTGGAGAAGAAGGAGAAGGAGAAGAAGGAGGAGAAGGAGAAGACAACGGCAATGACGAATTCAAACTCAGTTCTCTCAGTCTCTGTTGCATCTTTCAGTCGACTGCAATCACACAACAATCAACGATTACAACCAGTGTTGGAGTTGTCGGAGGGGTGGGGGGTTGAACCTCCCCCAGCTAACTTTGCAACCCTCACAAAAATCGCATATCGGGTACATGCAGTCTCTGTCATTCATTGAATTTCAGTCCTCAACCCCCCTCCCGCTCAAATTTCACAACTCCAGGCTCCAGCACTGATTACAACAATCTTCTAAACGCGCCATAGCTTACAGTTTAACATGCAACTGTAGGCCCCCATAGGCGGCGGAAGAAACAATAAAAAGTACCCCGGCAGCGGGGCGCTGAGGGTCGAGATGCCTAACTAACTGATCTAGTCAACATGCATTTTCAAGCGTGATTGATAAAAAAGAAGGAAATGTTTTTAAAATGCCTTTTTAATACAAAATTACAAAGGTAGGCCTCTCATGTCTGTAAAGTGTTTATTCACACGGTGAAGTAGCCCAGTTTTCAACATTTGCATTTTGCAGCACTTTTATTTCAGTTGGCAAAGCCAGGATTTTCCAGGGAGGTTGAACGACCATTTTCCCCAACTTCTGAATTTCGGGAAATCCTAACAAGCAAAAAGCGTCGCTTAGTTATATGAGTTAGAGTATTCGCGACGCGGACAGAGACGCCTATTTTTCTAATTTTGCTACCTTATACTCGATTTTAGCACCCCTCCACCCACAGAATAACAATACTCAATACAAAAAAGTTGGTTGGTCTGTCAAGGGGGTTTAAAGCCCCAACCCCCCCCCCCCAATTGGCTTTGCCACTGATTTAAAAACAATATTAAGGAGGCAGTAGGCAAGGCCAGCTGTAATAATAACATAACTAAAATGTTACAAATTAAAAATTTGATAAAAAATGTAAAGTTCTTACCTCGTGCTGTACCCCGACCTGGGCCGACGGGACCGATAGGAGTGCGCCGCCTAAGTGTAGGCACCACGGGGAGGGAAGAAGAAGCAGGAGTCTGCCCGGGTGTCTGCTCAGACAGTGCCATTGCAGCAACGATCTCGTCTTGTCTTACGCTCCGTGCATGGGCTCTGCGCCCGTACGGAGAAGCGAAGGGTTAGGGTTAGGGTTAATAATATAACAAGTGGTTCAGTAGGGACTGCCCTGTGTGAGAACCACTTTTACATGGCAACGGCTGAATGAGGGCGATTGCCAGCCTTTCCCTCGCCGTCTTTCCTTCCACCGAGTTAACACCCGATGTACTACTAATCATTCACAGCTGCATGAGTCGACTGCATGGGGGCTCTTGGGACAACCGAAAAGTTTCTGCCGCGGCCGAGAGTTGAACCACGGACCTCAAGAGTGGCTGACCAGAGCGCTAATTACCACTGCTCCACCGCGCAGCCTACGGCTGAGTTTTTACAGAAGACTAAACGACTCAGGATGCATTCGATGAGTGCGGAGACGTTCAACGTATTTGAAGTGCAAAGACCTACCTTTAGAAGCTTAGACAGACATCGCTTCCTGTGTTTGTTGAGTCTATTCGTTCGTTGACCAAAGGCTGGCGTCCATATTCAATGAAGTCGCTTCTTTCGCTCTTCTTAGACTTCAACAGTCCACTGTCACGGCGATGATCGCTTTGAATGACAATCTTCTAAATGTCTAAACGCGTCCTTAATTAATTAACTGGAATTAAATGGAATTACACTTTTGGATATCTCAGGATCTTCATCAGACGCAACTGACTCTGGGCTGAATATGCGAGCGACGTACGCTGCGCTTCACTGACCATGCGCCTTTCATCACAATTGAAACAGATAGGCGGCCTAAATTAGGCTGGGCCTGAGCGCCAGCGACCTCTGGTCAAAGACCTATGGCTGAGTTTGGACTGAAACGATGAAAATACAACAGAAAACTAAAGCCGACGAATGGAGGACAGAACTCTGCAATCACAGAAACTGAAGAAGAAGACGAAGAAACAGCAGAAGAGAAAAGCAGGGCAGACGCATGCGGTCTCTTCTTCCACGCCGAGTAAAGAGAGACTGCGCATGCGCAGAACACGGGGGCTGAAATTTGGCGCTCACTTGAAACGAAAAGCAAACATTGGAAAGCGGATGAGACATCTTCGGAACAGGAAATAACAAAAACCACAAACCCAGAGGCCTTTGTATACACAGCACTTCACCCATACTACTACAGTATGTACATATAGATACATACATGCATATACGATACAACGCAGAAAGCACTGTGTGTAGAGCCTATGTATGTGTATGTGTGTGTGTGTGCGTATGTGCGTGTGCACATGTCTATGGGTTCTAACTCTCAGTCCGGGTATCATTTGAACAAAGCAAGAGCTCCCATAGGCCTAATAGAAATTTCTTTCCCCCTCCGCTGTCTCTTCATATCACCCTAAGTCTCTAAAGGCTAAAGCTGAGGCATTCAACTAAATTTCATGAGGGAACAACTCTTTTATGACTGGAGCCTAGACCAGATGTAAACATTTTAAAGTTAAAACCATCCGGTTCATAAGTAATAGAAAAAAATAGGTAAGCCGAAGACAGGATATTTAGAAATATTTCAAATGTATTATAAAAAAATTTATTTGTCGCTTGAATATCTTCACGGGCAGAGGGCGTAGTGACAGGGAGGGGTATATCGGTATACATTGGGCCTAAAACCCGACAAGCAAAAATGGTCATCACCCTTCCTTTATCGTGTCTTCAAAAATATTGATAAACAAAAAAACAGCCTCATGCATCTTCCAGGGAGTGCACTGCACCCCTATTTTTTTCCACAGATGTACCTGCACCCTCACTTCCTACGGGCCTGCTGATGGGCCGCCATTTGAATATCTCGGGCCTGAGGAGACCCTGTGTGTTGTTGTCCTTAATTACGGCTTATATTCGACCATGCAGCTTCTATAGTGTGGTGGTTCATTGAATGGAGCGCGTCCACTATGCGGCTATGCCTCAGACGATCGAGCAGTCCTTCAACCCTGGTTTGTAGCGTTTTATCCAGACTCCAAGCCTTTTGGGGAGGATTGACCTGACTGGAGGGACAGAGACACGGTTCAATGCCAAAAATTGTGTCACTGCTGAATTTTTTTAGAGTGGGGGGATTTTTCTGTTGGGGAATCTCAGTTCTAACAGGACTGGATAAAACACTGCTGATCGATTCCCGGGCACTCGCATGTCCACCAGAGAGGAGTGGACATAGGCCTAAGTATGGCGGCGTGCTTATTTTTTTGCAAGAAATGCAATTAGCGTTTAGATTAGAAGTTTCCAGCATTTAGACCATCTGCATTCTGTTAGACCCCGTGCATGTATATGACCCTCCACGGAGGAGGCCTATAACGGCACCCGAGCGCTTATTGGCTTTCAAGAGCACCTCATCGAGATAAGACGTCTGCGCAATCTCGCCTTAGATAGTCTATTAGTCTTAGCTCTGTCTTGGCAACCGTATCTCTGTTTGTGCTTGTCGTTATACAGCGTCAAGTGGCAGAGAGCGATAGTATTAAGACAAACATGTGACATTTTTTCTGATGTTTATGATACGATTTTGTTGAAATAATTATATGCAGTTCTATAGCACCAGTTTTAAAACTAAACATTTTATCAATTGAAGGAATTCAGGATCGTTTTGTAGGAAATCAGATAAATTCCATCGGTCGGCATTAATTAAGATACTGAACTGACTTTAGGATATCTTGGCTTTTTCTTAATCAATTGTCTTCGGTCTATCTTGCTTTTAAAGTCTTAAAATCAGTTTTTAACACTCCGTAGAAACCAAGAATCGAGTCTAATAAGATAACTGACCTCTGGAATGACCTGGTCTTTTGCGAATGGATTTGAAGTACCATCGATTGATACCCCGATTGATAGCCTCACTGCCCTTCGGATATTGACCATTGCCTGGCTGATCCACACTATAGCTATTTTAGAGAGGCTGATTGAGCTACCCGCTATAGAAATCCACGAGTATTAAAATGGTATTAAAATGGTGCTATAGAAGTGAATAATTATTATTATTATCTGCGTCAATAACGAATAAAAGCAGAAAACCAGCGTCACAAAGATGACCTTTATAAATATTCATAAAGTTCAAGTAGGCGGGGTTAAGCATAATGTAGGCGGTGCTAAAGGGCGAGTGGGCGGAGCTATAGCGTCGTGCTGTTGCATAGGTGAATCGTCGTTGATGAGCATTTGTTACAGGTGGGCGACTGAGACACATTGCAGCAAACGCCGATTAATAATAATCGAGAGAAATTTAATCGACGGATTTGCCGATTCAATTGTCTTTTTCGGTCGTTTTTAATAGAAGAGACAAGGGGAGATGCGCTTGGGAGAGGTGAGATCGGCCGATGACGATGACTTCGAACGTCTAAGGAACCTTTGTGAGCGTCATGACGATTGGCGTCTTGACTACAACAAGAGCGGAACAATGGTTTGGACGAAGGCGAACGACGTTTCCGACTTCAGAATGGTCAAAGTGAGTCCACCGGGAATTACTGTTTTCTCACTCGATCAGCGGATGTTGTCAGTCTGTGGACTTTGCAGCGGAGAATTCACAAGTGACATTCTGTCTACACATTTCACATTTCATTCACTTTTATTTATAGCAAGACCGGCATCATAAAGAAAAATAAGTTCAGGGGCTGTCCATTAATTACGTCAACAATTTAGGAGGGAGAGGGTTTGAAAAAGTTTGACAGTTGTTGACAGGGGAGGGGTCAAGAGAAGCAGGGCCATATTAAGGTGGGGGCTGAGGGGGCTGTAGCCCCCGGCCCATCATGAAAATAGGCCCACCGATTTTCGAGATAACCTTTTTTTGCTTGTCAGCACGATTTGGAAAGGAGATAATCTTTTTGCTTGTCAGAGATTTGTTATAGGCGACGGCCTTCTTTTCTCAGCCCCCCGGCCCACTCAGACCTTCATACGGCCTTGAAGAGAAGTTGACGTCAACAATTTCACTTTTTACAAATAATCAAAAATTAGGAAATTTCATGGAATACTACTTATTACAATGGAAAAAAGCATGGCAAAAAAGGTCATTGCCATCACATTTTGACACTCGATGAGCAAAAAAGGGAAAAAATGGTCGTCATCGCCAAAATAATAACCTTTTTATTGGGACCTGTCTCCCCCTGGATCTGGGGGGAGGGGATCAAAAGTTTTTGACATAATTGTGGGGGAGGGGTAACTGAAAGTTGACAGTTGTTGACAAGGGGAGGGAGTGAAAAATTGCCCAAAAATTGTTGACATAATTAATGGACAGCCCCTCAGTATACATATTGAGGCAAGAAACTTAACTAGGCCTAATTTATACTAGAAAATAATCTAAATTATACTAATGTGCAAATTTTGAGTGACTAAATAATATGTTTATAATTAAGCTAATTTAGCAAGTAAGTAATTAGCCAATTAGCTGATCAGGGCTGTTCATGATATAAATGAGTGAGGGATAGCCTAAGGAATACGAAGTTCTCAGGGCCTACAAAAGGCCGAAATTAAATGATACATGACAGAAGTGAGTCAGCAAAATATTTCTTAACGTCCCGAAAAGTCCGACGAGCAAAATGAAGGTCGTCACGACGTCACCACCTTTTCAAACACTAATGTTTGTACTTTTTTCAAATTTTAACTTTTAGGGGCCCAACATTTTTCTCCGTGGGCCTGAATACTATTATGACAGTGCCTAGGGCCTATCAGTCCATAAAGCGGTCCTGAGTTGATTCCGAGAGAATATGTCCTGGCCCTACGTGTATCAGGATGGAGGATCCCGTGGGGTTGGCCCCAGATCCAAGGCTGGAAAACTCTGCGTGCTCCAACATGACGTCCTGTTGTTGCCATTAGCTGCTTATTTCACGAGATACTATTTGGTTTTAAGGGTATAATTTACTTTTAACTTTTGAAATGCAAGATAGAATTTCTACTACTTTTATTTAATTTTTGCTCTATATAGAACATCAGAACTTATATTTTGTTTTTGTTAATATAAATTCTGATAAGTAATGAAGTGGAAACCACAAATTGAGTCTAAAAGTACTTGAGTTGTTGATCTCACTTCTTGTCTGGACTTGACTGCTTTTCACGAGGTCCTTTGGGCAGAGGATTGTCTCCTGAACACTTAACGTCTTTTGTGATTGGTTGAAAAACGTCTCCTGTAGTTCATGACTTACAGCATTGCTCATCTGCCTTGTGCAGTCAGTGATAACTTTGAATGAAACCTCCATTTTGATTCAAAATCTGAGAGGAACTTAAGAATTGTGGCATCTAAAGGTTTTTAGTTTGTGCAAGTGATTGGTGTACTTAAATTCACAACATTTTCTATATTATTTTTGTGAATCTTTTCTGCCAGAGGCATATGGGAGTCAGATTTCTGACTGAATTTGCCTCTTGGATTCCTACTTTTCCAACTGGAGTGTGTGACCAATTATGACATTTTAGCTGGGTGGTTTCATTTCTTTAGTTTCTTTTGTCATTTCATTTAAATCTGATTTGAATTTATCTTCTGTTTCTAATTAAATCTCATCAGCATTTTCTTAGAAGTGGATTTTCAGTGATTGACAAATGAGCCAAATGAAGACCTGGTCACATGACCTGTCCTTTGCTAATTGACAGCGAAACCCTAAACAGTTACTTGAGGAGAAAGTTTATCTTCTAATTATTGTTACCGATTTCTTGATTAACAGCAACTTCTCAATGAAGCCGACTCATAAAGAGCAGATATCATGCAACAGAGACATTTCTAGTAGTCAGGTTCCTTATTTCAGGATTCAAATGTTGTGAGTTTACTGTTTAGAACAGAGAATCTTCGAATATGCAAATGATGAATGATTTGAATATTTTAGTTTAATGATTGACTTAATAAATGCTTTTAATGAATAAATTAGAAAATTAAATTGTATGGAAATTTTTATTAACAGATGTTTGTGCCTTTGTTTGCTTAGATCAGAGGAACCTATGATGACGTCAGAGCCGTGACGTTGTATGATGTCCTCCACGACCCCGTTTATCGAAAATCTTGGGATCCGAACATTATTGAAGGTCAAGAAATCTGTCGCATTGATTCGAACAACGACATAGGATATTATGCGAGTAAGTAAGCAGTTGTCACTTTCACTGATATAATGTCCCACGATGGATATCAGTTAGAGAGTCTTATATGTGAATCGAGATGTAGAGTTAGGATTTGATTGTTTATCTGGACATGGACTTATTGAATTAACAGATTTTGATAACTTTAAATTATTTGTGTCATGCTGGTCCAAGTCTAATTTGATAGGGTTTTATGTAATTATTTAAGATAAAATGGTTTAGATTTTATCCAATGAGACTTTACTGTCTTTGGTATTTTGCCAGTCTTGGCTTTTCTGGTGTTAACTAATTTTAAATTTATTCATTCTGGGGCTGTTGATCAGTGGCGGCTCTAGGATTTGGCAAGTGGGGGGGCCGTTGGGGTGGCAACTTGTAATCATGGGGGCCAACCATTTGTTGTTTAATGTATGTAGCATTAAGTATAGGGTCCCAACTGGGGGGGGCACTGGGGGGGCAGGCACTCAATAGGGGGGCACGGGTTGTTATCTATGGTTTGAGTTTCAGCTGAATTATTGTTATTCTATGTTTTCATGTATTTTGTGACTGCTGATTTTTCTGTTTTGGATTCGATGCAAAGAATTTGCAGATGAAACCATGGTTCTAGCCTCAGAGAGAAGCTTCTGTTGTAAAGTGTTCTATGCATAGTTTTTCTGCGGCAGACGCGACTGCCTCCGAGTGTTTCTCATCCTCTGCAGCTGTGTTGTTGTTTTGTCTTGATCTCAGAAGCAAAGTCCTTTGGTGTCAGTTGATTCATTGCATTGCCAGACTGTCAGCTGAGATCAAATCATTTGTCTTATGATGTCTATCTAATGTCTGGCCACAGCATGTTATGCTAATATCCCAGACACTAATTTACTCCAGTTATTATTGCTCTTAATCTGTTCCCAAACAGTGTCTTCATTCTAACTTTTGCTCCAATGTCCTTAACTTTTCCATGTGAATGATTTGCCAGACACAGCATAACGCTTGGGGGAGGGGGGAAGGCTGATGTTGCAATCACTCCACAGGTCAACATGAAGAGTTCATCGTTTTATTATTGTCTTATAAGGATCTGCTTGTCTGATGAACTGTGACCTTTTGGCTCTGAAACAGGTTTTCATGGAGTCAAATTTTCATCATAAGTAGAAAAGTGCTATCCGTGGCTAATAGTATTCTCGTATTTTTTGTCTCTATGCTCACCCAAGTAAGATTATAGCTACCGGTACCTATATTTCAGTGACAAGGTTCACAGATGTTACCACTGCAGTGTTGTGAGGAAAGCAGATAAGCATAATATAAACTGGATTTTAAATATATAACAGCAGTAATATGTGACTGCTTTACACTGTCATATGATTTAACAATATCATTTGATGGTGGTATCATGTTATACGTTATAATGATAGCATATGATGATTCTTACCATATTTCTGTTTTAAGTGCATCTTCCAAAGCCTTTGAAAAACCGAGACTTTGTAACGCAGAGATCATGGAGAGATATGGGATCAGAGAAGATCATCTTCAATCATTCCGTCAATCATGCTGTAAGATCACTCGGTTGATTTGTGACAATTATTCTTGCGTTTCTTTGGGTCAGTAATCTTCTAGAAGTTTAGTGACGTCTTTGGTTGTCTTTAGAAATTTTGTGGAAAGGTTTTAATTTTCTGTTCAGTTGTTTTGCAATCTTTCAGGCTGTTCCTCCAAAGAAATCATTCATTCGTGGAACATCATACCTGACAGGATACCATATTGTCTCAACTGTTGACAATGGTGACAGACCTGGTTGCCAGGTGACGTATGTCACTCAATCAGATCCAAAAGGTAGACTTTGTTCTGAGAGTGTTTGATTGTATAATCTGTGACTGATGTAAGTAAAGAGGACCTGTTTTTGTGCTTAACGTTTCTTCCATTTTATTTCATTCATTGTTTTGAATGTTGATGAGTTCTTGTTTTCAGTTCTTCTATCCTTTGAACGTAAAATGGTTTCTTGTTGTTTCTTTTGAAGGTCAGCTCCCCGTTTGGGCCGTGAATAAAGCAACTCAGTGGTTGGCTCCAAAGGTATCCAATACATCTTGGATTCCCTATTGGTCGTTCTGATATTCACAGAATATCATTACTAATTAGGGTTTGCTGGTCGCATTGACTACGGAGGTATTTTGTCAGATATTTACTTCCTTGGCTTATGATTTGAATTGTTTCGCTGTGCATAGGTGATTTCCAAGCTACACAAGGCGTGTACTGGTTATGACGAATGGAAGGCTTCAAACAATCCGACGTACAAACCGTGGCTTCATCCGGAGCAGAACGCACTGCCTGTGCTGAACAAGGCAGACATTCTCCCGATTAACAACAATAACACAAATGAAGAACCAAGCGATGAAACCGACATCACCGAAGATCAAGTCAATGAGAATCTGGAACGCTGAGAGCTCTGTCACTGCTTTGACCAAGAGGAGTTGTTTTTAAAAGTAATTCTTTTAGACCAGATTTTGTGAGCTCCTGGTACCAGATTAAATAGCAAATGATTAAAATCTCCCAAATATCTGTTTCATAATGTTTAATGTTTTGCAGATTACTAGTTTACTAATATTAGATTTTAAAAAGATAGAAACTAGATTATAGAGTACACTAGACAGTTAACTTGATTATTTGAACTGTCCTTATTCTATTGTATCAGCATCACTTTAAGTAGAATTTGTCCGTTAAGTCAGAAATAATGTTATTACCACTTTTCTTGTGAGGGTCTCATGTTTACTTGTATAGAGACTGATTGCCTATACTGTGGTTAATAGGATCTAGTCTGGAAATTTCCATGACTATTGACTTTTACTTATCGAATTATAATACATGAAGATATTGAAGAGTTTTCGTAGAATACCTACTTCATACAGTGTATGTTTTTCCATCAGGGAGTATTAGATGCAGAATTGAAGAATGGCTTCTTTTTGCCTCATTTTCAGCTGATTTAGTGCCTTTAGTGATGCCTTAGCAAATATAAGAATTTTTCCTGTAACTTCTCTACTCCATCTGAATAATGCATTTCAGTGTTAAAGACACTGGATGTCATCAGAATTAGATTCTTAATTAATTAGGTTTTTGATGAGAGAAAAAAATTACTGCATTTGAATTTTGTTGCATCAGTTCTTCCTTTGATGTCTTATTTTTGTATTTATTTCCTAGATATACTGTTTACCTGTAATTGACCTAGATACAATGTTTACCTGTAATTGACCTAGATACAATGTTTACCTGTAATTGACCTAGATACAATGTTTACCTGTAATTGACCTAGATACAATGTTTACCTGTAATTGACCTAGATACAATGTTTACCTGTAATTGACCTAGATACAATGTTTACTTGTAAATGACTCTCCTAAAATAGTGACTGATGAACTTATGAGATTCTTCTTTTAAATCATTTCCCTTCTGCAGTTTGAGGCATTGGCATGAGAATAAGTTTCTCTTCTTGCAGATGCTTATCTTCCACTTAAACACAATTTTAGAAAATGACACCGAATTCGTTGACTTGTGAATGTTATTTTGCCACATTTTGTAATTGTTTTCGACTGCTGCTGCTGCTTCATTTGCAAATGGTGTTGAATCTATGCATATGCAAGATATTTTATCTTTTTGAGGCAGAATCCAGCTAGCTTTTGTCTGTGATTTTTGTTGGAAAAGAACTTTTATATCAATGGCTGTGTCTTAGAAAGATATTTGAAGCATTCTATTGATGGTGCTGTCACAAGTGTGTGTATATCTAAATCATACATGTAAAAGCATTTACTATATGTTTTTATAATTTCCAACAACAGCCAGTGGCAGCTCCAGAATTTGGCAAGTGGGGGGTGGGGGGTCGTTGGGGTGGCAACTTCTAAGCATGGGGCCAACCATTTGTTGACAGGTACGTGGTAGCAAGCATAGGGTCCCAACAGGGGGTCACTGGAGGCCATGACATTCAATATGGGGGCACGGCCCCTTATGTGGAGCCGTCACTGACACCACCTGAAAGTTCTTGATCAGTTTGCAGATGATTTTTTTTACTTCATTTAAATAAGAGACATTGACATTTGAATAGTAAATGCTATTTGTTGTTTTTTACTTCCAAGAATTGTAATTTTTCAAAGCAAAGAGGTTTTCAAATGAAAGAAATGCAAATTATCAATTCTCAGAACAGGAAAATGTTTTCAAATCACTTTCTAGTAAGATGTCAATAAAACTTATGAGAAATCGCCAAGCGTCTGTTGTTCCTGGATAACATCCTCTTTTTCTATAATGCATGATATGATTCTCTCTCTCTCTGAATATTGAATGACAAAGACTTTTAGCTGCTTAGCTCTGTTCTGTTGAATAATGGATGGGAACAGTGGCGTGGCCAGGGGATGGGGTTAAAAGCCCCCCTTGGCTGTTGGACCAATTTTTAAAATATTTTTTTATATTGCGCATCAATATAGTTGTCGTGCTCATGTATGACCTCTTTTGCTTCTTAGGAATTTTTACCATGTTGTCAATCGTAATCTCATGGGAATCATGATCATAAGTAACCTTTTTTTGGTTGTCACAATTTCCCGAAGTTGGGAATCATGGTGAACCATAACCCCCCTTTGGAAAATTCTGGCTACGCCACTAGATGGGAATGTGGTGAAATGACGTTGGGTCCCTGTCATCCCAATCCAAATATATGAGATTCGTAAAGCGATTAAGCTGTTTCTAGGATTGCGTTAGGAGGTCAGCTCTTGGAACCTGACTCGGAGGGATTGTGTCCACCCCAACAGAAGCGCTGGTTGTTAATAATTCCAGTGGCGTAGCCAGGATTTTCCGATGGGAGGTTATGGTTTGGTTCCCATGATTCTCACCTTTGGAAAATTCTGACAAGCAAAATAGGTCATCAACTAGGCCTTTTAGTTTTTTTTAAAGTGAATTATATAGGTACATGAGCATGTGCAACTACATTGATACGCAACAAAAAATATTTTGGTAAAACAGCCAAACGGGGGTTTAACCCCCAAACCCTTCCCCTTGGCTACGCCGCTGAATAAGTCCGTTGTTATAGTGAGTTACTTTGGAGCATGCCACTAACGATACAGACGATTGATTATGTTATCTACTTCAGTCTTTGATGATTTGAGGTTTTGAGTGAGTTTCTGTCTGGAGACTCAACTCTTCCTTTCCCATTGACATGGAACTGTCTACGGACGAAGTCTCAGACAGTGGTCGGTGGTCAACCGGACGAATTCTAAAAATAGCAAACGCCGAACGGGAAGATTTCAGTCCTAATCGCCAGAGTAATAATATTAATACTTATAGGCCTATTAATACTAATATCAGTGGCGTAGCCAGGATTCCAGATTAATGGGGGCACTTCCACATTTTCGGCCCTAATTTCTTGCCGATCAAAAGAATAACATCGTCTTAGAAGCTGTAAAGTCTTCTGCATTTTCCTCGATCATCTAATACTAACCCCTACCACCCACCCAACTCCTCGATCGCCTTGGGGCAAATATATATATATATATATATATATATATATATATATATATATATATATATATATATATATATATATATAGACTGATTATAAATGGAGATCACGAGGGAGCCACAGACAGTGTTACTCTAGGCCTTCTCTGGGGAGAATTCCTCAAAAATTTTACTTTTCCCCCTAATATTTTTGACATTTTGACAAGTAGTATGACCTCCCCAATATCTGTTCCCCAAAAATTTTAAACTACCCCCAATGAATGGCTAGAATAGCCACTGCCCACAGAGGCCCTGAGAACCATAGAAGGCCCAGGGAGTTAGAACCAAGTTCGGGTTTTTCGAGGGGCATCGAATGGGCTTCAATTGGTGCGAATTTCAAGAGAATTGGAGGACCACAAATTTTTGCGCTCAAAAAAACCCTGGACCTGAGTCTAGCCATCATTGAATTTCGAGAAATTTGACGAAAAATTTATGTCCGGAATTCGCTCAAATGTCGCAAGAGAAGTCCAGGTGGTTTTTAGCCAAAAAATCTTTTTCTCGGATCGACTTTTTTGCACCAATTGAAGCTCGATCATCTGATGTCTGTAAAGAATCTGCAATTATATTCTCAAAATCCATTGGAAATTGGGAAATATTGCGGGTGCTGACTGTTGAGTCCATGTCTTGCACTGTTTGCAAACCAAAAAGTCAAAGAAATTCAATTATATACTAATATCTAATATATATAATCGTATACTAACTTGGAACGATGCCAGACGATGACGACGATGACGACGACGGTTGTGATCAATCCTCCGACTCCACAGACAACGACAACGATCAGAAGAGGAAAACCAGCTGAATAAAAGCACAGCGGCAACACTGTTGTCATATTCGTCTGATCATCTGATGTCTACCTCGAGAGTCATCCGCATTGGCGCAGCCATGGGGGGGGGTTGACCCCTCCTATTCTAGAATCCTTACTACGCCACTGGTCACCTGAGACCCGATCAGGCTACACTGAACTTCAATTGGGGGTCTTACACCTAAGTGAGTGCATTAGAGAACTCCTCCCAAGGGATCCCTTGGGCCCTTTACCTTAGCTTAGGCGGATCAAGGGCGGTTGGCATGTATGCACCATCAGTTGATGGCGCCCACCATCTCCATTGGCAGATCCACGAGGGAGTCGGGCCCCTCATATTCCGACTGCGAGGCTCCGACGTGAGATTTGTGCAAAACCGTTGAGATGTTTTGTTGACTAGAGGTTGGTGGTTTTATGACAGAAGAGAATACGCGAATGAATTCTTTTGCTCGAGGGAGAAAATGGCCGATGCTTCCCTACTCACCCCTCCCCATTCTTCAACGACAAGTAACAGAAGACAATTGTGTGAAACTTATTTATCCCCGAGTCTTCCTTTCTTATACTAAGTTGCCAGCATCCGATGTTTGTGGAGCAGAGAGACAACATCAGCTCCTGATTCTGACACGTTAGAAAACAGTTTAAGAAATAGCGGTGAACTATATCTCGTAGAATTAGGCCTACTAACAGATTCAACAAATTCGTCCAAATTCCATGTGTAGGGGCGGGGGTGGGGGCGGGGGACTCGCTAGGCTCCTGCTAGTCTTTGATGAGATCGGGTCTCCATCAGCGACGGATCATTAAAGCCACTAACGACTGCGTTTTGTCACGTGAGTCGGTCTTCGCCCATGGCTATACATGGTCTATAATTACTTCAACAAATCCTTTTTAGTGACTTTTAAATCTGATTTCAGTCGAACTGTAGACGGAAGTGTAGGCAGAGGCGGATCTAGGGGGGTGCAGAGGGGTACAGATGTCCCCGGGCGCCGAGGTGGGGGCGTCAAAATTGGTTTAAGGTAGGATGTTCCGCTAAGGATGATGATGACCTTTTTGCTTGTCAAGGTGTTGGTGAAGTTAAATGAAGAATGAAGGGGCGCTAAGATGGGCAGAGCGGCGCCCTTTTTCCTACTTCTTATGATTTTCGTCAAGTTGAGGGGGCACCATCATTATGTTTTGTCCTCGGGCGCCGGACACCCTAGTTCCGCCCCTGAGCGTAGGTCTCTGTCTCTAGGACTCACTGGATTCTTGTGTTTTGGTCGATGTTGTGCTCTCCTTGTTCGTTGGTTTCTCGGTG
>CM030832.1:49995273-50040273 GCA_018105865.1 Metaphire vulgaris | reverse complement strand
TTGCAGGTGGTGCTAGTGTTTCTGTTGAGTATTGCATCTTTGATAATCTATTTCATCGATTCTTCTGCTTCGTAAGTAAACTCAGAATTCTTTTCATTGAATCGTATTCTCATCTTTTATTGAGAATCCGGCTCTTGTGTTGGTCTTTGGATCGTTCGTTCTTTTGTTGCTTGGTGGCCGATGCTTTCAGAATTGATTTCTTGTTGCTAAGCGTTTGAGATGTGATATCTTCTGGTGTTTAAGTGCGCCATCTCATGTGGCGCCATCTGCGGGTGATCGGTAGTCTTTGAAGGAGTCTGATTGCTTCGTAGTTTCTTATTCTTCAGATATTGAAAGTGCCGATGCCTGCAAAACTCTTTCACCCGAGTTCACTTACGAAAGAAAAAACCTGATCAATTGATCATTACATTCAAACTGGTCTTTGACAGATTGTTAACTCCTTAACCGACCATTTATTTGTAACTCAATGTAAAATGGATGAGTACACTCATCACGGCCGGTTGAGGGGTTAATAATTCAATAGTTAATTCTTGGTGTGATTTTCAGAATTTTGAGAAAATCTCAGACATTGGCAATTGGCTATTTTCACCATTTGTGTGTTTTATTTTCACCATTTTCTGATATTTTTTTATTCTTTAAAAGGATAGATTTTTTGTTGATTTTCAGTTAAAAACGGTTAAGGGGTTAAAGAGGAAATTATGAATGTTAGAAACTTGTGATAGTGAATGCAGTATGCCATGTGATCTGTCTGTAGAAACAATGCTCAGTCAGTCATGGGCATGATTATGTGGCACCATTTTGTCCCTGATGTCCAGTGACAGATTGCATTTTGTTTTGAAGGGAAGCGGTTGAGTCGTGTGAAAAATGGTCGCAGAGCACAACACAGCAAATTGACCTTGCGTTTAACATATTTTTTATGATCTACTTCTTCATACGAGTGAGTATAAGTGCATCTACAAGCACCTTAAGACATGTGTTCATTTAACTCTCTCCTTTATTGAAACGTTTCTATTTGGCAGTTGATGGCATAATGCAACCGTCTGTTTAGTTGACTGTGCTAATGTGATTTTGACTAAGCGTAGTCATTCTGTGCATTGTGAATAGAGTCATAATTTATTTCCAATGTTGGCAGTAGCATTTCCTGCCATTGATTTGGCATTGATTGCCTTCGAAGTGCTGCTTTTGGCAGCAGAATGCTGGCAGTTTTAGACGTGTAGGAATCTTGCGCAGTTTCAAGAATCCTTCTGTGAATTTAGACACAGAAATTGTCAAATGCAGAATCGAAAAGATTTACTTTCATGGCTGCTATGAATTCATGTATTGAGATGTTGGAATGTCAGTAAGTATGTACAGTAGTTGTTTGTTGCCCGTTGTTTGTTGGTTTTGTTGCTCTGCTGTTGAAGTGGATTAACATTTTAATCATTCTTTGAGATTAAAAGATTTGGGTAAAATATTGTTTTGAAAATGCAGAGTTCAGTTGGTTTCACTGGTTCATGGAAATCAGTTTTCCTTGAGTTTTGAAGGTCAGGAGGTCAACTGACTGCTATGTGCCTAAAAGTAACAATAATAGTATGCTTGCAGAATAAAACTAGAAGATGATGAGATATCGACAGAAAAGATTTTCAGAATATTTCTTTAAAATCAACATTTAATAATGAACAGCAAGTGTTCAACCAAATCGAACATGATTGAAGCAGTGATTGTGGTTTCTGTAGAAGCTTGATTTTTCATAGAAACCTTTCACTCATCAATCAATTTCTCTTAGAATCAGTCAATTTGCCTTTAAAAGCCACTTGTCCAGTTCTTGTAGTGAGATAATGGTAGAGTTCATGAATGATGAATGGATGAATAGATGGATTTGGCTTTCCTGTGAATTAGTTAATGTTGCCAAATGTTATCCTGAGCTGAGAAATTATCTGTGATTTTATAAATCACTTGGTCTAGCCAAAGCACAGTTTTCAGTTGACCTACTTAAGGTAAAGCCCACCTTCCTTGTTTTATTGATTTTCTTGTTTTGTTTATTTTGAAATCAAATCGTACGTTCATCGGTCGATTGTCTTTTATGTCTTTAACTCTCCACAGTCCATTGTCTCTATTTTGAGGTTTTAAAATCACCATCCATGACATTATGAAAATGTAATGAAAACTATTATGTTGGCAGTTTTGATTAATTCAAATGGATGCTATTTGATGGACCATTTGATTGAATCTCAAAAAGCAAAAATCATTCTTGGAATCAAATTATTCAGATTATTTTAATTTAATGGTGAGTTCGAGCTACTAAGCAGGGTGATAATTTCAGCGTGTTACATGCATTAAATTGGTCAGTTGTTATGGTGGGAGAATATTTCTGATGTAAAATCTCTCCAGAGTTGTGCTGATATTTTTGAGGTTCTAAGAAAAAGAAATTATGACCGATGGTCTTTGGAATGGACAGACCGATGGGTCTTGTATTTTTCCCTTGGTTTCCTTTGGTCTGATAATGCTTTTAGACGATCTACACTTTTATTTTTGGGTTGTTTCTGCATCTGTGCATTTCTGTTAGTAAGTCTTGTGTCTTTGTGACCTGTTAGTGTTCCTCTTGAGAGTTTCATGTCGTGTGTTATGAGAATGTGTTCTTGCGTTTGTCATCAGATGGAATAAAGCCCATGATGAAAAGCATAGTTGCATCTGAAGATGAAGACATCTCTTCTGTACTTTAGCAGTTGATGTGTCTCTGTTGCATATTTTCATTGCATTGTTAATTGTACAGGAGGCCATTTTCATTCTTGTATTTTATTACCTCTTAGTGTGTTATTTTTGTAGTTTGTAGCAGCTCCTGATAAGCTGTCATTCCTGGTCGAGATCTTTTCCCTGGTTGACTATTTTACCATTCCACCGTCTTTCCTGGCCATCTATCTCAACTGCAACTGGTTGGGTGAGCATCATGAATTTGTGGAAATGTTTTGAATGGAATTTCACTATCATCATCAGCAGCAGCAGCAGTTATTCTGGTGATGTTTAGATGTGAATTTCTGTTCATTGTTAGGCTTACGATTCACTCGGGCGCTCGGTCTGATGACGATTCCCGATGTCCTTCAGTATCTGAACGTCCTGAAGACCTCGAACAGCATCCGCCTCTGTCAACTCGTCTCGAAGCTGATCAGTGTTTGGTTCACAGGCGCTGGCTTCGTTCACTTGGTTAGCACGGAAAACTTTCATTTCAACAAATGATTTCTTGCTGCTGCTCAACATTTCAATGGTTTCCTTTCACTTTCTCTTCCTTTGTGACTTAATTGTTGAAATCAGTCGACCAAAATGACAGAGGGCTGATGGCTGATTGCCCTTTCCCAATGTCTTTCTTATTTTTTATTCTGAACTGGCTAAAATTATGACTTTTATTTAGAACTCTCTCTTAACACTATTTTCAAACTTTGTCATTTTATTATTGACAGATTTTAAGAGTAATTCTTCATGGATTTAGACTCTTATCGTCACTTAAGATATATTGTTTCTTGCTGTCATTTTGTCCTACTTAGTTTTAAATTTTTGTAGATTACTTGCTCTGACTTTGTCCTCAGGTTGAAAATTCTGGCGATGTCTTTGACGGCTTCAAGAATTCTCAGAAGCTGACCTATTGGGAGTGCGTTTACTTCACTCTTGTCACAATGTCAACGGTTGGCTACGGTGACATCGTCTGCAAAACTACTTTTGGCCGAATATTCATGGTGCTGTTCATCCTCGGTGCTCTGGTGAGAGACGGTCACTTTGCACTGAATGTGTTTGAAGTAAGGAAGCTCATGAGAGGTTATGTCCCCCGAAATATATGTTGATTGACAGACTTAAGCTGTGTAGTCAGTTTAGATCACAGTTGAAAATTACTCAGTGTGCTCTATTCTACGAAACACCCATTTGCTCACTCACCCAACCACTCAGAGAACATTTCGCTTCTTCTCCAAAGGCAGTCTTTGTTGTTGTTATTGATCGCATCCAGATGAGGAAGTTTGTTTTCAAAGCTACCGTTTCTAAGGCCAGGTGCTTATCTGAAGCCAGCCAATCGTAGGATCTTGATGGCTGACAGTTTCTTTTCACAGATGCGGGTTATTAATAGGATCCATGAAAGCCAAGTTAATGTTGTTGCTTGGTTATCAGTTGCTTTAATGTTCTCACAGGCGATGTTTGCCAGTTCTCTGCCAGAAATAATGGAAATTGTTGGAAATCGCAGCAAATACAGAGGTTCTTATAAGAAAGAGCACGGAAAGAGGTAATTTATTTTGCATTAGAGAAAAGCTAATTATTAGTGTGTTGCTAAATATTTCTGTGGAGTCGTCGTGTAACAGCTCAAAGTCTAAAACCGTAATTCTATTATGGTTGAAATGATGAATTCAGTTTTTTTAAATCATTTATTTATTGAGTCATTGTTTTGATTGATGTTGGGTCGGTCTTATTGTTTTTGTCTCTCCTCGGCTGGAATTGCTAAAATATTTCTTTTAAATTTTCGTGGATCGAGTTAGACTGATATATTTTCAACCAATGTCCAGCCAATTATTACTCTTTGATGGTGCAGTAGAAATTCTTTTGACTGGAAGATTGATTGAATGATTAGTTGGTTTATTGGTTGATTTCTTTGACCGGTTGATTGATTGATTGCTGATTGTTTCTTTCCTTCTGGTTTAACTGGTTACAGCTGATTGCAATAGGAGTACAGTATGCTATAATAAGGACATTGACATGTTATTAAGTATTTTTGTGTTTTAAGGCACATCGTTGTCTGCGGTCATATTACGTACGAGTCTGTGTCGAACTTTATGTCTGATTTTCTTCACAAAGACCGAGAAGATGTTGACGTTGAATTGGTGATTATGAACAGGTCAGAGAGCATGAAATCCAACTTGCCTTCTTCGATTATTGTCTGTTTCATTTGCCTTTGCAGCAGTTTGGTGCAGTGAAACAGCACTGAGTTTCTGAGCAAGGTTAGTTCTTGGATGGGTGATATCGTATGCCTGAGACCAGTTCGCAGAAAGTGTGAACCTGTTACTGGTTGACGTGCCTCAGTTTTGCCTTTTGATGTCAGAATGTGAGTTTGCTCTTCTTAAGAAGACGACCATCAGAGTGACACCCTGACTTCGGTTGCCATTGAATCGCGTTCTGTTCTTCCATAGGAAGGAACCTGATCTGGAACTTGAAGGTCTCTTCAAACGACATTTCACCCAAATGGAATTTTTCCAGGGAACTGTCATGGACGCCAACGATCTTCATCGCGTTAACGTACGTAGCTCAACCCCTGATGGTCTCAACTTGAAATCTGTATTTAGGATACTGGCTTACGGGAATTATATTCCCTTTGGCATCTCTAGTCTCCAACTTGTACTAAATATTGCTTTAAAATGATTACTGTACTCCTTGTTGCTAGGTTAACCTGTAGCAATATAGTGTAATTAAGGATTTATATAATATTCAATTTATTTTTCTACTTGTTCATTGTGCTTATGATCTATGTTCTATGATGTTTTGAGTTGGAAATAAACTTGACAAACTCAGTATCAAGTACTTTCATTAACAGATGCAGTCTAGTTGTACTTGCATACTTACAGGGCTCCATTATACTGAGGCATGTTTGTGGTTTTGGTAGATCAAGGAGGCTGATGCTTGTCTGGTGCTGGCAAACAAGTACTGTGAGGATCCAGATGCTGAAGATGCAGCGAACATCATGAGGGTGATTTCAATCAAGAACTACCATGCTGATATCAGAGTCATCATTCAGCTGCTCCAGTATCACAACAAGGCAACTGGCTCCACTGTTACCTATGGCGGCTGGGCTGCTGCTGCTGCTGTGGCTGGTTTTAGTATATTGCATGAAATAAAATATCAAATGCGTATTTTGAGTAAATACAAATGAGTTTGAAAGATATTTGAGATGCTCTGCTTAGAAAATATTTATCTAATTTATTCTGATGATAATTGGATTTGGTGTTCTCTATTTCTGTTGACACGATTTACAGATTGACACAAAATATTTGTGAATCTTTGCCTGATACTCATGTATCAGTTGCTGGTATCTGTTGAATATTAACAATCAGTTGCTGAATATTTATGAATTGTTGATCCTTGTTAGGCATATCTTCTGAACATTCCTTCATGGGAGTGGAAGAGGGGAGATGATGCAGTCTGTTTGGCTGAACTGAAGCTTGGTTTCATTGCCCAGAGCTGTTTGGCTCCGGGATTTTCTACGCTCATCGCTAACCTGTTCACAATGAGGTCGTACAAAACGGTGAGCCACGATTTTAATGGAGTGGGGTAGGCCGGAGAATGATGGGCTTATTGGGGTTCAAAGCAGATCAATGGATATACTGTTTTTAATTGCTGTTTTCAATGTTCTTTCCCAGGCCTTGTTATTCGGTGATACCGCAGAGAGAATTTATGTGTAAATATTTAAAAATTAATTTCAAACTGTACACGGATTTTCTATTGGAGGGATTTCAAGCCTGATAAGTTTAGCATGGGATGGGTGACAGAATTTTTATTAGTGGAGGGTGGGAGAGGAGAGCGATTCAGCTTAACACCGAAAAGCTTGTGATGTGACCAGAGAGAAATGAAGTCAAATTATGGGGAAATATTTCACAAAAGAATCAAAGACGAAATCTAAATGTGGATTTATTCTTGTGCTTTTATCTGAATGGGTTTAATTTGCCAGAATCACTCTGACAAGTGGCTTCTTTCTGTTCTGCATCTGAGGCTGCTGTCCTTGCTCTGAGTAATTTTGTTCCAAAGTGTCTCTGGAATTAGAGTGATATAAAATGAAAATAGTTTAGAGAGAGAGAGAGAGAGAGAGAGAGAGAGAGAGAGAGAGAGAGAGAGAGAGAGAGAGATCATTCTCCCTCGATAGTCTCTCACCCAGTTGCCAGTATATCTTAAGGCAATTTCTCCATCAGACATTTGGCACTAGCAGTGGTGTATTTTAGACCTCTGCATTATAGTAGCTGAGGACTTTTTTGCCCGTTACAATGCCAATGGCGGGGAGGGAGGGATAGACAACCTGGCAGGACCCCCAGGACATTTGGAACTGAGCCCACACAATTCTAAAAATGGCCTCAGGCACTAATTATTCTGTTGATATTTGGATCAACTGAAGGATGTGCATTTTTTCCATTGGAGCTGTTTTCCAGTTGCATTATTTTGTATTTTGCAGTTTAAATGGATTTATGCTTTGTATGACAGTTGAATGAAGCTACAGTTGACATTTTACAGTCACATTTAAAGTTTTGTTTAGTATTGACCCCTTTCTTTGTCCTCATTACCTGAATATTTTGAGGATTGAGTGGGGAACTGCCCTTTTTGTTCCCCGTTGATTGACATTGTAATATGTCTTATTTGTCTGCAACCTGTCTTTTGAATGACTTTTCCGAGTGACTGATAGATGTCATGTGGAGACCTGTTGATCTTATGAGTTTTTAATGCTTTGTTATTGTTTCCTTATTTTAGTCGCTTGAAATGCCACAGTGGCAGAATGACTACATCAGAGGCACCGGAATGGAAATGTACACGGAGTTCCTGTCGCCCGCTTTTGTTGGAATGACGTTTCCGGAAGCGGCAGAGTATGCATCGGCCTCTCTCTGTGGGCATTGTCTCCTTGTATCCGTCTCCATGTATCTGTCTCCTTGTATCCGTCTCCATGTACCTGTCTCCTTGTATCTGTCTTTGTATGCCTTGCAGGATCTTCCTCTGTCTTGTGTTTTGGTATTCTTGTATATTGAGTTGAGTTTTTCTTGATTTTCTGTCTCATTGTAATGTCTTGTTGTTTTTATTTTTAGTAACGCATTAGTCATTATGCATTTAGTCTTTTGACCGTAAGCCTCTGTTTAGATTTATTCTGCCAAGACGTTTAGATTCATTTTCTTTCTGTGTTTATTATTATTATTTCATATTCTCTTAATTAAGTACTAAAGCTTTGAGGATGGCTGATGTGTTTGTTTGCCTAGACCTTGTGTTCAGTAGACTGATCGATCATGTGACCTGCATCTGGTTGTTGCACAGATTGTGTTTCATGCGACTGAAGCTGCTTCTGATCGCAATTG
The DNA here is from genome assembly GCA_018105865.1 of Metaphire vulgaris. Taxonomy (NCBI): domain Eukaryota; kingdom Metazoa; phylum Annelida; class Clitellata; order Crassiclitellata; family Megascolecidae; genus Metaphire; species Metaphire vulgaris. The sequence continues at coordinate 50,032,219 of CM030832.1, read as the reverse complement.
AGACAAAGCGTGAAAGTGGATCGGATGCAAGCATTGCTATCAATCCAGGATCATTCGTCAAGGTCGAGCAAACAACTCAGGGTTTCTTCATCGCTCAATCAGCGGATGAAGTGAAGAGGTTCATATCGGTTCAGTAAAGATATTGCACAAAACAGCAGTCTCCATATGCTCTGGATGATCTTTGACTTTGGATGATGCCATGAACATTGCATACAGGGTTTCATGTGATTCGCAGCCTTCCTTGGTCTTTCTAATACACAATTTGTGCAATATTTTAGTCAAACATAATACGTGACTTTTTCAATCTGGAAATTGTATTTGAAGTGCTGTGTGATGCTGATGCTGGTTTTTTCCCCTTTCAGAGCATGTTACTATTGCGATCAGTGTCACAGCGACATCGCTGACATAAAGACCATCAAGAAATGCCGCTGCAAATCATGTAAGTATGTAAGTGGGTGCCTTTGGTGTTTTAGTTCGTCTTGCGCTTTGGCACTGATGACTTTCCACGTCTAGTTTTGTTTTGCATTTTGATGTTGGCATCGTCTTTTGCAATACAATTACAAGTAATGGGAGAGGCAGCAGTAGTTGTAAGGTCAAAGGTCATGGTCCATTTCGTTTGTGCACTTTTTCCTTCAGTATTTGGTTCTAAATGTGACAGAATGACATTTTGCTAAAAGCAAAGACCGTGTTGAATGAAATGCATCAAAAAATGAACAAATGTCAAGATTTCTGTCTTTCAGTTTCCATTTACTTCTTGATGATGTGGACTTTGGATCAAGTTTAATGAAAATAGGACTACTACTACTACTACTACTACTACTACTACTACTACTACTACTACTACTACTACTACTACTACTACTACTACTACTACTACTACTACTACTACTACTACTACTACTACTACTGTTGTGATTGCTGCAGCATAGGCAATGACAGTTATTAAGATTGGTCATCTAAATGAAACACTTTGTGCATTTCTTGTTTTCCTGAATGTGTCCTGATGGCAGATTTTTCACTTTGATAGATTTCCATGACTTATTTGTAAATATATTTCTTGTTTTCCTTGATTTGATTGGTGATGTTAAAGTGAAGAATTTAGAAAGGGATTCCTGCTATGCAATGTGTTTGTAGTGAAAATGTTTCGAAAGGGAGCAACAGCACTGATTGGTAAGACGGTTCTAGAAGCCTTTTCTTTTTTTGTCATCAAGTGACTCATTGTTTAGAGCCTTGTTTAGGTCCTATGCTTATTTTACTAATTTACTCATTATTAATCCTGGTTTGAGATATTCATTATTATTCAGACCTCCACTGGCATTGAATGGACATTGACCCAGTCTGCCCAGTGCTGTCAACTGATGATGTACATTAATATCTAAGTGCTGTAGATACTTGAGGTTATCAGAACATTCATTTATTCACTTTTGTGACAACATCTCGGAATTAACTAGATGTTCAACTCGATTTCTAATGAAAATTGTATAACTTCTGTTAATCATAAGATCTTGTTTAGAGATTTTTCATTTTGGTAGAAATTGTTGAAAACTAATATTTACAGCTCATTGTTTTGAGCATTTAGAGTGATTTTAAGACGAGCTAGGGACTTAATTAAGGTGTGTATTATTTTCAGCTCTTAACAGAAGAACTCATCAAGAGTCAACTGCTCTTGGCTCCGGTCGGTTGTCATTCTATTGTCTCTCTTTGCTTTTCAAAAATTTCATTTGGCATTAAAAAGGAATTGAAATTCCAACTGGCATTATGTTGATGTTGACCAAACAGAGTGAAGTTTTTGAAATTCATTTGAATGCTATTTGAAGGTCCGCTTTTGCTTGTTTAGCCTGTAACATCTGCATTCGTAACTGTGTGAATGGGTCGCATAAACCCTCTGTTCCCCTATGCCCTGACTATGTTCGGTGTTGTATATTTGACCTTACATTGCCTTACTATTAGATATCCCAGCTCTTAGTCAATCCAGTGTACATTAGAACTGCTGCATTGCTGATTGTTTTGTCTGATTTTTTGGGGTTTGTTGCTTCATTCTGCTTGTTGCTCTGGAGCTATAAAAATGTTATTTTACTTATTTTGATTGTTTAATATTGAAGCCTGTTTTTGTAGCAAACAGTCCTTTTGCTAAACTGCTTTCAAAGACATCTCCTCAGATGATCAGGAAGACCAACTTGTCAACACAGAGGTAAGTCAGATATAAAGCAGAACAATTTCTTTCTAAATTTAATGAAATTCCAGTTCAAGTTCAGTAATTCTATGAGAGCTTTTCTTCCATTGACTTATTTCTTCTCTTATATTGCGATCTAATGTTGTGGTATGTTATGCGAATTCATTGTATTGATTTGCGCTTTCTTTTTATGTTTTTTACTAAAATAGTTTGAATTCTAAAGGCGTTGCTAGTCATGGCAATAATGGATTGAATTCAGGAACAGACAAGAGGCAAGATGTCTCTTTCATGTGCTTCTCTATATCTGCCTCTTTACTACTTATCAGAGGTTATTGGCAAGCAATTTAACTGTGTCCAGAATTGTATCTTTGTGGATTTACATTTGAATCCGTAGTCTTGACAACTGCTTCCATCTTTGACTTAACTTTCAACCGATGATCTTTGTTTCAGGTCATCGGGTCCTTTTCTGAATTTTCCAAAGTCTCTTGGACACAATAACAGAGATTCTCAAAAAGACTTTCAGACTGGTTCCAGTTTTGATCAAAGAAGGTTTGATTCAACTGGAATGTTCCACTGGTGCCCTGAACAGCCATTCTCTTCCTGTCTCATTGTTAGTTTAAGCCAGAAATTCAATTTAATGTTCATCACTTTATTTTCTATAAAATTAGTGAATTTTTCAGTTTCCTCTTTGCTGTTTATTGTTTGAAATTTTGCTTCACTTGAGTGTGTTGCTGCTAATAGCTGCATCTCCTCATTTAAGCCATATTTGCAGTCACAGGTGGAAATAGAAGGTGTGTCCGAGTGTGTTCTTGCTTCTGTTCTTTTATAGGATCGTGACCAGGCGGCCATGACAGTCCTTAGCAACCACGTCGTCGTCTGCCTCTTTGCCGACGCTCACTCGCCTCTGATTGGTCTTCGTAACTTGGTGTTGCCGCTTCGAGCAAGCAACTTTCACCTGAGTGAGCTTCGACACATCATTATCGTCGCTGACAAGGAGTACATCAAAAAGGAATGGAAGAATCTGTGCAATTTTCCAAAAATCAACGTTCTCAATGTTAGTTTGCATGGAGAGCAAAAGGAAAAAATGGCAATCAAGTTAATATGGCAGAGAAATCAGAACTTAAAGAATAAAATTGATGTTGGCTTTAATTTCTAAGAGCTTCTATTCAATTGGATAGTTATATTCAGTACATTTATCTGTAGAGAAGTGTCCAAAATATTCTTATTGCATCACTTATGAGCGCATGTGGTTAATTGTGTCTTTCTTAGGGTTCTCCTTTGAATCGGGCCAATCTACGGGCGGTCAACATAAACTTATGCGACATGTGCGTTATTCTGTCAGCACGCAAGTCAAACATTGACGACAGCAATCTCGTTGACAAAGAAGCGATTCTCTGTTCGCTCAACATTAAAGCGATGAGATTTGATGGCACGGCTGGTCTTCTGCAGGCGTCAATTGATGCAAACTTTGGTCAGTGTTTTCAAAATGATCAGCCACTAAAGGCAAAGCCGTTAGCATTACGGAAAATGAGCAATGTTTTCAAGATTCTGTTGAAGACAAGTTAACAATGCCTTGTTCTGGAGATGAACTTTGAGGCTTTTCTGCATTTTCATTGATGTGGTTCTTTGTCTCTTTGTTATTCTCCTTAGGTTACTTGTCGTCTGGTTTTGATGCCTTAACTTATTCCAATACGAGACATGACAGACCGATTGTAAAGAGTGGCTCTGACATTCCAATGATAACAGAATTAGGTCTGAATTTCAACTACATCGCTTGTGCTTTGGACTTTTGTTGAATAATGTTTTATCTAATATTGTATTGTACACAGTTGATAACTTTAGATTATACTAATTATCATCATTTACATCGGGTGATGTTTAAGAAAGAATTTATTTCCGTAAGCTGTGTAATATCTGATTTCTGTTGAATTCTTTTCTAATTCTTTGTCCATATTTGTTATTTTGTCATCGTAGGCAATGATGCCAATGTCCAGTTTCTTGATCAAGATGACGATGACGATCCCGACACCGAGTTGTACATGACGCAGCCATTTGCGTGTGGAACGGCGTTCGCTGTCAGCGTTCTCGACTCCCTCATGAGCACAGTCAGCATCGATGGTTTTTAAGTTTTTGAACAGTGGTTTTCAAGTTACATCAGTGGTTTTCACACGGGCTTACTTAGCCTCCTAAACCACTTAAAAACATCATTATTATTATTATTATTATTATTATTATTATTATTATTATTATTATTATTATTATTATTAGCCTTCATTTCATCCTTCAACATTTTAATTTAATATGAATATTTGAAACAAATAAAGTAACTATATTTTACATTGTCAACACTGGCAGATGGTTGTTGCTGCAAATATGAACCACCAACTGATCCAGTTGTTCTAAGTTCTGTGCATAAAAGCCACAATCAAAATGCCAATCAAAGGAAAGAATAATGCTTCTCTGATTGTCAATGCCTGCATTCTTTAGCTTTTCTTTATTGTTGTATTTTAAAGCTTAATCTGATGTTTTGTTGTTTCAGACGTATTTTAACAACAGTGCTCTGACCTTAATTCGCACTCTGATCACCGGGGGCGCCACCCCAGAATTAGAGCAGATCCTGGCCGAGGGCATTGGGCTGAGGGGAGGTTATTCTTCATTGGAGACGGTCGCACATCGCAATAGATGTCGTGTGATGCAGATTTCAATGGGAAAAGGTCCCTTTGCACAGTTTATGGTAACTTCATTACACTTCATCAGATAAAGCATTTGCTTATTGAAAAGTCTTGTCATAGACCAAAATATGACAATCTGTTAGAATTGTTTCTATGCTGTATATGTTTGTTGATGAGCCCAGTCTGACTGTAGTTGTTGTTGGTGTTGTCTGTTTTGTAAGCGTAAACACGGTGAAATGTCTTTCTGCATAGAATGGTTGTTCTTATGGAGAGCTGTTTGTCAGCGCATTGTATTCATTCGGCATTCTGTGCATTGGACTCTATCGCCTGCGTGACAGTCCGAGTGGTGAAGTGACGATGATGTCATCGTCAAAACGATACGTCATCACAAATCCACCGGACAGCTTCTGTCTTTTGCCGTCTGACAAAGTTCGTCTCTTTTCCGGATATTCTTATTATTTGGTTTCTCTATCTGGCCTGAGATCAAGTTTTCCATTGGCATTTCAGCATAGTTTTGTTGCACTTAAGGTTTAGATTTTTAAATTATATTTTCAGTTGAGTTTTGGGAAAGTGGTACATGAAAGGTTTTGGTGGTAATTCTGTTTCATTCTGTTTAATTATTATCGTAATTCATCGTAATACTGATAATAGCTAGTTTATCGTAATTCTGACAGTCATTACCGGTAATTATTTGAATCTTGTGAAGCTGTTGAATTGTGTGATTTAAATTTTTTCCTTGTCCTGTTTTACTTGAATTTACCATATGTTAGTTTTTAAATAATGATCACATGTATTAAGGCATTTATCTGTCTGTCTGTCTGTCTGTCTCTCTCTCTCTCTCTCTCTCTCTCTCTCTCTCTCTCTCTCTCTCAAACTCAAACTCAATACAAGGAATATGGTAAAGAGGTTTTTAAATTTACCAAAGAGCTTTTATCATTCAGAAGAGACTGCAGTTTGGCTGAGAGGTCATGTGACTGAATCTTCTGCTTTTGTCTTTTGAAAGGTGAAGGTCATTTGTTTGTTTTTCCAGGTGTTTTGCTTTGCACCTAATAGCATGTTTTTTGGTCACCTGTCAGATGACCACCAGAAACGTAAGATTACTTTTATTGCAGATGTCAGAAGTGTCAGTGATTGCTCTCTCTTGAAGCCTCTGCAGAAGCCTTTTGTTTTAGCAGCAAAATTGGTTCAACTGAGACAAGCGTGGATGTCTTTCTGTTAACAAATTCAGTTTCTGTGCAACCGACAGAAGTTGTACTTTGTTGATTTTGTTAAGCATTTCTACTTTCTTATGTTTTTCATGTAGGCACTTGGGCCTGTAATTGCTTTTCAATTTCTGTTACATTTGAGTTCTCATTGGGCGATTGACTCGAAGATTTTCCCCTTTGCATTTCAACAGAAGTCGCATTTTAGAAAATCCATTGTCTGCTATTTCTCATTCTATTTACTTTGTTGATTGCTATTTTTTGCCAGACAAATTCTCTCTTCGTGTCAATTTCTGCCAGTTTGTCAGATTAGATTTCTTTGGTTCAATAACTGTTCTGGTCATAACCTACTGTTGCATTTGCTTTGCATCTGTTGCAACGTTGGTTTTTTTGGTCAGTTTTTTGTGTTTTTGATCTGTTATCATCAGTTTTTGTTCCAATTCTGTTAATTAATTTTCTCGGTATCTGTTCTCTGTCATAGTTAGAATTGTATTCAGCATTTTCCTGTTTGATTATTCAATAATGATGTTTTGGTGTTAATAGGTGAATTATTTGAATAATGTTGGCCATGATGGGAAGATTTCTCTGAAATCTTTTGCTTTTGAATGATTGTGAAATTGTTTGACCGTTTTTCAGTTTTATTGCTGCAGATTCCACCTTCATTTCATTGTTCATAGTTAATGAAGGGCATTGGAGAACAACAGGCCATCTGTTTTAATGTTTTGATGAAAGTGGTGACTGTTGTTTGTAGTTTCAGAGATTCGATCATCTGCATTGAATAGCTTGCCTTAGTCACTTGCAGTGCTGTTTCAATTTCTCCCATTGTAACATCTGTTTAGTTTCATTAATAGGATGTTATCACACCAGAAACAGTTCTTGTCTCTTCAAAGCAATTTTCTGCCTTTTAAAAGTAAAATTAGGGTTTGAAATCCAATTCTGAATGCATTTGGACTGCAATTATTTCATCTTCATTTGAAATTGAAAGACTTGAGTTGACATTTGGTTATACTACAATTCTAACAGATTTGGCTTTGACTAAGTCAGAAGAAGAATTTCTATGGATCATGAAATCCTCTGTTTTACTTGTTTTCTTGTGTTTCAGGTGTTTTGTGTGACTCCCTTTGAAACGACCAATCAACATTTGCAAAGAAAGAAAAGGCAGAAGTCAAAGTGTCACGTCAGAGACGACGTCATCATGAGTAGTCATAAGTCACTGCTTCATCAGAGATTCACTGAAGATCAGTGTCTTTGATATTCTGTGTTTGCTTTTTGAAACTTCTCTGTTCAAATTTATTACGACAAATGGGTTTCTTAGAACTGTTGAAGTGTTTTTGCCTGAATTGTTTGGTGCTGAAATTTCATACAAAATGAATTTAATCTATTTGCAGTTTTCTAAAAGATATAGAAATCTATTTTATATAATTTTAGACATTTTGCTTTGGAATTTTAAAAATTGTATTCACTCATCTCTGCTCTTTATTGTGGCTTTTCTCTTTGATTTTGTCAGTCGATTGCTGAATCTTCTGGTAGGTTCTGAGCATCTAGGGTGAAAGTTTAGTTAGTGTTTAATGGACTTTATTGATGGGTGTAATGGTGTATGCCTAGGGCTACTGTTCTATTCAGTCATGCCATTGTCATGTTTGTATATTATCTGTAATAATGTACCATAGTCTTGAGAGAGATTTGTTTACTGAAGTTTCAGGAAATGACCGTTTGATTTTGATTTAGATCACTTGAGCGCTGCCGAGGTTTCTCATTTGCAGACTTTGTGATCTTGTTTATTTTGTGTAAATGTTTGGTGTTAGCATGAATATTGTTAGTGATTATTTTAAAGATGTTACATTGACTGCATATTGTTGCATGTATTAGACATAGATAACCACAGAATAAGGAATTATCACATGAATTGGTGTACATATGAGTGTGTGTTTGAATGTTTTGCATATGAAGTGCTGAGACTTGAGACTATTTTCATAAATTCCTGATATTCTGAACCCTGTAATGCTTCAGTTGCTTTACTTGCTGTTTGCTTTGTTGCCACTGTTTTGGTTCCTCTGGACTCATTGTTTGACTTCCGTATTTGACGTGGTGTTTATTGTACAGAGTCGTTGGCTGGTTCTGTGGTTCTGTTTATTTGCTTTTAAGTGACGTAGAGTCTTTAGTTGGTCTCTTCATTGTGTGTGATCGCCTGTTGGTCGTTTGTGCATTTGACTCTCGTTGTGAAGTAGACTTTTTGTAGGTTCTTGCTTCAAGTGGAAATGGTCTTCATGGTTGACAGAGCTCTGCTTTCTTAAACAAATGAATACTTTTCTATATACAATCCGTATTTTTGTAGCAAGGTATTTATTAAAGTGCTTGTAGGGTTAGGGAAACATGTAAGAATTGTGTTCTCTTTCCTGTTATAGTTTGTGTAAAATTAAATTGTTGACTTGCATAATTTTTCATTTGAGTTCTTTCTAGAGATCTTTGCTATTTTTTAATCTTTGTTATATTTTGTTGACATGTTTTACTTTCTATTATTCTCTTTGGCATATTTTATGTCTCGTAAGAGGTTCTTCTGTTTTGTTTTTATTTGGGCTAAGAGTTGAATCTTGAGTTAAACTAAAGCAGTCATCCGATCCAAATGATGTTTAACATTTCTACTTGAAACTGAGAGAAGTGAGTTATGGTTTCGACGTCATAATAAGAACAGCATTCCAGCTTTTAAAAATAAATTGTTTTATATTTGATGAACCAATTTCTATTTACTTCATAGAAGCTTTTTGAAGATATTTTTGGAGCAGAGAATACTTATTTGTGTATCTTGTATTTTTGGGTTTTTGTGTGTGATGTGAGATGCAGTGCTTTGAATCTTATCTTCTGCTTGGATCTATTTTCTAAGCAAACAGATATTATGTCATTGATAAAAGAGTTTCTGCATTTCTGTCCATTCTGGTTTCCATCCTTAACCAGAAAATGCCTTACGGTTTGTGGATGTGATGTCATATTTGTTTTGCATTCTTTGTTGTTTTTTAATTGAAATTCTTAGGACGTTGCCATCAGATGATATTTTGATTTTCTGACTGAACAAATGAACGAGTAATTTCCTTTGAGCCGCTTCATTCCATTTGGTCTTTGAGGGAGTTCTCCTTTTGGTTGAATCTCAGTTGTTTTATATTTTATTGAAGTGCAATGTAAGCAAACAGTTTATCTGTTTTGCACGAATTCCTTCATTTTTTAAAAGTATTTATTTGATAATTTATTTTCTTAGTGAGAGTTGGTATAGTTTGTTTGTATAGCGCATGTATCGTAAAACTTGTGCCACGGTAATTTCAGATGATGTAACTGCACTCTGCCTTAAAGCATCAATGTGCCGACTTATTATCTTATGATGTCCTGACTGCTTTTGGAATATCGTATCTATTTAAGCTTGTATCGGTGTTATGAGTTTATTCTTGAATAACTGTCATTTAAAAACTTTGGCAGATACTGTATTTCCCAAACTTTGAAAGTTTTACATTGTAAGTCTTGCCAGTTAATAATAATAATAATAATGTGATTTTAAGTGGTTTAGGAGGCTAAGTAAGCCTGTGTGAAAACCACAGTTACTGAAATGAATGCGATATTTTATTAATCTTTTTATTGCAAGTGGCAGACAATCAGTTAGACTCAGTCTCTAAGAATAAGACGCATCTTTCCAGTGTTTATGGATAAAATGGTTTCATTAAATTAAAAAACCAGTAATAGAAGGCTAATGCTGAAGATGAATCTGCTTTGGTCATTTAACATTGAAACATACTGTCTAATGATAGCATAAGCATTGCTTGTCACTTTGAGAAAATGCTTTTTCTTGAGTTAATTACTATTGAGTTTGTTTGGTTTTTAGCTTTGACAATGCGTTTGAATGTCTGATTTGTTATATTGTAATATGGTCAAATTGAACTGATACTCATTACAGTAATTCCTCTGTACCTGCAATTGTATTGGACATTGATTAATAACTGATGCTTGACTTGTCGTACAATTGTGTGTTTCTTAGTTTCATATCAGTTTTTGCCGTTGATGAATGTGAAGTCCCTCAGTTCCTCTCCACTCTCTGCAGAAATCCTAAGGAAGTGAAGTTCTCTGTTGACTTTGAGACAATAAATAGATCGAAAAGTTATCTAGGAGGCTAGGAGGGTCATTGAATTATCTAGTCATTTGGGGCAAGGAAATGAAAATATTAATTTATAATGTATTAATGGAGGGGTCATTTAATGTTTGGGGAGGGGCAAAAAAAGGTCAGCAGCCCCTCCTGGACTTGATGTCATAAAAAGGGTTGAGGAAGGTCGTCCACTTTTTGGGAAACTCGTGCTTGATGTCGAGCAACCTGAAGTAAGTAATCGCAAAAAAGGACTGACGAGCAAAAAAAGGTCGTCAACTTTTTTGGAAACTTGTCAAGTCGAAAATTTAAAAAAAAATTAAAGAAAAATTATTTTACAGAATTTCTCGCCCCCCCCCAAGAAAAGTGTGAAATGACGCCACTGCCTCCTGGACCATTTGGGAATCCTTTATTATCATTATTGCGAATACCGAATTATACCGTCTTACGGGGATTATTTTCCCTTTGGCATCTCAAGTTTTCAACTAGTACTTGTGAATATATGATACATTAGGAATTCCTGAATAACATTAACGCTTTATTGGCATTTAGTTTTGCTAATTAATTTTTACCTGCTATACATTCAAGTACTCAAAATTGTCTGTCCCTAATTAGCTAAGTAGGCTTATTGTTTTGCTTGTTTGATAAAATTGTATTATGGATTCTTAGTACACTAATCTGATTGTCTGTTTCGTGTAATTGCATATGTGTTATTATATTATGAGCTGAGTTGGAAAAATAAATAAATACATAAAAATGATTCTCGACGTTTGTAAATGTGGAGTGGCAACCGCCAGTGTATGTCTTTAATATTTGATATCTTTGTTTGCCAGCTTGTCGTATTTTTATATTTTTCGGAAAATAAAATCAAATAAAAGTCTTCGATGGCGACGAAGGTCAGACTACAAACGTCCTAAACGAGTCTCTTAATTCCCACTGAGTTTCAGGCGCTCTTCGAGTTTAGACAAATTGTTACAGGATTTTAATGGCGTTGCGTTCGTGTATTTAACTCTCGTTTATTTATGTAGCTCTTGCAGTTGAGCCGTGGTTTCCTTCTATTATTTGATCTGATGTTGGAATAGCAATTACGAAACTTGATGGTTAGTTAGTGCCACCGGGAAAGGCGTGTAGCTGATTGGGTCTTACTTTAGATGGTAAATAAAATCGAAATTTCTATAGAGCGTTAATAGACTTGGCGCAGGGCACAAGCTTATTAACGAGCGCTCAATCTGGGTCAAATCTGTGGTCAAGCTTGTGCTGTAGCCTTCGCGGCTATGCTGCATAATTTGTCTTACGGCACATGACGACCGCCGGGTGTGTGTGTGTGTTTGCTACTGTTGCTTTCTCTCTATTTCCCACTCAAGATGGCTGTCACCGAGCCTGCTACACTGGCTAACTTAACTTAAGGCACGTGTTCATTCGTCTTAGCTTTTTGGCTTTCGTGTTGAGCTCAGGTCTAGGCTCTGACTACAGACGTTTCTTAATGTTAGCAGTGCAAGGCCCCACCAAGCAATTTTTCAGGGACTTAACTGTTGTCACCTTTCTGCAAATTATAGACACCTTAGCACTTCTATAGTGCCTTAGTTAAAGATACTGCAAGCCATCCAGATTTTTGCCCTATCATTTCTGTACTGAAGCTATTTCTTGAGTATATATCCAGGCACGCAGTCACAGGAATGTGTTTCTATGGAGGAAGATAAAGAGATTTGGGGTGAATAAAATGTTGAATAAGTTTTTTGACCAAGGATTTCCTCAAAAGAAGAGTTTATATTTGTTTTTGGAAGGTTTGTAGCACGCTGGTCAATCAATGGTTACTGATTAGTTGACTGAAGAAATTGAATGTTGGTTTGGTGTTAATTGTTGTAGAAGTATGTTTTTGAGATGGAGATGACGTGTGAAGGTTGTTCAAACGCAGCAAAACGAGTTCTTGGCAAGATCGGAGGTCAGTCGACTAAACAAGCAATCTGCCTTGCCCATCTAGCCAATGCTCATCACCTGCCAACTTGACTATTGTAATTTCTTGCATTCATGTAATTCCTTTTGCCAAAATTAATTTGCAAAGGTTCAATGGATTCAGAATGCCATGGTTATGGCCATTACTAGCACCTCTAAGGACAGCCACTTAGAACCCATTCTTAAAAATTTACACTGGCTATCTATTGAACGAAGAATTGCTTTCAAAATGGTTTATTGATGTATAAAATGTTACAGACTGGCCAATCCCAGTCCTAAATTCCCTGCTAAATCAGCCAAAACATCATCATTGCACAAGATTTACTGACTCATTGCTAAATGTTCCCAGAACTAGAACTGAAACCGACAAGAGAGCTTTTCCTGTGACAGGTCCAAGGTTTTGGAATTCTCTTCCTCTGTTTTTTGGATCTTCCAATGACCTGAACTCTTTCAAACCAAGACTCAAAACTTGTCTCTTTCAGATGACTTTTCCTCCTTAAATGGTTGCATTACTGTCTCTGACTCGATTGACTTTGGTCTTTTATGGTTAGGATTTGGAGTACCAGTGATTGATGCCTATTAAGGTACTATTAGAAATGGTGCTACAAAAGTGCATAATTAATTGCAGAGAATTTTATTTGAGTTTGAAGATGCTTCTCTTCAGTGGTTCACAACAGCAGTCGTTGTTGCGTTTCATTTGGGTTTTGTTTCTGTTGTTTTAGTGACCGACGTAGATGCAGACCTCCAGACCCAAAAGCTGACGATAACTTCGGATAAAACGGAGAGTGAGCTGCTTGAAGCATTGAAGAAAACCGGGAAAAAAGTGACTTACGTTGGACTGGCCAACAACAGTTAAACACACTGACCAGGCCTATAGATGTCGTTTGCGCTTTTTTATTGTGTTTATTTTATTTTAACATATTCCAACAAACGCTATTAAACGCTTGTTCACTTTAATCATACAAATCTCATTGGTGAAAATGTAAATTGAGAGGACTTTATTACTAACAGGATGTTTTAGTTTTGCATTGAATCGTGTCTATTGTAGTTTCTGTTTGCCCTAAGGTCAGGATACATGTACGGCAAAAAAATAACTTAAACATGTTTCAAAACAAGTTTTAATGATTTCAATTCATATAGGTAATCAGTTTTGACAGCAAAATTTTAAGAACAAAATCTCTGATGCCTTATTTTATACCATATTTTAATTATTCTTAAAAATCAAGTCTCTGTTACATAATTTAAAATAAGGAAATTTAAACTTCATAATTTGGATTAAAATTTCACCAAAACATCTTAATGCAGACTCTTAAATGAAAAATCCCAGTATTCAGAAAGTGAATCCATATTTCATTTTCATCATTTAGATTTAATTTGCAACAGAAAATGGTATAAAGTTTTTAGTGACAATTGCAAAAAAATGAATGCACCAAAGAGCTGTTGACATCATGAATGAAAATGTCTCAAAATATGACAATTCTAAACCTGTACAAAAGAGTTCAACACTGATCTGATAAAAATGTCAATAGATGCAGTGGCGTAGCCAGGATTCCAGAATAGGGGGTGGGGGGATATGTCTTGGATGAGCAAAAAAAAGGTTGTACCAAACACTCGTAAAGTCTGCTGTCTGGTGCGTTTTCCTCAATCTAATACTACCAACTACTCGCCAGTTTTGGACAAATCTGATGACTGGTCCTGATCCAAATAGGGGCCTAGGTCCCCCTTTCCCTCCCAATGTGCTAATGATACAATGCTACATAATTACAACAGACAAAATCTGCACACGCACACCATGTATATACACACACACATACTGTACTTGTAAAGTTTAATTGACAGCATTGCCACTAAATGCAAAGCCTTTTTGTCACTGATAATTAATATACCATATGCTAGGAATGAGAAGAATGCACAGTGCATAGGTACAATCAGTGTCCTCGCCTAATTGGTTAACAGAGCAGGCAACAAAAAGTGTGTAAAATCACGAGTAATCCATTTTTTAAGATAAATTGTTTTCCAGCATTTCAGATGATGATAAATGGATCGTTTTGACTTAAACTTCAATTGTTTGTCAGATTTCAGAAATTTCTGGTCAAAAGCAAAAGAGGAAAACAAATGAAAAAGTGTTTTGCTGTCCAATCACTCTGGAATTAGATGAACTTTTGTTACGTAAAACAGGAAGAACCCTGCACGACCATTTTAACACAAATTCACATAAAAAAAAATTACAATAAGATAATAAATTGACCATCCAATCACAAAATCATATTTTAATATCAACAAAATTTTCAATTTATGATAAAATTCTAAAATTGACCAAACAAACACACATCTTAGACTGGATCATTTCTGATATTTGAAATGAAAAGCAAAATGAGGAAAAGTGCACAACATTCTGATTGCCACAATCCATCTGAAACTAAAATACGTCCAAAGGTGATGTTTAACTGTGTTAACTGTGTAACAATTAAAAGTGAATAATTCTAACGATCATAATATCATACATTTTTGGCAACCACCACCATTGCAAGAAGTGTTTGGCTTAAAAATAACCTTACACAAGACATGTACAAGACCTTCATTAGATTTTTAAAGACCAATCAATGACGAGTTATAAATGCAGAATTTGCCTATATCTAAAATCAATTCTGATACATTATAGAAGAAACTGATTCATAAAATGATTGTGCAAGCATCATAATGGATGCCATGAAATGATTAAGAGTCAAGTAAATTATTCTGATCAAGTAACGAATGCATGAATGCATCTGTGCGCAATCAATCAATTAATCAATCGATAGATTCTTCATTTAGAAAACAGAAACAGCAATTTCACTAATGAACACTTACTAATGCCAGCACTTTTTTCTGCTGGAATGGCATTCAGGAACCTTTTCTCCAGAATTTTATGAATTTTTAATTTAATTATATTTTTATAGCTATTCCAGCTGTAACTGACTAAATGATCTGTTATATATCAATATGCTATAATCCATGCTAATATTAATAATATTCAAAATTTAGGATTTAAGTGTCATTTCTATAGGCCTACATTAAGATGCGTTCCAACACCTCTTTTTCTAGAAAAAACAACGACTACTGCTATTCCTGTTGCTTTACCCTTAAGCACCATTGTTCACTCTTTGAAAGCAACAGATAATACAATAAAGAATGTAACATAATGCCATTACTATTAAATTCAATGATATATAACAATTCTAATAATCAAATACTTTACATGTATTTACTGTAACAAAAAAACCATCACTGATGATTTTGACCAAATATCTGAAATAACCATCTGAATTAATATTTTCAAAAGTAAGGTCATAAGAGTTCATCATAAAATTCCCATTAAGTTAATAGTTACTATAATTTATTCATGATTCTTATTGGAATATAAAACAAAACACCACAAGAGACAAGTACTTAACTGTTCAACATAAGAATTTAACCAAAAAATAAGATATTTGCAAAATCTATAATTTATACACAACAGAGAAACTATTATGTCAATCAGACAGCATACAATTTTGTCATTTATGAAAATTAATAATAAAAACTCATACACATAAATATAAAAATACTGTTTGTATAATATACAACATGATTTTTCAAAATTTTGGCAGAACATTGTGCAGAAGTTTTGGTGTCTGAAACCAACACTGATCTGTAGGGGGCGCTTCTAAACGTCAAACGGCAAATGCTGCTTTTCAAAAGCACCGCCATCCCAGGCACACAGTTGGCAACCGATCCATTGATTAATTTAGAACATAAAATTAAAAACAAGTGATAAAGAGGCAGAAGAGGAGAGCAAAGGTTAGGGTGGACGACGCAGATTCGTTAAAAGGTTTGATTGATATTCCTTCAAAACACCAATTATTATATTCACAAGCATTAAACTCCATTTGATAAATTTGCATTCATGATTGTTTACATCATTTAAATACAGACCGCACAAAATTGTTCAATGATCTGGACATTAAAATTAAGACAATTCAGACGATGACACATTAGCATTACAGCAGTCAATATGCGGCTAAAAATGCAGACAACGTTATTTCAAATAACAAGAGTTTATCTGACGAAAAAAAAAAAACAGTTTCTCTAAAATGCTCATGAACTCAAAGTGATCATCTCTGGTCTAAGCAACTGCATGAAAGTCAATAAATGTTTCAATACAGATTTACTATTAAATGGATTTACTATTGAAATGAAGAAAATCACCAATTGATAATATGCGTCAAATAGAATTTGTCTGTAATATCAGTGCAAAGAAAGTAATCATGGCCAGTCACCTGACAACATTCCTAGCACGACCACCAAGTCAGACGGCAAAAGTCAGTCAAGAGAAAGCGGGAGATGGCGAAGGAATTTCAAGAAGACAAAACAGTACATGAAACTACAACGCAAGAGAAAACACGGTTTACAAATTCACTGTCGCGATGATTGGAAACAGAAATAAATACTAAACTTACGGATGAAAACAGCGTCTGGTCGGTGGCCTATCAGCTCCTGACTTTGGTAACGTTCAAATACGTTGGAAAGTCAACAATGTCCAAGTGCTCGTGCACTTTGTACGAGGGGTAGACGCCCGTTTTTCCCGTTCTGAAATTCCGACCTTTTGAAAAGCCGTCCCAGTGGTTTCCTGCTATTCCGACGATGTCTCCCACTTTCAAATCGAGTTCGTCAGTAGACGACGCTTTGTGTTCTCTGATTGCCACCTGACTGTGGCCACTCTGACCACCAAAGTAGTAAATGTCGTCAAGCGATCGGAAATACTGAGATGCGTCTGGATGTAACGTCTGCATGACCTCGTACGCCACGCGACAGACCTAAAAATAGACCATTCTGAAATAGAAATTTTTAAAACAATGACCTAAACAGCAAAAGCATCAACTCTTACATTAAATCCAAATGAGAACGATGAAACGATTCTTTGGAAAAGACTTCTTCCACAAACAGAAAGACTTTCGTTGGCCTTTGTGTCCATTGCATTTGGCAATAAGCTTACTGCAAAAAGGCTACATGATGAAATACAAGAGAGATAAAACTGCAAATAGAAGATTATAACCTGTGATGAAAAGGTGCAGACAAGATAATCGCAGAGAGAAAGAAAATGAATGTCCATGATAACGGATCGTAGAGATTCGTCCGTGTAACGGCTGGAAAGTCCCGCTGCTCTGGAGAACGCAGCGTCGCTGATGAATTCATACTGTGGATATCTGAAAATATCCGACACATCTACGAAACATCATAACAGCCACCAATAAAGAACTTTGCAGTATAAAAAAGAATCGTAATAGCCTTAACATATCAGTAAAAGACTCGTAAATATTCATGACGCTCTGCAAATTCAGTGACTTTAAAATGAACAATAAATGAAACAGAAGAGAGACATTTCCTCTCCGACAACATACTTGTCTTTTGCCTCTTTAATAACGTTAGGATCATCGCTGGCCAAGTAGACGCGCCGTTGGCCGATCGTACGTATCATGTCGCGCTGTCTGTAGTAATCGTTGACATAAGTCATGTACTCATTGAGACTGTGGTAAGCGGCTTCTGAACCGATTTTATCCGTCCTTCGGATGTGAATACTGTATGCAAAAAGTCAAATTAAAAGCTAAAAAAACTGAAAATACATTTCCAACAGATATTTTCATTTAAACCAATGATTTACCGCTCTCAAGAACAATAAGTCGCATCAAACCATAAAATATATTCTACATTAGACAAAGTAGTTGGCTACAATACCAGCTACAACTTAATCTACATTTAGGATTTCACTAAGAGATGAATAACCACAAATCCCATTCAGTTTCATTTATGATGAAAAGCATAAAGTTGAGCCAACATAAATCGAAAAATACCCAACAATTGGGTTTTTGAAGCGAAGGCGCTGCCTTGTTGCCTCGATGTCATCGGCCAAAGCAGGTTGCGGTCGAATGAGATATTTGAGGAATTGACCCAACCACCAAACAAATGGATGGCCGTGAAGACGGATCAGACGCTCTGACAAGTCCCGAGGTATGGCCTGTGGCATGTAAGGTGGTCGTGGATACAGGCTGTCCACAATCGGCATTTCAACCACCTGGACATCATCGATGTTGTCTGAAAGACATCGCAAACGACAGCAATAAACACGCAGAGAATACACAAACAAGCACCAAAAACACAAGAAAGTCAAAACACTTCTTTTCAAATCATAAGAAAATTGTAATAATAGACGAGGACAGATTCCAACGTACTGCCCCATGACCTCGTTGACCCTCCAGAACGGTCAGTGCAGGTGTCACTGACAGGTAGAAAGTACTTTTCCCAACCACCTGAAGAATACCGCCAACCGTGTGACTCCAGGATGAGAGTGCGCCCCGTTCCAAATGCAACGAGGAAGCAATAGAGAACGTGGTGTAACTGGCAACCGTAGCCACAGCCCTTGTTGAGGTTGCACAAAAGCTTCTTTGCTTTTGAGCAATCGGACGGATTCTACCAAAACAAGTACACACATTTCAATTAAACTTCAAATTTCAAGTCAACAAAACAATTTCTTTTAAATACAATGTCTTAACACAGCAAACACACTACACAGTCTATTTTGAAAATGAAATCTAGAGCTCAGTTCAGTCGAGTATTTAATCTGTAAGTGACCTGAACATAACGGATTCTCCGTTGAACGAGATCGGCCAAAGACTCCGCCTCTTTATGCCTCCAGTCGCTCGACAATGAACTCAAATTGTAAAGATCTCTTAATATTGACCTTTAAAATATGCAACCAACAAATACATCACACAGACATCTACTCAACAATAACAATACAAAATCAACTCAAAAACCATCAATAATACTGTATCCAATGCACGTGGGACGTCATAAAAAGCAATCATGCATAAATATAGACTTTAGATTAAGAGGATAAATTGCATTCAATGCAGTCACAACAAAGAAGATAAACAAAACACACTTAATATGTTTCAATTCTGTATCTTGCAAAGGGTTGTGCTCTATGGATGGGGGCTCCATCTTATCACTCTGTCCATCTGCTCCTCTGGTCAGCCGTGCATCTGTTTCACCGCTCAGGGCCAGCCCCAGGGCCCAGGGGCCACAGGTAGGAACTTCACTATTCCTGAAACCAGACTTTGCATTCAGTTGGTCCAATCCTCTGAAGGACTCTTGACCTCAGACATCGCATTCTCTGAAATGCCTGAAAACTTTGCTTATTACTTTGCTACATTACATTACACTTATACAGCCCCAGAAATCAAATTCAATATAAAATAAAACACAAAAAAGAAACAATAGGATAGAGAGATTCTCTCTAAACCAGTAACAGAATAAAACTACTGGAGGTAATAAATGCATAAAAATCATGACAAGGCCAAAGAAATACAGTAGTCAACATTTTTATTGTTTTCTGCTTGAAATTTTATCTCAAGAGCAGATAAGCACCTGACACCTGCTCTTAAACAGCTGCTGAGGCAGACGCTTCAGTCTGCAAGAAGATCACTCTCATAATAAGTCTCACTGCAGAAGTCTTGTTCACTTGAATAATAACAATAATAATCTGCTAAAATTGGTTCATACTTTCAATCAAATAAAAGCAACCCACAAAGCGATCTCTTAATGCAACTCACGTTTGCCTTGTATATTGTCATATCATAAATATACCAAATACATCGTACACCTTAATACAAGGAAACATTCGCAAATGAAAACGGTCAATCAGAAAGAGCAGTTCCACTTAGTCACCTGCGATGATCTGCCCCTACGCTGATGATGTAGTCGATGTGGTCGGGGGTCGGCAGGCCACCCCGAGACTCGATTCCCTTCTTGATGTGCTTCAGTTGACTGCTGATAAAGTACCACATCTCCACGACGCCATTTTCTGCGGCTCGTCTGAGGACTTCGTGATCAAGACTTGGATTTCCAAGAGCATCAACGTCAACTGCAAACAATCAAGACTCTTTTGCAGTGGAGTCAAATCTTGAGTAAGTAAGTTAAATCTTGTGGATTTATATAGCGCTTTGGAAAGAGGCAGAAGATCAAACAGATATAAAGGTGTCATGACATTACAGTCATCTCCACTAAGCACTTACATGCCATCTGTTGTCTGAAATTGTCGTGAGATGTCACAAAAGACTTTTCCTCGTTACGTAAATCCTCCACTTCTCTTTTCTCTCGAGGACTCAATTGACTTCTACGAATCCAAAGCATAAAAGTTACTCAGAAACAGTCTCTCAGAGTTGTAACACTGAATAAAAATTCAAGAAATGCCTCAAAAATCAATATGTTTCTTACAATTTCTGAAAACACTTCAAGAAGAAGATGTTTGGCTCGTCAAACAAAACAACAAAAACAACAAAAACTGGAAGAGACAATTTATGAGAGGACATCTCATAAATTGTAATCAAGATAGGACAAATGGGAAAGAGGATGCTGAACTGGATGAGGGCCATTTCATCAGCATCATAAGAAGCTTTTAACAGCAGAGCATTTTGAGAATAAGACTTTGGCCTAAACTGAACTTTATATTTATCCTTTTCTTTAATGAACCATTTTATATTCAGTTACTTTAAAAGTAAACAGTAATTTCTTATCATCTGAAATCAGTAATGCCTCATTTACTCACTTAAGTTCTTCTGCTAGACTGTGCAATTTCCTATTCTGCATCTTTAATTCCTCGAGCTGCTCCATTGCCTTCTGTAGTTTGAGTTCCATTTCATCGGAGACGCCGTTTGCCTGATAGAGCGAAGTGCTCATGTAGAGCAAGATCATCCCCCAGAAAACAAGAAGCCCAATAACCAATCGCCATATCATCTGCATCTTGTCAACACCGATCGAAAAGCAAGTCAAACATCTACAACCAAGTGAAAATTTTAACTGAAACCCTTCAATTTGCTGCAATTTCTAAAAATTCAAACTCTCACAGATGGCAAAGCATTAAGAATTCCGGTGGTTATGTGGTATATGCTGCGTTGTGTATCTCTGTGGAGACAAAATCAGATTAAAATCAAAGAGGACCTGAATTCAATGGTTCTGTCTTGATGTAATCAACGTCTAGTCATCACCAAAACGAAACTATTTCAAAGTACAATTAAGAGACTGTAACATTCTTATTATAACTCAGATAAAACAAGGAAGGCAACATAAGATTAAGAGACGACTAATTCAAGTCCAACTCAACCTCTCTGGCCGAATCAACTGTTTTTCGTCTAAAATAACTCATCTGTTTTGTAGAATTCTCGTATAAATAAAAGAAACTAAATTATAAATGCGAACAGAAAAATAATATAATTCCAGGCCTCCTCGTGGACACGTCTAGTTTACAAGCAACACAGCAAAGACTCTATCGCGTAGGACTTTTAGACAGAAACAGGGACCCCACCAGACACACGGTCGTCGTCGTCGTCTATTGTTGTCGCCCCGTGTTCTACAGAATAAAGTGAAGGCGTTAGATAAATGACAACCAAATTCGATCCATTGATTTCTCTGATGAGAAATCGACAACCTGTCAACGTAACTGAGCGCCTGCGTCGCCGATTGCACAATTTGGTCCACAGATCGAAGCCCAAATGGGGCGAAACGGGCGATGGACCACTGCTACCAAAGGGGTCGTCGCAATTATCCACAATCCTTACTCCGTTAAGGGTAAAAATACAGTGACATAGATCGCTGCGATGACTGCTTGTTTTAGTTTACTTCCATGAACATAATATTCTTTTTCGATTATTGCTATGAAAAACTCGCATTTTCTCGATTTCGAGGGCAAAGCGTAGCAGTGGCGGCTCCAGGATTTGGCAAGTGGGGGGCCGTTGCGGTGACAACTTCCAAGCATGGGGACAACCATTTGTTGATAAGTAAGTATATAGTAGTAAGTATATGATCCCAACAGGGGGCCGCGCATTCAATAGGAGCGCGTGTCCCCCAAATGTGGAACCGCCACTATACAGCGTAGCTCCAAACATTTCAAAATGCACGGAAAGCTATTTAGGAAATCCAAGTGCAGATTCGACGAAGCAATCGAATAAGGTCGAATAGGTGCAAAGGCGAGGAATAGCCTCAGAGCCGGCGCGTGACTTTCGGAGGCCCCCAGCAATTTTTACGAGCGCAACGTTTTTGAAATGTCTTGACGAGCAAAAAAAAGTTCATCCGTATATATTTTTCCACTTCAGATGGCCTGACGAGAAAAAACAAAAGAAATACTACTTAAGAATAAGAAAATGAAAACTCTTAAATATCCGAGGCCGGCTGGGCCCCTGCGGCAGTGTTTAATCTAGGCCGTTTCCGGGGGATTGCCCTTCCCCCCGGAAATTTCAAATTCCCCCCGAAAATTTTGGAATACTACATGGACTAACAGCGGCCCCTAGCAGAATTCCCCTCGGCTTTTTCAGTTTTCCTCCCGGAGTCCAGGAGTCTAGATTAAACACTGCCCTGCGGCCGGCGGGGCCCCTAGCTGCGGCCGCATATTTCCAACTGCAAGCATTTGGAAAGATGCTCGCGGGACGTCAGACCCCCACCCACTTAAGAGGCCACGTGCAAAATGACGTCAGGCACTCGTCACGAAATCCACGATTTAATGACGTCATCGATTATCTCGGCGTCGATCTCCACGACGACAGTCTCCATGACAACGACTTTTTTCAGTTTAAGAAAAACTCTAGCGAATCTGCTGTTTGGCGGCGCTGAGACCGGCGCCATGCCTCGCTACGTTCCGTGTTTACCGAAGGACCGCGAGGACGAGCTGCGACGCATAGCCAAGGCCCTGGTCGCCCCCGGGAAGGGCATCCTGGCGGCCGACGAGAGCAACAACTCGATGAGCAAACGCCTCGACATGATCAAGATGGAGAACAACGAAGAGAACCGCAGGAAGTATCGCCAGATGCTGCTCTGCTGCGGAAAGGAAATGTCGGAACACATCGGAGGAGTCATCCTCTTCCACGAAACACTCTACCAGAAGTCAGACGACGGAACTCCCTTCGTCAAGGTCCTCCAACAGAACGGAGTCGTTCCAGGCATCAAGGTCAGAGCTCAAGGTCACGCGTGGATTAGCTTCCGACTGCGCATTGGTCTGAATAGCTTCTAACGATTAGTGACATCTGGTTTCAAAAGCCTGTATTATTAATTAGAATACTTTGCGCTGATAAGAGATTCAAAATTAAGTTAGGAGTAAACGAAGCTCTGGCTGCAAATTAAGCGCAAGACTGGATTATTTCTCTCTGACTGATCTCTGGAATGTCATGGTCTTTTGTGGGTGGATTTGAAGTATCATCGATTGATACCCTAACCCTTGGTATAATGGTATTAGAACTGGTACTAGGAAGTACATTATTATTATTATTATTATGATCATCATGATCATGATCATCAGGCCCTACTGTACAGCGTAAGCAAATTCGAAGTAAAATCAAAGGTGCAAGACTTATGTCGTAGCGTTTTGTGCACAGGTGGACACTGGAACCGTGAATCTGTCGGGAACCGACGGAGAGTCGACAACCCAGGGTCTCGACGGATTAGCCGAGCGCTGTGCTCAGTACAAGAAGGACGGCGCTCACTTCACAAAATGGCGCTGTGTCCTCAAGATCCAGAGCCACACTCCGTCCTACCAGTCGATGATCGAAAACGCCAACGTACTCGCTCGCTACGCCAGCATCTGCCAACAGAACCGCCTCGTTCCCATCGTAGAACCGGAAGTTCTTCCGGACGGAGACCACGACCTTGAGACCGCTCGACGGGTGACGGAGGAGGTTCTGGCGTTCACGTTCCACGCCCTCGCAGTGCACAACGTCTTCCTCGAAGGAATGCTACTGAAGCCGAACATGATAACGCCGGGAGTGAAGTGCCCGAAACGCGCGTCGGCGGAGGAGATAGCCCTGGCGACGGTGACGACGCTGCAGCGCCGCGTACCCCCCGCCGTCCCAGGGGTCGTCTTTCTCTCCGGAGGACAACCGGAGGAGGAGGCGACCGCCAACCTCAACAACATGAACAAGCTGCCGAACAGGCCGTGGGCGCTGACGTTCAGCTTCGCCCGGGCTCTTCAGACGTCTGCCACCCTCATCTGGCAGGGCAAGCAGGAGAACTCGAAGGCAGCACAGCAGGAAATGCTGAAGATAGCCAAGGCCAACGGAATGGCCTCTCTCGGCAAGTACCAGGGCGACATGAAGACCGCAGCCGCCGGAAAGTCGACCTTCGTTGCCAACAACGCCTATTAAAATAGCCCCCACCTCAGCCAGAGACAACCGAACGATAGAATAGAGCGACTCCCAAAAATTATCTCCTACGGTTAAAAAGATAACTAAAGAAAAAGTTAATTGTATCGGATACAAAGCACTCTGAACTGAAACAGAATTAAGATATTTCAATTGGCACCAATGCTTACGATGTACTCTCACTTTTTATATATAAGGACATTAACCAAACAAAGTCTCACAAATTCCTACAATTTGACTGATATAACAGAATGACGATCATTTCAACAATCTTTACAATTGCAATCAAAGCGATTTCGGAAATAAACAGATCTTTTGCGAAATTCATCTGCTGATAATTTCATAATCTCTGAGAGTTATTAAATCATTAGAGTTAAATATTACGTACAGGACGACCGATCACTGCGCTAGAAAGCAAAGCAGCTCAGGTTAATAACAAATGAAACCACTAAGATGGCCGAGCAACAATTTCCACAGAAATCAAAACAAATACAGATGATGAAATCACTGAATAATTTTCTATACACAAAAATGAAAACTCAGCATTTGCAAAATTCACAGCAATTGCAAAAAACAAAATTTTTAATCTTCAACAAGCACCAGAATTTCAAGGACAAGAAGAGAATTTCAATCAACATTCATCATTTTTGTCAATTTTCGGGATCTCTCGAGTTAAATCAAATGCCTCAGTCAAACGGAAAATCTTTCAACCACGAAACACCGCTGCAAATGAGTTCTAAAATCCTAAGTGTTCATTTGCAACAACAAACCCTCAGAGGAGGCAAAGGAAACATTGGTTAATCTAAAATGGTCAGTCTACAGAAGATGTTCTAGACCAAACAATAAAACCCAGCAACATAATAAATATCATCACCATCATCATCATCATCATCAGTCACAGACTCTCTCTGAAAACACTTATACGAGAGAAACTCCCAACTTAACACGAATCGAAACAGGTGACAATAGTACGACCACATTAAATGAATTTTTTCACCATTTTCATGACACAGCCAACAAAACTCTGCAAACAAGAAGACACTAAATGCACCTAATGACTACTTCCAGAGTTTCTTCAGCGACATGTTCTTCTCATTGTCTTTCTGCATAACCTGTAACATCACAAAATGCAACCAAATACATTTATAGAATTATTCACAAGAAATACAAAACATTAAAAGAAATATTGCAGAAATAAATGTCTGCCACTGACAGCTGTCATTGCCTGAATAAAGACATTGCTGTCAGATGATGAAGAGGTGAGAATTCAGTCAACATAATAGTCTCTCAATATAAATGGTCAGAAAATTCCAGTCTGTCTCCAAAACAATCGGGACTTCAGAACCCAAAAGACCAAAGACCACGACTGTGAATCAGAAATAGAACACAGATATGCAGCACTCTTAATCCAGCAATTAGCAAACTGTGAATGAAATCCCAACAATGCCGAATGCAACAAGATTTTAGATGATGGCAAAAAGAGAAGAGCTTTGAATTATATGTTCTAAAACTCAATCAAATCGTTAGCTTTTTAAACAGATGCAATGAATTCGTGCGATGAAATCAAAGTCGAAAGCCCTGCCTTAGCAACGGCCAATTCAAAGTCCTCTTGAGTGACGTGAACCCTTCGTTCCCTCAGCGCGTACATTCCGGCCTCAGTACATACGCCCTAAGAAGAACACACAACAACAGCACATTCAACACATATTATAAGTACCTACAAAATAACTGTCATCACAACAACACTGAAAATCCAGATAACCAAAGTTTCCGACTGGTAGAAAGGTCGAGGGTTCACCGACCTTGACCTCTGCCCCCGATGCACCCGGCATCATTTCAGCGATCAGTCTGAGGTTGATGCCACGAGTGAGGTTCATCTTTCGCGAGTGGATCTTAAGGATGTCAAGACGCGCCTAAAAACAGAAAAGGGAAACACTTAATTTCAAACAAGGCAACTGCCAAACATTAAACAAATGAAGCAAATTCTAAGCAGACATCAACATCAGTAAACAGTCAGCAATCAAAGGACATCCAGTTTAACCCCTTAACTGGCCATTTATTTGTAACTCAATGTAAGGTGGACGAGTATACTTGTCACTGGCGGTCAATGGGTTAATAAGTCATAGAGATAATGAGTCTGACCTCTTCATTGGGAGCGGGGAATTCGATCTTTCTGTCGATGCGACCTGGTCTCAGCAGAGCAGAGTCCAGGATGTCAATGCGATTGGTTGCCATGATCACCTGACAACCAATCAAAAACAACGGCCAACGTAAAAAAAAGGACAAAACAAAATGCCAAAGTATGAAGAGTGAATCTAATCAACAATCGAAATACACACTTGTTCAATATCTCATTCAAATGACATTTGTAAAAGTGCCATAGACTTTGGCCTTTGTCAAGTGTCTACGGCGCTATAAAAGCCGTCTTGATAATAATAATAATAAGAAATATTTAGCCTAATCTAAAGACAAGATGAAAACCAACATAACAACAGCACAGGTGAAATCAGTGAGTCATTGAATTACCTTGATGTTCTGTTTTGGTTCGAAACCATCCAATTGATTGAGCAGCTCCAACATTGTCCTCTGCACTTCACTGTCACCTGTGCAAAGACACAGAACGTGAAACCCTTTAAAACACACGTCACATAAGAAGCAATTCTATCCAAACAGAACCCAATTACCTTCCTCTTTATTATGACATGCTCATTTAAACTGACCGCCTGATCCTCCTTCGAGGCGAGTGGATCCGATTGAATCGATCTCATCCATGAAAATGATCGAAGGCGCATGTTCCCTTAAACAGTCGAAACACAATCAAAGGAGATTGAAAGAAAACATCTGAACGGCTAAGTCAGTTAAATTGCAAACAGGCCAGCAGTTGGAATGGCAGCCCATTGGTTAGTCAGCTCATCTGCCAGTCATAATATTCAGCATTCAAAGCCTTATTGCATCATCAGCTTCTTGTCCACTTCTGTCCCATAAGCCTTTGCAGCTGTGAAAGAGTACAGCAGACACTTATTCAGCGGAGAAAAGGACTGGCTACCACTCATCAGCCAAAGTCAACAAAGCATGGATCCCTCCAACCATTGTACAAGGGATATTCAGAAATGGTCACATCTTTATTTTCTACTATTAGTTTTACAATCCTAACATTGTTATCTTAAATGCAAGTAACAAAATTTAATATAGAAAGAGTGTCTATGACTGAAGGAAAGTTCCGAGAGCATCATCATCATCATCATCACCTGGCCATGACAAACAGTTCTCGAACCATCCTCGAACCTTCTCCGATGAACTTCTGGACAAGTTCTGAACCAGAGACCCGGATGAAGGTGCACTCCGTGTGATGCGCCACAGCCCGGGCAAGCAGAGTCTTTCCAGTTCCAGGAGGTCCATACAACAACACACCCTATGAACAATGATACACCCCATGAAAAACAATACAAAAACACCCTATGAACAACAATGCAACACACCTATGAACAATAACCACAAAGAACTACAGAAAAAATCCAGCCGATCAAATGCCAATCTCCTTCTCATCTGAATTCACATATTGATAAACATTAGAGGTGATTTAGTTTCTGTTAAACACAAAATTTAAAGCAGCCAATTTACTTATTTAGAATATCAGATGAAGTACAAAACCTCAATGAAGCAATCTCAGACAAACTGTTTTCACTTCATCAGTCTCATTGTTCCAATTAAGTGAAACGCTGCAGCAGAAGATCACCAATTGCCATTACCTGTAGGTCTTACTTACCTTTGGCTGGGCGATGCCGAGAGCATCGAAAAGCTCCGGATGTTTGACCGGAAGTTCAATGACTTCCTTGATCTCCTTGATCTGTTTGTCGAGTCCTCCAACGTTCTCGTAAGTTGAATCCGGAACCTTTTCAACCATCATCAGACTCACCAGAGGATCAACCTAACACAAACACCCAAAGGAGCAAACATCACAGACATTCACCCAAAAGAAGTGCAGACAGCTAAACCCCATTCACCTCTAGAAGCACCTGCCTTGTTTGGGAGAATCTTGTGCAGTGTGTAGCTGTCGCTGCGAAGTGCCACTCGACAGTTTGGAGTAACTTCGTTGATGTCGATGTTTTTATCAAGGTCGACGACAAACTTTCCTTCGGGATGAACCTATAAAGAGTTTTCCAAAATATTAGAATAGTCAGTGAAAACTAAAACCAAAGTGAAGTCAAAGAACATGATGTAAAAAAACAGCAGTCACGTATCGTAAAGCATATGCAAGAATCACTAACACACGCACCAAACACTATAAGCCTAACTTCAATTCTAAAATTTTAAATTTTTACTCTGTGCTAATTGGTGCTGGACATTCCAGTGAGTCCCTCTGCATAACTAAATACCTGGGTCTAAATCCCAATGGCTGCTAGAATCACATATGCACAACCAACTCAAGACTTCCATCTCTCTCTCTCTTTTTTCTCTCTTTTTCTCTTTTTTCTTTCTCTCTCTCTCTCTCTCTCTCTCTCTCTCTCTCTCTCTCTCTCTCTCTCTCTCTCTCTCTCTCTCTCTTGGATAGTGAATGAATAGCATTCAAAAGTGAAAAGGTAAATGACAGCCAAAGTTCATCTGTTCTGCTCTACGATATGATGAGTGAAGACACAACAATAAAGGTAATTAGGCGAGAGCTTTCCTGATGCTATGGTTGGAGACAACTGGATCAATTTACTTGGCACACAAATATCAAATCTACTGAAATGAGAACAACTGACAGTGCTCAAGAAAAACGTCTTTTACCTTAACAAGAACTTTCTTCTTGTCCATTGGTTTGACGACTTCCCCAACGTATGATCCCGATTCCTGAAGAAGTTGAAGCTCCTCTCTCAGCAGACGAACTACGCAAAGCAGCACAGACACAGACAATAGATGGACAATAGACAGCCTGGCAGAAACCACAAAACAACTGTCAAAGAATACGTGATATTTAAAGCAGACATAGCATTGGCAAAAGCCAAGAAACTCTCGATGGTTTCCAATGTGATTCCCATCCACTGCTTTGATGCGTCCTACCTTTGGCATTCAGTTCATTTCTTTGGGCTTCCAAGCGACGCAGGTTCTGAGTCTTTTCAGCAACGACCAACTAAAAACATAATTCAAAAATCAAAACATAAACATAACAAACTCTAGCAAAATTGAACAGTCAAAGATATAGAACTGCAGCAAAATAACAAAATGTAAAATCCATATAAGACCAGAATAGCTGCTGACCTGTAATTCCTCATTTTTGAAACATAATATTGCTTTATGCCTTCGTTATTCGTAGGAGCGTTGTTGCCTGATGAAGTTGAAGCCACTGTTGCATCAACCCTCTACAACAACAAAACAAAATAACATAAAAATAACTAAACACATCAAAGCCATTAACTCAACAGGAATGAGACAGGATCAAAAGTCATCCAGCCAGAAAAGATATTTGTTAAACCTACAGATCACCAAAGCCATGGACAAAATGGCAGATTGGAAGCATCAAATCTGTACTCACGTATTAAACTGCTCTGTATAAGAACCATCTAATTAAATTAATTAACTAATTAATTAATTTGATTAACTAATTTCCGCTGCGGCTCTGCCCCAGACCCTGATTGGCAAAGCTCTCGACACTCATCTAAATTAGTGAATCACTACAATTACCTAATATACTTTAGTAATTGAATGCTATTTATGATACGTTGAACGCGGTAAAAACGCTATGGTAAAGAGCCGCCATTTTATGGCCATTCTGGACATGACTTGGGTGATCTTTAGGTTCCCCGAAAAATCTGCTATTTAAATCAACGAGTTTAATAATCTATAAATACAGAATTCTGTTCAATTATCTCCACTTAAATGACACTAATTTAATTTAATTTTACCAGAACTGCGTGAGATGGTATAATCTAAATGCGCTATATGAGTTTTAACGGTCATTTCTAGCGAAATGACAATGCAAGATTTGGAGGATCGATCATAAAAAGGCGAAATTCCATTTGAGGCGAGACGTCGAAGCGTCGTTTCGCCTCCTCTGACCTGAGCAGCGGCTGCGAATCGCTCCGGCGCCGAAGAGTCGAGAACTTCAACCGAAGACATTTCACGAAAATTCTTCTCTTTTAATTAAAACAAATAACAACAACAGCAA
This sequence comes from Metaphire vulgaris, assembly GCA_018105865.1. NCBI lineage: Eukaryota > Metazoa > Annelida > Clitellata > Crassiclitellata > Megascolecidae > Metaphire > Metaphire vulgaris. Next base: position 50,001,748 of record CM030832.1, on the reverse strand, counting down.
CAAGAACGAACTCTTTCACTTTAGTAAGTAAGCAACGGCTAACTAAGGAGCTTCTACAGCGCCATCAAAGTAATGCATTCAGAAGTAGAATCATCATTATTTCATTCAGGGTAGATACAATAAATCAGTCCGTTCAATTAGCTGCAAAATGAGCATAATGAATTTTCTCTCATTCAATACTGTAATTTTGCTTGCCACATAAATTCCGCACACATAATACTTAAACATACGGGACATACGGAGTAATGTATGCGAAGAGGCTCAGTGAAGAACGCCTTAATTTGTAAATTATAAGTCATTATAGTTCATAATTTCATTGTTGGCACAACTTGGCAGTCATCATCGGCGCTGGTGATCAAGGAAGCATTAGCAAAAGTAACAAGTTGTAGGCCCCTGAATAATAGTCAGTGCCGTGCCCGGTATCTGATGTTTCGATACGACATGCTAAAAAGCCTAAAATGGCTGCACAAAACGGGAATTTGAATAGTTTATGCGGGCAAATATTGCATTTTGTCACCAGTATCCCTCTCCAGTGTGAATGCTTTGATTAAATTTCCGCATCCATTGATATCATTATTCTATTTAGTATTTTTTTAAACACGCGTAGACCAAGCACGCATATACCATTATACGCCCAGTAAAACTTAAATAACAATAACGTGATTTTCAAGTGGTGCGTGAAAACCACAGTGAAAATTGCTTTGCTAATGACTTCATTTCACAAGTGAACTGTAATTGATGTGCATCCTACGTGATAATAAAACCGAGTCAATGTGAATGGAATTATTACACAATTCACAGGTTTAGATGGTGTCCCGTCACTTCCTGGACCGTCACTTCCTGGACCGTCACTTCCTGGACCGTCACTTCCTGGACCGTTCATAATGTTCTATCTGTTATGTGTATGTAAACAAGTGTATACACTATGATATACAAATCGTTGTGATCTGCAATAATACTTAGAATTACTTACTTAGAATATATAATATAGAAATTCGAGATATTTTACTTACTTCCTTACAATGGTTTGAGTAAGCAGTGACGCAGACTAGAACTATTCAAATTTTGAATCGTTGGATTACGGTTACAGTTATTTTTTTACCACCTACACTGGGCGGAGGGGTCAAAAACTGCCCAAAAATTGTTGACACAATGGACAGCCCCCAACCTACCTACCTACCTACCTATATACCTATTTACTTCCATTTACAATGACGGTCCAGGAAGTGACGGTCCAGGAAGTGACGGTCCAGGAAGTGACGGTCCAGGAAGTGACAGGGAACCTGTTTAGATTTAGGCTTATACCAGGGTAGTTACAGAACTCCTAAATTTAGCCACATTTTAAAATATTTAGACGCAGTGTAGACTATCCCCCCGGATTAAGTTGATCGAGCAGAAGGGACCACACAAGGAGAAGAGCGAACGCTAAATGCCGTAATTTGGAGAGGAGGATGACAGAGACGAGGCCAGCGTCGGCCGCAGGCGACTTACGCCTTCGTCAAAAGAGCTACGCAGTACGCAATGAAGATAATATTGTGATAGAGGGCTATATTGAGGCATAGATAGCAAATGATTGGAATATTGGTAGGTTTGAACGTGAAGTTTACTGTGTTTGCTTCTATGTTTATGTGAGCAAATAGGAATTCACGTTATAGAAGGCGTGATGAGACGACGGGCGTGATTGGTCGCAAGAGCCGTTGCTGAAGGCAGTTACGTTTTGAAAGTGCGTCTTTTTCGAAGAAGAGGAGTTCGACGGTGGCCGAAGAAGAAGGCGGACGTTCGATTGCAGCGATTCGTTTCTGCTCTTCGTTGTTTTAGTTTAAATTGCTTTTATTTAAATCTGAACCGAGATTTCAGTTCGCTTAATATTCGTGAATTAGTATATCGAATTGGTTTTCGTGCAAGGGCACATTTGTTTCATTTTCATTGATTTTGTGTGGAAGCTGTTATCAGCTGTTATTTATATTAGTAACTAGTTGCTAAGATAGTTGCTGTCGCTGGACGTTTTAAAACATTGATTAGAGTTATATAGCACTGCCTATTGATAGCCGCTATGGCGGAAGAGTTGAATGTTTAATTAAGATTAAAGCGAGATTTTATAAGAAGAATAGTTTTGTCAGTTAAAATGTGCGAGTTAGTGCCAAAGTAGTTTCCCCTAGACAAGTAAGTAAGTAAACGAGTCCTATTTAGGTCGCTGCTCGTCACATGTGGGTAGGCTCAGGTCCGGTAGAGTTGAATCTAGTTGTAAGTTGTCGTCGCACAAGGATAAGCGGGCGACGCTGCTCCACTCCGTGTAGTAAGGAAAAGCAGAATTTTAGGCTCTTTTATTTAATTAATTGAGCAGGCCTAGTGAATTTTAATAGTGAAATAGGGTTTGAGCTTTGTCTCCCCGTTCATTGTAAGTAGTATCAGTAGTTTAAATTGATTATTACTGCTTTTGTGTTGAATATTGCTGTGTGTTTTGATTAGTTGTTTTGCATTGAATTTGTATATTCTGCATAATTTTAAGTATGGAAAAACCAGCACTCCCTGATGCATGGTCGGTTGAAGACATTTTATCTATGAATGTAGAAGACTTGAGGGAAAATTTGCTTTCAAAAGGGGTCGAAATGAGGGGTAACAAGGACCAATTGAGGGCAAAGCTGATTAAATTATGTGTGACAGGATTGGGTGAAGACAGACAGACAGATATTGAGAGTGTTGGCAGTAGGACTTCCCAAAATTCCAACCATACTCCAATAGAATCTGAGGCCATTGTCCTTAAGAAATTAGAAGTACAGTTAGAGATGCGTAAGTTAGAACTTGATGCCCAGACCCAAAAAGCTCAACTTGATGCCCAGATTCAGCAAGCTCAACTTGATGCCCAGACCCAAACTCAAATTCAACAAGCTCAAATTCAGTCCAATGAGAAGATTGAGTTGCATAAGTTGACCTTGCAAAGTGAGTCAGTAAGTAGTGATAGGACTAATGCAGGTAGTTCTGATAAAGCTAGTGAAAATGCTAGAAAGCACTCCTAGGTTTAATGAGAGTACAGATATTGACTCCTACTTGACTCTGTTCGAACGAACAATGCTGAACTTCCAGATTGAGAAAATAAATGGCCTGCTATGCTTCAAACTCAGATAAGTGGTAAGATATTAAAAGTCTTTGTAGAACTGACTGCTGAGCAGGTCCAAGACTATGACTTTATCAAAGAAGCCATCCTAAATATGTTTCAATTAGTTCCCAAGCGTATAGATTAAAGTTCAGGCAGCTCAACAAGGACCAATCTGAAACGTATACACATTTTGCAACTAGGTTAAATTGGCCTTTTCAGAGATTTTTACTTGGTCATAAGGCTCAAGATGACCCAGAAAAAATCAAAGAATTGTTTAAAATGGAACAATTTCTGAACAAAGTAAATGATAATGTTCTGAAAACTTGGCTTATGGACAAACAAGCCAATTCACTTGTTGAATTAGCTAGATTTGCTGATCAGTTTGTTGCTATTCACAGAAATTATTCAAATAGCAGTGACACATACAACAGACACAAGTTTGCTCCAAATGCATACAGACATGAGCACAATGCAACCCAAACAAATAGATACAACACTGATAGAGACAATGCCAACAGTTGCACTAATTGGAGATATCAATTAAATCAAAATGTCACTTCTAAGCCATTGCCAGATGAAAATAATGCCAATTTGAGAAATTTTCCACATTCCAATACACAGGGAGGAACTCAAATTTCAGGAGTGGTAAAAATGGGCTGCCCTCAACCCAGAAATGTGCATTCTGCCATAGGAATGGACATGGTCTAGACCAATGTTTTGCTTTAAAACGACAGAGAAATGAAAAAGGCAAATTTTGAGCCAGGCTCAAATTTTGCTGGTCCAACGTAAACTTTGTGCAACAAGTTACACATAGTTTGGACACAGTACCAACCAGTTTCAGACCCTATTGTTCCCAAGCTACAATTGTAAATGCAGACAAACAAACAAGACAAATTATTTTTTTTCGTGACACAGGTTCATCGTGAGACTTTAATCAGTAAAGAACGAATAAATCCTGATGAATACAAAGATACAGGCGAATGTCGTTTGATCAAAGGTATAACTGGGGATGTTATCCAAATTCCTTTGGTGTTGGTGAATCTCGATTGTGTTTTTTCATCGTGGAGAAGTGTTGTGTGGTCTCATCGATCAATTGCCCCATTCGATTGATGTTTTGATTGGAGCTGATGTGGATTGTCGAGTTGATGAGGAACTCATGGATTCGTGTGTGGTGACTCGGGCTAAAATCAAATCATTAATTGATCTTGAGAAAGATTCATTAGATAAGAAAGCAGAGGTCACATATAATCCAGATGATTATTATAATTTTGATTTTAATTTAGAGAGTCTGTTTGAGGAAGACTTATTGGGGTCTACTGTAAATTCACAGTGTGTTGATGCTGATGATGTAGCTCCAAGTACTGTTGATGAGGAGGTTGTTTTTGATGAGTCGTGTGACTCCAGTGGTGTCCAGGACCCACATGGTTTTTTCTGATGATGTTGTTGTTGGTGGGGTTCCATGAGGTTGAATCGCCCAGTAGTTCCACAGGTTTTTCCTAATGATGTTGTTGATGGTGGTTCAGGGAGGTTTAACCATCCAAATAGTTTTTCGGATGATGGTGTGGTTGGTGGTTCAAGTGGTATGTTGAATCGGCCAAGTGGTTTATTGAATCGGCCAAGTGGTATGTTGAATCGGCCAAGTGGTTTATTGAATCGGCCAAGTGGTATGTTGAATCGGCCAAGTGGTATGTTGAATCGCCAAGTGGTTTGTTGAATCGTCCAAGTGGGTCATGTGATGAATTTATTGGGAAAAGAGTTGTCTTTGTCCCATGATGACCTAGTTAGGTTGCAACAGACTGATGAGAGTCTGAAGATGTTATTTGAGGAAGTTGTCCTGTTTGATACTCCAGGGCATAAAATCTCATACTGTGTTTATGATGGTCTTTTGGTACAAAGATTTGTGGAATCTGAGTGTCCACAGGAGGCGGATTTAGGTCTTTTGCAGATCGTTGCCCCATTGCAAATCCGTAGGGCGTCTTTAGAATTGTCACATGACATTCCGGCGTCCGGACAACTAGAAATACACAAAATCAAACAAAAATCATTAAACATTTTTATTGGCAATCAATTAACAAAGATGTTAAGGAATATATGCACACATGCGATATATCCCAGAAACTCAATGCAAGTAAATACGGTAGCATTGAACAATCTCAGGGCTTACCAAGAATGACCTATGTGTTTGATCATATTGCCAAAGACGTCGTAGAATCAGTTCCAGAGTACAGCAAGTCAAGCAACAGGTGGTTGTTGACAAAAATGGACTTGTGTGCTCATTACCCAGATGCAGTTCCCATTCCCGTGCATACAGGACAGATAGTATGTAAGATGTTGACAGATGTTCCTGTTCGGTGTTGTTTGCCCAAGGAGTTCATTACAGTCCCAGGTAGTGATGTCATGTCAGAAATCAGGCAGAACTACGTTGACTTCATCCCAGTCAAGAAAAAACAAATGCTGTTGTGGCATGTAAATCTTTTGAAGTTTCATGTTGGTAGAAAGAAAATGTTTCACAATGAAAGTGAACAAGAATTTGTTAAAACTGTTGCATGCACAGTTACAAACCCACTTGAAACTGCCAATGCAATAGAAACAACAGAGAACGTCCAGTGTTCTTTTGAAGAACTGGTACTGGACAAAGCAAAACATTTGGGGTCAGGTCTAACAGAGAAATTGAAATCTCTGATTATGCAACATGAACAGATGTTCAACAATAAACCTAGACAGACTGATCTTATCGCATATGAGATCTTGCTTAAACAATATGCTCAACCCGCATATGTTTCACCACATAGACTAAGTCCTGACAACACAAAAGTTGTCAATGGGGAACATACCCAATTGTCAGTTGATTGCATGATTAAACATAGCATCTCAGTGGAAGCTGATGGAAAGTCAGTTGTCTATAATTTAGAGGATTATGGTCGCAAGGATCCAGTATTGTTGGGTCAAGCCCCTTTGAAGCGCATAATTAGGGAAATGCCAAAGACATTCTCATGTGTGAGATATGTAAGTCCCTTGAGACCCGATAGGAAGCCTATATATTTTTCAGTACAGTGCAGTAGTTTTGCTGAGTTTCTTAGGTTATGCTTAATACAGCATCTAATGATTATGAGTTTTGCTCATAGACTGATTTACTCTTGTACTTTATTGATACTTAAGTATGTATGGATGTCCTATAGAGTTAAGTTGACCATCAGAATAGGTAGGATAAGGAACTAGTTAGGCGTTGTAAGTAAGTGTTGGAAGTAAAAATAGAATGTAAGTGTTACTGTAGCTTAAGCTAAGTTAGGATAGTTTTGTGATATAATCACTTAGATAGCATAATTTTTGCAGTTGTTCTCAGTGGTTAGTTCTTGTTTATTCCTTTGTAATATCAAT
>CM030832.1:49765514-49995173 GCA_018105865.1 Metaphire vulgaris | reverse complement strand
ATAGATTAAAGTTCAGGCAGCTCAACAAGGACCAATCTGAAACGTATACACATTTTGCAACTAGGTTAAATTGGCCTTTTCAGAGATTTTTACTTGGTCATAAGGCTCAAGATGACCCAGAAAAATCAAAGAATTGTTTAAAAATGGAACAATTTCTGAACAAAGTAAATGATAATGTTCTGAAAACTTGGCTTATGGACAAACAAGCCAATTCACTTGTTGAATTAGCTAGATTTGCTGATCAGTTTGTTGCTATTCACAGAAATTATTCAAATAGCAGTGACACATACAACAGACACAAGTTTGCTCCAAATGCATACAGACATGAGCACAATGCAACCCAAACAAATAGATACAACACTGATAGAGACAATGCCAACAGTTGCACTAATTGGAGATATCAATTAAATCAAAATGTCACTTCTAAGCCATTGCCAGATGAAAATAATGCCAATTTGAGAAATTTTCCACATTCAATACACAGGGGGAGGAACTCAAATTTCAGGAGTGGTAAAAATGGGCTGCCCTCAACCCAGAAATGTGCATTCTGCCATAGGAATGGACATGGTCTAGACCAATGTTTTGCTTTAAAACGACAGAGAGAAATGAAAAGGCAAATTTTGAGCCAGGCTCAAATTTTGCTGGTCCAAACGTAAACTTTGTGCAACAAGTTACACATAGTTTGGACACAGTACCAACCAGTTTCAGACCCTATTGTTCCCAAGCTACAATTGTAAATGCAGACAAACAAACAAGACAAATTATTTCTTTTCGTGACACAGGTTCATCGCAGACTTTAATCAGTAAAGAACGAATAAATCCTGATGAATACAAAGATACAGGCGAATGTCGTTTGATCAAAGGTATAACTGGGGATGTTATCCAAATTCCTTTGGTGTTGGTGAATCTCGATTGTGTTTTCATCGTGAGAAGTGTTGTGTGGTCTCATCGATCAATTGCCCCATTCGATTGATGTTTTGATTGGAGCTGATGTGGATTGTCGAGTTGATGAGGAACTCATGGATTCGTGTGTGGTGACTCGGGCTAAAATCAAATCATTAATTGATCTTGAGAAAGATTCATTAGATAAGAAAGCAGAGGTCACATATAATCCAGATGATTATTATAATTTTGATTTTAATTTAGAGAGTCTGTTTGAGGAAGACTTATTGGGGTCTACTGTAAATTCACAGTGTGTTGATGCTGATGATGTAGCTCCAAGTACTGTTGATGAGGAGGTTGTTTTTGATGAGTCGTGTGACTCCAGTGGTGTCCAGGACCCACATGGTTTTTTCTGATGATGTTGTTGTTGGTGGGGGTTCCATGAGGTTGAATCGCCCAGTAGTTCCACAGGTTTTCCTAATGATGTTGTTGATGGTGGTTCAGGAGGTTTAACCATCCAAATAGTTTTTCGGATGATGGTGTGGTTGGTGGTTCAAGTGGTATGTTGAATCGGCCAAGTGGTTTATTGAATCGGCCAAGTGGTATGTTGAATCGGCCAAGTGGTTTATTGAATCGGCCAAGTGGTATGTTGAATCGGCCAAGTGGTATGTTGAATCGGCCAAGTGGTTTGTTGAATCGTCCAAGTGGGTCATGTGATGAATTTATTGGGAAAGAGTTGTCTTTGTCCCATGATGACCTAGTTAGGTTGCAACAGACTGATGAGAGTCTGAAGATGTTATTTGAGGAAGTTGTCCTGTTTGATACTCCAGGGCATAAAATCTCATACTGTGTTTATGATGGTCTTTTGGTACAAAGATTTGTGGAATCTGAGTGTCCACAGGAGGCGGATTTAGGTCTTTTGCAGATCGTTGCCCCATTGCAAATCCGTAGGCGTCTTTTAGAATTGTCACATGACATTCCGGCGTCCGGACAACTAGAAATACACAAAATCAAACAAAAAATCATTAAACATTTTTATTGGCAATCAATTAACAAAGATGTTAGGAATATGCACGCACATGCGATATATCCCAGAAACTCAATGCAAGTAAATACGGTAGCATTGAACAATCTCAGGGCTTACCAAGAATGACCTATGTGTTTGATCATATTGCCAAAGACGTCGTAGAATCAGTTCCAGAGTACAGCAAGTCAAGCAACAGGTGGTTGTTGACAAAAATGGACTTGTGTGCTCATTACCCAGATGCAGTTCCCATTCCCGTGCATACAGGACAGATAGTATGTAAGATGTTGACAGATGTTCCTGTTCGGTGTTGTTTGCCCAAGGAGTTCATTACAGTCCCAGATAGTGATGTCATGTCAGAAATCAGGCAGAACTACGTTGACTTCATCCCAGTCAAGAAAAAACAAATGCTGTTGTGGCATGTAAATCTTTCGAAGTTTCATGTTGGTAGAAAGAAAATGTTTCACAATGAAAGTGAACAAGAATTTGTTAAAACTGTTGCATGCACAGTTACAAACCCACTTGAAACTGCCAATGCAATAGAAACAACAGAGAACGTCCAGTGTTCTTTTGAAGAACTGGTACTGGACAAAGCAAAACATTTGGGGTCAGGTCTAACAGAGAAATTGAAATCTCTGATTATGCAACATGAACAGATGTTCAACAATAAACCTAGACAGACTGATCTTATCGCATATGAGATCTTGCTTAAACAATATGCTCAACCCGCATATGTTTCACCACATAGACTAAGTCCTGACAACACAAAAGTTGTCAATGGGGAACATACCCAATTGTCAGTTGATTGCATGATTAAACATAGCATCTCAGTGGAAGCTGATGGAAAGTCAGTTGTCTATAATTTAGAGGATTATGGTCGCAAGGATCCAGTATTGTTGGGTCAAGCCCCTTTGAAGCGCATAATTAGGAAATGCCAAAGACATTCTCATGTGTGAGATATGTAAGTCCCTTGAGACCCGATAGGAAGCCTATATATTTTTCAGTACAGTGCAGTAGTTTTGCTGAGTTTCTTAGGTTATGCTTAATACAGCATCTAATGATTATGAGTTTTGCTCATAGACTGATTTACTCTTGTGTACTTTATTGATACTTAAGTATGTATGGATGTCCTATAGAGTTAAGTTGACCATCAGAATAGGTAGGATAAGGAACTAGTTAGGCGTTGTAAGTAAGTGTTGGAAGTAAAAATAGAATGTAAGTGTTACTGTAGCTTAAGCTAAGTTAGGATAGTTTTGTGATATAATCACTTAGATAGCATAATTTTTGCAGTTGTTCTCAGTGGTTAGTTCTTGTTTATTCCTTTGTAATATCAATTCCATTTTGGATAAGTTGAAATTGGTGTAAGCCAAAGTTTGCTTCGCAATTTCCTTTTGATGTCGTCACAGCCATTGCATCTGAGTTGACGTGGTGATCCACCACGTAGGCTCGAGTGCTAGGGGTGTGATAGAGGGCTATATTGAGGCATAGATAGCAAATGATTGGAATATTGGTAGGTTTGAACGTGAAGTTTACTGTGTTTGCTTCTATGTTTATGTGAGCAAATAGGAATTCACGTTATAGAAGGCGTGATGAGACGACGGGCGTGATTGGTCGCAAGAGCCGTTGCTGAAGGCAGTTACGTTTTGAAAGTGCGTCTTTTTCGAAGAAGAGGAGTTCGACGGTGGCCGAAGAAGAAGGCGGACGTTCGATTGCAGCGATTCGTTTCTGCTCTTCGTTGTTTTAGTTTAAATTGCTTTTATTTAAATCTGAACCGAGATTTCAGTTCGCTTAATATTCGTGAATTAGTATATCGAATTGGTTTTCGTGCAAGGGCACATTTGTTTCATTTTCATTGATTTTGTGTGGAAGCTGTTATCAGCTGTTATTTATATTAGTAACTAGTTGCTAAGATAGTTGCTGTCGCTGGACGTTTTAAAACATTGATTAGAGTTATATAGCACTGCCTATTGATAGCCGCTATGGCGGAAGAGTTGAATGTTTAATTAAGATTAAAGCGAGATTTTATAAGAAGAATAGTTTTGTCAGTTAAAATGTGCGAGTTAGTGCCAAAGTAGTTTCCCCTAGACAAGTAAGTAAGTAAACGAGTCCTATTTAGGTCGCTGCTCGTCACAATATGAATTGACGTTTGACAAACAGGTCTATGCTCACGACTTTTCTTTCGTTCATTATCTTGTTTTGTTCTCACCAGCAGGGCCCGATTTGCGGGGGGAGGGGAATCTTCCCCCCACTGCCCAACTGCATCCCCCTTCTGCTACATCCCCCACCACTACATCCCCACACTGCTACAGTTTCCAACAACTACATCCCCCAAGCTCGACATATTTCCCCCACTGCTCCAGGTCACAAATCGCACCCTGCTCACCAGTCACCCTTAGAAGACAAGTTGCAACTTGCATGTAGAACTATAGCTATCACTGCCTATCAGTAATTTAAATTGATAAAATGACATATTATTCTGCTTTTAAACTTGCTTTTTCTAATATAGGCCTTATATATAAAAATGATATCAGTGAAGGATTACTATCCAACATTTCAAAGTTTGCCGATGATACAAAGATGTGCAGAAATATCGACTGATAATGATGCTAAAATTTTACAGGAGGATTTAAGGAAATTGTTTCAGTGTCTGTGGGCTGGCAGATGCTTTTTAATATTGACAAATGTTCTGTAATGCATGTTGGGAAATCTAATAATGCATTGTAATGAATATGCTTTAGGGGGGGAAGGGTCTAACTACAACAGAAAAAAAGACTTGGAGGGCATTCATCCATAGAAGTATGAATTCATCTCAACAATGTATAGAGGCACCAAAAAATGGAAACTGAATGTTGGGAATGACGAAAAGAACAATAGTGAGTCAAGACAAAGAGATAATTGTAAAACTATACAAGTCATTAGTAAGGTCCCGTCTAGAATACTGCATTCAGGCATGGAATCCATTCTTGAAAAAATATAAAGCTTCTAGAAAAAGTGCAAAGACGAGCAATGAAGATGGTCAATGGATGCCATAATTTAAGCTACGGAAAAAGACTTCAATATTGTGGACTGACAACATTAGAAAGGAGAAGGGAGAGAGGGGATTGAATTGAAACATACAAAATAATGACTGGGAGAGTAGATGTGCCATATGATCGATTCTTTACATTGGCACACTATAGCAGCACAAGAGGCCACAAATGCAAATTGTTAAACAGAGGGTGGGTCCAAGAAAGAAAAATTTGTTAGTGCAAGGGTTGTGGACAAATGGAACAGTTTGGATGAGATGGGAATGACAGTTGAAACAGTAAATAGATTCAAAGGCTATCTCGGAAAACTAGGCTATTGAATGTGGAGAGTTACTATGTACAGTGGTTTTCACACAGGCTTACTTAGCCTCAGCCTCCTAGACCACTTTAAATCACATTATTATTATTATTATTATTATTATTATTATTATTATTATTATTATTATTATTATTATTATTATTATTATTATTATTATTATTATTATTATTATTATTATTATTATTATTATTATTACATTATTAAATACAAATTTGATGAATAGGGCATCTTTTTGATTGCTGGATTATTAGTAAGTAAATTTAAATGATTTTTTAAATTTTTTGCTGTTGATATTAAAAGCAATTCAGTCTTACTGTTCTATTGAATTTGGAATTAACAATTAGACTTATAGGACGTTGACGCAATAGTGCATGTGATAGCGACCTTTGGAGAAAGCAAGAAAAAGGAACTGCCTGGCTATAATATATATATGGCCCATAATCACAAAATGTCATTTAAGCTGCAAACCTTTCTGCTCTCTGCCCATTATCTATTAAAACGCATCTGACTGCTATCCTAGAAGCAATCAGGAAGTAACTGGGCGTTGTTGTTAAGCAGTGGAGATAGACCCATAGATATGCATTTTGCTTCAGTGTCCAAATTGTCTAGAATGTCATCATTAAACTTAATGACAGAAGGCTTTGCAATGTGTTGGCCCACAGCACACACACAGCACACGGCTAGTGATGCTCTGTAGATCGGCAGTTTCATCCGGATGCAGTCAACTTATTTATTAGATCTGCATGATGACATTTGCATTGGAAAACTTAACCAGGATATGTTGCTGCTGGGCTGTTATATTATGTTGGGCGTCAGAAGTGATTAGGCCTTGGTATGCTGCATATGTAATGGACTGGAGATGAGGGACTTAATTGTCTCTGTGAATTTAGACGTGGAGCGTAATTACAAAACTGCCTTCAGAAGCTTCACTTCCTTGTTCTATTAGGCATTGTACAGCATTGTATGTGTTGTATTTTGACTCAGTCTGTTTTGTTTTTGTTTTGGAATTTTACATTATGAACAGAACTGTTTGGTAAAAGTTTAAACGTTGATTTTAAATAGCGATTGCTTCAAAATGAAGTCAGAATATTGCTGCTCAGTTTAAAGTTTCAATTTTTCTCTTTAGAATTTACAAGTTGAAGGTTTTCTGCTTATTTTGTAAATTTTGAAAGTTTTTCATAGGCATTTTGATGCATAATAGAATTCTTTTATTTTGCAGATTTATTCGTAATCATGGGTATTGCCTTAACAAGTTTCATCTGGTGTGTGGTGATTGTTGGTTTTACCAGTTTACAAGCAAATGCCCATTCGCCTGGCAAGTATTTCTATTGTAATTAATTTTACTTATATAGCACCTTGTATGTAATACAGTGTGCATCAATTCATGGTTGATAGACAACCGAATGATGGGCAACTTATCCAGTGTCCCTCGTTAAATTGCTGATGTCATAATAGAATCTCTGCCCACTTTAGACACAAGTGAGGCTAATCTCTTCTGCTGCATTCACTTGCCCACTATTGACTTAAACTTGTGTTTTTATCACTTAGTGTGTAGAGGAATTTAGATTTAGTAACAACAATAATATGGCATATTGAACTTCTATAGAGCCATATGTATATATATCTTTTATCAAGCCATTTTATTAATGCATTTGGCATCATTCAGTGGTCACTTCAAATTTGAATCGTAATCCCCCAATAAGTCAGTCTGGATTTTTGTCTCAATTTTATCGTGGATAGGCAATATATAGAGAACTGGTTGTTGGAATATACAGTTATACTGTAAGACATATCTTATAGTTTTAATCCAAATGTCTTAGCTTTCAGATAAAAACCTTTTGCTGCCCTAAAGTCTATGAAATGAAAAATTGCTGACATTTAGTTGCAAATTTTTATTTACAAAGCTACAAAGTTGAATTCCTACTAAAAAATTGAAATTTGGTGAACAAAGTTCAATGCTGTGTAAAAAATTCCTTAATGTTGTATTGTTGAAGATAGGAAGACTTTAGATCAGCACAGGTGCTTCATTATTCCTTTGTTGATGGAATCTTAATGTACGTGTAGTAGGCCTAAACAGTTTTCATAATAACAGTGCATTTATGGCTGTGTGCTAAGAATTTGGCCAAATTGTCTGAACATTCTTTTTTGTTGTATGCTAAAATATTAATCAATAAATGCACAGGAATTAATTATTGCCAATTGCATGTTTTAGACATTTCATCAGGCACTTATATTGGGTGTTTTCGTGATATTGGGGGTGCTGCAACATTTTTAAGGAGAGTTAATGAAACAAGGAGAGAACCTTCCTCTTGCAGAGGTAGATGTAGAAATGATATCTTCACATACATTGGACTCTGGGTTAGTTGTTATTTTGCATTCAATTCTTTTAAGATAAAGACAATTCTCAAAATTGATCTGAATTTTTAAAGCATTAATTTTAATTATAGAATTCTTTTAAGAAACTTTGAATGTAACAGCCAAGATTTGGAGGTTTGGTTTGTAGAAATGAAATGCAATTTATGAAAATTTATTTGAAAAGAGATAAATTGTTGTTGGAATGATGCTTACTACCATCACTCCAACAACAATTTATCTCTTTTTATCTACAGTGACAGATGCAATTATAACAAAGGGAAATTGATAGCTCTTACAATTGCAATTGCATTGTAATAATTTCTGATCTGATGCAAATGGAAAACCTGATTTTGAAAACTTTTCTCATTTTGTTCTTATCTGTGAAGATGCAATGTTGTTTTGATTGTAGGGAGGTGGTAATTGCTGGTGTGCAGTCAATCTTTATGAACGAACAACGCCTAATAGAACCAATAGTAATGGTCTGTTAGAAAAAGTAGATGACTCACAATGCAATGCAAGTTGTGCTGATAATTCTTCCTTATCATGTGGTGGATTCACTGATGAGGATAAGAATAACATCTACAGTGTATATTCAGGTTAGAAGATGAGACTTCATGATATTTTGGCATGAATTTCAATAGCTCTAATTCTGTGATGAACTTTTTAAAACCTATGAGCAGACCAGTAAAAGACAATTTATTTGTTTATTGTGTTTTAGAGGCAAGATTATGATTTACCAGTAAATTTCCTCCTATATTTATCATGGGCTGAGTCTTTGTCAGTTATTTTACTAGTAAACAAAATTGATAACTACAGGTGTATTTATATTTTATTTTTGACTACATTTTACTTATTTTTTGCAAAAGGAAGTTTACAGATGTTCTGATGCTTCACATGCCATGCTCTAGGTCTAGGATCACCATTGCAAATATGCTGTCACTGATTTTGGACCCAAGCACTGGAATTCTCACCGACCACTCGCACACACTCAGCTGAGTGTCTCACTTTTGAATCCCTCTTAATTGCATCCGTCTCCATGCAGAGTCAATGACTTTCTGACTGACTTATGAATATCCAACTTTGAATAGAAATGAATGCAATTTATGACCATCGACTGATGCTAAGTGTTCTGCCATAATAGCTCTTAAGAAGGTACTTGATTGAACTTGAGGTTTTCAAGCATCATTGCTGATCTCTTGATCTGTTTTTTAATGTCCTGCATTTGTTTATGCATTTCTAGTCTTGGGATTTTTGTGACTTGATTATCCTCCTCCTCCTCCTCTCCTCTCCGTGATCATAATCATCCATTGATGTTAATTGTGAGTTGAACCATAAGCCACACCATGAGCCACTCCTTTCTATTAGCTCCTTTCCATTCATGTGTGTGTGTGTGTGTGTGTGTGTGTGTGTGTCTGTGTATGTGTGAGTTCTAGTCTTTTTTGCATCCTTCTATAATGTTGTCTGCCTACTCCTTCAGTGCCCTGCTTTTCTTTGTCTTGCCTTCCATTTAACCAAACAGTATTATTCGTTTTATTAATCAATGTCTTTTATTTTGCAGATGTGCTCAAACATCTGTAGTTTCCGTTGAATGATTTGCTGGAATATATCTTTTGTATTCCGCTAAAGCTTCTAATCTGCTCATTGCTGATTTTTGTTGCTATCTGATGTGAAGAATCCATCTTTAGCATTTAAATTCAATGACTAGAATCTTCCTTTTATTGACTTTTGCAGTTTGTCCAAAGACTAAGTTTGGCACAAAAACTGCAAACAGAACTGCAACTGTAAAGATGACAATCACTGCAGTGTTGAAGGAGTGTGTCCTGGCAATGAATGTGCTCCTGGATGGAAATTGAATCTTATAAAAAACAGAAAGATTTGTAACACTGGTAAGAATAACAGCTTAATTAGAGTTTAAGAATTATTGTTATGATGTTTGATGTTTAGCTTATGGTAGTTTTACCAAAAGAAAACAATACAAATACAGGATGCTGCACACTTCAAAGCATTATGAAAATAACATTCAAAAAATGACTCACTTTTAAATTAAAATGATGGTATGAAAACTTCTATAGTGTCATTTTGACATACAGTAGATTATATAGGTGTTGATTGACTATCTCATGAAGAACTGTATGTTTGCTCTAACTTTCTTCAAATGCTATGTCATAAGTGTTGAGGTAAATTTAAGAAAAAGTTTAGAAAAATCATTTTTAAAATATGTATTCAGTGGTTCTAATGCTGGACAGATCCTCCTGAGTTACCCTAAATCCAGTCATTATATTATTATATCGTCTGTTAATACATTATAAAATTGCAGATGTCGATGAGTGTAAGATGAAATGTAATTCTACTCACAACTCAAATTGTCACAACTGCAGTTCACGACCTAATGAAAGATGTCGTAATACTAATGGTAGTTATGAATGCATCTGCAAAGCTGGATTTCACAATACAAGTGAAGGATGCAAAGGTAAGTTGTCGTTTTCAAATCCATATTCATTGTCATATTACTAGATATCAAATTACAGCATAACTAGAAAATAAATTTTCAATTTGAAAAGACATCCTTATGTCAAGTCGTTGCATGAACAGCTTATGGGTGACATTTTTGCACAGTCGAGACTTCTTTATATTTGGCGACAGTTTCAATTTTGTTGCTTAATTGTGTTGAACTTTATGTGTAATTCTAGTTCTGTTGCTTCGATAGTAGCTGCTGAATTCCTATGCTTATGCACTACATGTGCTGCTGTAACATAGTTTAGTCTCTTTGAAGTTAATTAATGAATAATAATTATTTCAGAAGGTTATTTTTATATGCAATTCCTTAGTCTTAATGGCCAGGATGCTTTAGTGGTTCACTAAATGCTAAGATTGCCTTTCTCATTATTTCATTTTTAACTTTTGGCCTATTTAGACGTATAATGCACATTAGTTTTAGCTGTTTTGATTGATTGGTTATTGATTAATTATCTGCATTTTAGACCTAAGTTTTTTCATAATGAATTGAAGGCTTCTAAAAGTAAAACTCTTTCTTAAGACATCAATTATTATAACTTTATTTCAAGTGATTTCTTAAAATATTTATTTTCTGTTTTATTAATAATTTAATTTTCATTGCCTGTAATTGGAACTCTCAGGTGCAGTGGTGGCTCTAGGATTTGGCAAGTGGGGGTGGCAACTTCTAATCATGGGGGCAACCATTTGTTGTTTAATGTTTGCAGCGTTAAGTATAGGATCCCAACTGAGGGGGGGTCACTGGGGGGGTCCAGGCACTCAATAGGGGGGGGGGCACGGACCCCCCTGGCCTCCCGGTGGAGCCGCCACTGCTCAGGTGTGCTTTATAAATGATCTTACTAACTTTACTGAAGGAGACTGACTTTCTTTGGCACTTTTTTGACGTTCTCTGAGTCACTTTCAGAAAAATCTAATTGCTCAACATAATGTAGGAGGTTGTTGTGCTACTTAATACTTAGTCTAAGCACTCTCTGGTGTGGAGTATTTCTTTACACACATGAGTATTTCTCTGGTTTTTTCAGTCTTTTGAGATGTAAATTGCTTACTGTAATGTTATTATAAAGATTAAAACACTAACAAATTACCGGTATAACTTTTGTTGCTGTTGCTTCAGACCAGTTTCATGAAAGTTTAGCATAAGCAAAGTTTTACTTTAACTGAAATGTAATAAAGAGTGATGCTGTTGTTTGCTCTGTTTGTCCATATTTGATTTCAATAGACTTCCTCATTGAATTTGAAGTTTCAGAACTTGATTGAAACAAGATGGACGTTGTAATTATCACAGCAGTTAATGGAATTCAAGTTTTAATAGAAAATTTCCATTATATTTGATGTTTTTAAAATTTTACTTTGAATAATTTTTGAATAAGCGATAGATTTTATTTACCGCTTTTGCATTTAGATATCAATGAATGTCAAGATAACACTCACAACTGCAGTCACGAATGCAACAATTACGAAGGCGGTTTCAACTGTTCTTGCAGAGCAGGATATGAATTGGAAGGATTTTCTAACTGCACTGGTAACTATTTTCAATCTTTAGACATTGATTTTTAACTGTTCTATTATTGATACACAATCATTTTACTTTTATATTAATATTTACTAGCATATGTAAGACTATTTATAGGATGCAAAGGTATCAATTGATGCTGTGTTCTGATTCTATCGATCATGTTGACCAATTATTTGTTTTCCTGAAATTGAAACATTTGTTTTCTTTATTTAACAACAGACATAGATGAATGCAAGAAGCAGACACACTCATGCAATCAGACATGCAACAATACAGATGGCAGCTACTCCTGCAGTTGTACTCAAGGGTTTACACTTGGTACTGATAACATTCAATGTAATGGTAAGAAATCTCAAAACGACCTTTTGCTTTAAATGGCTATTTTTCTACTGAAATTTATGAGAAATTTAGTTGATTAACAATATAAAGATTATCTAAATTCCATGCATCACAATTATTGCAATCAATAAAAGAGTAAGGGTCATTAAAATTCTGAAATTATCAAAAATTCTGATTGAGTTAACGTCCACAATTAATTGTGCAATTACTGGTAATTTGAGTCAATTCTACAGTTGTCTAAAAAATTTAATTGTGTTTGAATTATTATTATTATTATTATTATTATTATTATTATTATTATTATTATTATTATTCAGACAATTTTTATTGCGCTGTACGCATGGCGTCTACCAAAGTCAGAGGCACTGTAATGTTAATTAATGTTACTCAGTGTTTTAAGCAGATGTTTATTCTTACTTTTATAACTGAGTGGTGCATGTACTGGAGTATTTATTTCAGGCATTGCTGTGACATGAGATAAGTCAATCTCTTTGTAAAATATTCATTGCTGCATTTAAAGGTCCTTTGTTTTATGATGGTTGATAGTAAAATCTCCATCCACTTCAGTTGCCAAAGCAGTGATCTGGATTAAGCTTTCTTTTGAGTTTCTCTTCACTGCATTTAAGTCTTTTGATTGCAAGAATTCCTTTCAATTAATTTCCATTTATATTAATGAATTTTGACTTTAGCCTCGGCTTGTACCATTAATGTTTCACTTGTAACACTTGTTTATTTCTGATTTTTAAAAGATATTGATGAATGTTCTTCTAATACTTCCAACTGTCAGCATATTTGCAGTAACACTTACGGAAGTTTCAGATGCCTTTGCAAGAATGGATATGAGATGAACAATGATAAGCGTACATGCAAAGGTGACAATTGACTAATATATCTTGGACAATATCTGTTATTTTACTTTCGAAAATAAGAAACAAATTCTAATTATGCTTTACGCTATTTGATTTACCGGTACTAGTTTAAACATAGGTTTCTAAGATGATAATTGGTTAAAACTGGAAAACTGCTTTTCAAAGAAATTTTGCTTTTGTTTGTACCATTGAAGTGAGCTATATGGAGTTCTATAGGCCATTATGCTAAATATTTTGTGACTGGATTTGGTGCTATTAGTGCATTATGTGATTGTGTGTGCTTCAGATGTTGACGAATGCAAACAAACAGTAGTACATTGTGTGATCAAATGTGCAATAAAGCTGATAGAAGCTACTTCTTTCCATTATATTTACTTTGAATAATTTTTGAATAAGAGAGAGATTTGTTTTATTGCGTTTAGATATCAATGAATGTCAAGATAGGACTCACAACTGCAGTCACGAATGCAATAATTACGAAGGCGGTTTCAACTGTTCTTGCAGAACAGGATATGAATTGGAAGGATTTTCTAACTGCAAGGGTTACTATTTTCAATCTTTATTTTTAGACAGATATTTATTCTTTTATAACTGAGTGGTGCATATACCAGAGTGTTTATGGATTCTCACTTTAGCTGTGGTTTGTGCTATTGTTTCACTTGTTTATTTTGGATATTTTTAATAATGACAAATGCTCTTTAAATACTTCTCCACACTAAATAAATTTATCCAAAAATAGTACCTGTAAATGAATTTGACTTTGCATAGAAGAAAACAGGTGTTGCTTTGGTTTCTCTTTAGATCAGGGTGATAGAAGAAAGTGTAATGGTGAGATTTAGCTGTCATTATATTTATGATGTAGGAAATTATTTGGCTTTTATTATAAATAAGAGATTTATTCATGTGATGATGTGTTTGATCAATTATATTCCGATGGTCAGATCAATTTTGTTGCCAGTTAAACTCAAATTGCTTGTTTTCAGACGTTGATGAATGTCAGACCAAAAATGGGAATTGTAATCAGAATTGCACAAATACAAATGGAAGTTACTTCTGTTCTTGTTTCAATGGATATCGGTTGAAGAATGACAGTCTTACTTGTGAAGGTATGGACAACCGCACATAAATGCCAGACAGCATTTAGCCTTGAAGAAATAGCACTGAAATGAAACCTACACTAATTAATTTATCCAACAAAAAGTCAATGAATTTTCTTTGCATAGAAGAAAACAGATCCATTTAATTTAAAATTTGATTAAAATGAAATTAAAACAGCCTCCCAATGAAGTCACTAGAGGTCCGGTTCAATGGCAAATGACTTTTGAGATTGTGAAATTTAAGGGTTCTTTGGAGTGATGGTCGTGTATAGCAGCGATGATTGTTGGTAAGAACTTGTGAGAATCTTTTATTCATGCAGATTTCTTTAATTTGAGAGGATATCTGTTATGTTGACTGATCAGAGTCAATACAGCAGTATGTAGAGTCCTTTGCTATAAGAGGCAGCTGTTTATGCTCTGTTATTTACTCTTGATGTTGAATTTGTTTGTATTTTGTTGACAGATATTGATGAATGCACTAATAACAATGGCAACTGTTCTCAACAATGTATTAACTCATTTGGAAGTTATGAGTGTAAATGTGACGAAGGTTATGAACCCGGAAGTGATCGTCATTCTTGCAAAGGTAGTCTTCTATTTATAGCTCGTAATTGCTGTTTTGTAATTGTTTTTGCATAAATTTCAAAGTTTGAATGTTGAAAAAATTGCATTTATAAGATTCTAAATTCCTAGTAACTGTATTTCTTATTCAGATGTTGACGAATGTTCTCGGAATCTTTCCAAATGTAACCAGAATTGTACGAATACAATTGGAAGATATAACTGCTCCTGCCTTTCTGGTTTCAAACTCAAGGATGAATATATTTGCATTGGTAAGAAATGCTGCTGATATTATTATTCCAAAATTAACAATATATAATGACATTCAATGGCATGTTTGTGGGCCTACATTTGTAAAGGAGGACACTGTGTAATTCTGCTGAGAAGAATTCCACTGAAGGAGTCATTGATCTGGAATTTACAGGAAACAGAGGGAACCATGATTTATTTAGAACTCATGGGGCTTTATTATAGCAGAGCCAATGTGTTATTGATTTTACTTAGTTTATGTGTTGCTGTACGTATTACCAGTAAGTAATTGCATAATTTTCATAATTTAGTTTCTTTTTCATGTTTAGTGAATTTTGAAGTTGTCACTCAGTTTTTCAACACTGACATTGTTTACATTAGACAGAAATTGTGCCTCTGTTAAATTAATGGATTTCACTGACTGCTCCTTGTTTTCTCTGTGGACAGACATTGATGAATGTGAAATAAACAAAGGTGGATGTCAACACTACTGCAACAATACTCCCGGAAGCTTCAGCTGTTCCTGTCAACCTGGGTTCAGAAGCACCAATGACTCAGCAAATGAAGACACCAACTACAACTGCACTGGTATATTGACTCTCACTTTGTTTCATGCAGCTGTGGGCATTCATCCAATTGAAGATGATCTTTTGATTTTACGATAATAATCTTACCTTTGGCTCTGAAAGAGTTTTGCAATATATTTTGAAATATTAATTTATGAATGAGCAACAGAAAATTAAATAATCAGTCTTTCTGTTCTTATGTTTTTTTGTGTAGACATTGATGAATGCTCCGATCGATCTGCAAACTGTGCACACAATTGCAACAACACAATTGGAAACTACACGTGCAGCTGCCATTTGGGGTTTCATCTCCTAGACAACGGATTCAGTTGCAACGGTAAACTTTGCTCCAACTTAGCAGAAGAATAATTTGAGTGATGTTCTGTGGGTGCTGCTTGTGGATTAAATTCTGTACAAAAGGCTGGTTAGTTTTCAGAAAATAAATGGTGATTTAAAATTGTCTTTAAAGCATTGTTTATTTAAGTATAATTTTATGTTAAATATTATTTTAAATAGTTACACAGTTTGATCCCTTTTTTAATGAGTCAAGATAGTTGTCGACTTTTGGGAAATTTCAGATTTACATCTCCAGAATAACATTCATTTTGTAGTTATATAAAATACCCAAGAGACTCTTAATTAGGGAAATTGAATTCATAAAGTATTTCTAATAGAAGAATTTTACTTTTTCTACAGATACTGATGAATGTGAGATGAAAGTCCACAAATGTTCTCATGTCTGCAATAATCTCGATGGGAACTATTCATGTTCATGTTATTCTGGTCACTACTTAGTTGGAGATTTTGTCTGTGAAAGTGAGTTTCCTCTGTGTTTGATTTTGTCCAAATCAGTTTCCTTCTAAGCAATCAGTCAATCATTAGTCTTGTTGTGTTTGATTAACTATGACTAAATGCTTTCATTTTTAAAACTTTGATTTCATTTTCCAGCCTTAGCTTTAAGTTTAAGATTGACTTGTAGTAAATATTGCATTCGTTGTTTGTGAATGATATCTGTTAAGTAGTAGTAGTAGTAGACTTCTTTAGCGCCATTGTAGTAGTACATCTGCACCAGTCGATGGTTGCTTCAGTGAATAATCGTAGTCATGAATCATTGTCCGTGGTGAATCGAGGTTGTAATCCAGAGTTAAGATATAGTGTCATAGATTGGTGTATCTTATTGAAATTTTTTATTTGGAAGAATCATGTAAATTGTTGGGTTCAATTTGACTAATGTTGCATTCCAAAAGTCTGTTCAGATTCTGTGGAATCAACTTTAACAGGATTAGAATGCTTGATACTGGCATTGGCCATGTGGTGGCCATTGCAGCTGCTGTGGCATTAGGATAAAACTGCTTTTGAAACTGTGACTTGAGAATGATTTCAATGTGAACATTTCATTTGTCTTGTTCTTCTTTTTAGAGGACTCAACACAGACGATAATTCTCATTACACTAATTCTATTACTTATTTTCATCATCATTGTGGTTTTAGTCATTCTGAAAATGAGGTTAGTACTGTCACCTCTATTTTAAAATAAGACGCTAATCTTGCCAGAAGTCTTTTTTACAATAAATCATGCCAATGAGATTTATAATCAATTATATTGAGTGATTCTTATTTGATTTTAGGAAGATCTTTCCCTTTGACAAACCACGGTTTACGAAACTAATTGGACAAAAAGAAGGTGCAGATGCTGCTTACGTAAATGGAACAGGTGAATTAAAAGGTAGGTCATGTGACGTCTCTTTACAGATGATCATGTATTGACGTAAAATAAGTGGTGATGAGATTTCCATCAGGTAACATTCATTGCTGTTATGGGTCCCAGGAGTTTGACCCGTGCCGTGCTTTTGCGTAAAAGTTAAGAGCTGTATTCAAGATGGCTGCTGCTGAGTTGCTATGGCCAGAGTCGGTTGAAAGACAAAGACTGATGTCGCTTCACGTCACAGGTCAACTCTTTAACTGTCTCTGGCGTGGGAATTGCTCTGATGTGGTCGCGTAACGATGTGTTGTCCTCTGTGACTTGTGTTGGTTGAAGGTTCAAATATTAACGACTCTTATAAGCGTAGTAAGCATGGCAGGTTGAGTGGTCATTTCTGGTGATCACACAGTCTGTTACTCAGTGCATTCTATGCACGTAACGTAGCTACTGAAATTAAAATAGCAGAAAGAATTTTGTGCCTCTGTGGCATTTTAATGAATGCAGTTTTTACATTGTATGTGTTTATCTAAATTTTCACAGTCAGTGTAATTTTGATTTGCTTTTATTAATTATGTCTAATACATCAGTGCTTTACGCTGTTCATAAACAGCAGAGACTTTCCATGTTATTGTTTTCTTCTTTTAGAACTTAAAGAAACAAAACCTCTTCCAAATTTGCAAGAGAAGCAGAAATCGGCATCAGCAGATCAAAAGAAGAAGAAGACTGTTAGAAAGACTTTGGTCGCAGTCAAAGACCTCAAAAACTACGTCGAAAAGATTGAGTCCGGAGAAGGATTTGAAGTGGAATTTAGAGTGAGAACAATTTAAATTATGTTTTAAAACCATTATCTTATGTAATTTGCAGAACAACAAACGACTGTTAGAAATGATAATCAACTCAATATGAGCTTAGCCAGAGAATTCTTATAAACAGATTTTAAGCAGTAGTGTGTGTGTTTGTGTGTGTGTGTGTGTGTGTGTGTGTGTGTGTCTGATAGTGTGCAGAGTGTGAATACTGAAATATTCTGCTTCTGTTTTACAATTATTTTGATTTTGGTTGTCTCCATTCAGAGAGTATTTGTCTTATTTTCAGTCGATTGAGATGGTCTCTGATTTTCCCTATGCTGAGGCACAGGCCCAGGCATTGAAACCAAAGAATCGCTTCAAGAACATTTTACCATGCAAGTGGAAACTCTAATCTAACTTATTGTTGCAAGCATTAACATGAAAAACTGTATTATTACCAGTAAAATACAATTGAAACAGAAGACTAACATAATTCAGAAAAATGATCATATGTGTTATGCAGAATTTTCTGAATAGACTTTTAAAGTGTCATGTTTTTTTGCTGAAGCAATTTCAGAAGGGATGACACTATGCAATAATAGGCAATAATAGGCTTAGAAGTTCTACTCAATGAATTAATTGCAATGGCTATGCAATCAGAAGTACTAATTAATTGGAGCTGTTAATGGCCAGAGTGCCAAAGTGATTGGATAGAGATCTTAGAGAGAGAGATGCTGTTATCTCCGCAGATGATCACAATCGAGTGATTCTGAATGAGATTGATGATGATCCTCTCTCTACTTACATCAACGCCAGCTTCATCAAGGTATCTCAACTGGAAAAACCTCTCTCTCATGCTCATCCATTGACTGTCTTTGCTTTGAAGATTATAATAATGTGATTTTAAGTGGTTTACGTGTAACTTCAGTCATGAAGAGCTGATTACCGTGTGTTAATTTTTCTTATAGGGCTACAAAAAGCATGACAAGATAATTGCCTCACACGGTATGTCATTCCATGGTTCAATCCAATCCATAATTATCTCTCTCCATGCAGTGCAATTGATTCTCTTCTCTTGCGTTTTCTCTATTGATGCTATTGAAGTTGCATTCATTATGCAAATGATTTGAATTCAGGACCAACTCCCAACACACTGAACGATTTCTGGCGGATGGTTTGGCAATATGACGTCAGTGTTATCGTCATGGTAACAAAATGCATGGAAGACGGAAAGGCAAGATAATGAATTAAATTATCAGTTGTTTTTGACTCTGAATCATTTATTCTTTTGGATCCAATCGTTTCCTTCAGGATTTTTGTGCTGTGGTTAAATAATAGTTGATTTTTGATTTCTGTTTGTTGACAGTGCAAATGCGAACAGTATTGGCCGCTTGAGGGTTCAAAGGAGAGCGGTGAATTGACGATCACGCTGGACTCTGTAGAGAAGTGGCCGGACTACGTCATCTCTCGTCTTAAGGTTTCCAAGGTAACGGCAATTGACAGAGAATGGCAGTGAATAATCTGTGCACTGAATGTTGCCAAGAAAATATCGACACTAGTGAGTCAAAGTGACGTTCTGAGAAGAGCCTTGTTGTGGTCATTGAGATGAGCAACATCTGTTGTCTGATTTTCAGGAGAATTCTACGCGACTGGTGGTTCACCTTCTGTTCACTGATTGGCCCGATCATGGCGTTCCTGATCACGCAACTTCTCTCATCTCCTTCCGAAGAGCAGCAAGAAGTGTCATCGTAGAAGACAAATACTTTCTCGTGCATTGCAGGTGCAATTAATTGGACGAAATACTAAGTGATTTGGATAACAATTGATTAAAAGTCATATATTTCTCTCTGACATTACAATTAAAACGTATTGTATATTTTTAAGCTCAGAATTTTACGCTGAACAAGATTTGGTGTCAGATTCAGTTATTTTGAGTATTTTCCGTGTCCATTCTGCTCTGATTGTGGTTTTGTAGTGCTGGTGTCGGGCGGACTGGGACTTTCCTAGCAATCGATTATTTACTCCAACAAGCGGAAGCTGAGGGTTCAATTGACGTCTACGGGTATCTCCAGGGCCTCAGAGACCAAAGGATGAACGCCGTTCAGACTCCGGTTGGTCTTCTTCTCTTTACACGTTCACGTAGAAAGTGCTTCTGCGTTAAAATACTCTATTAAGCTCTTGTAAGGGCAGCTGTCCATAAAAGTAGCAACATGATGAATGTATTGGTTTTTGTGATGTGACTTCAAATGATGCATTCTCTGAGTAGAATTGCATTAGATAGATCCTGCCCTCTGTTCGTCAACAAATGCAGCTTAATATTATTTTTTCAGTATTTAGAATCTTTAGATGTTTCAACTTTATTGCTTCCACTTTTATAGCACCAGAATATTAAAGGCTCTGCTTAATCCATGGTCAACAATTGTGGAGAATTAACTTCTTGTAAAAGAGTTATCTTTTGTGGATGCAAAATCCAATCACGGAGTTGAGTTCATGGGTCCCAGTTCATGGACCATTAACAGTTTTTTTATACATGATGCTATGAAGTGGATACTTTATATAAATTTAACCTCATAATTACAGTGAATATGCAAATGATTTTTATGGCGTATTTTTTAGGATCAATATGAGTTTATTCATCACGCTCTTCTCGAGACTCTTACGCTCGGCAGAACGACTGTTCCGTGTTCCGCTTTCTCAGATCATCAAAACTATCTTCAGCAAATCAATCCGATGACAGGAAAATCATATTTTCAGACACAGTTTGATGTAAGTCGTCTGCTGATCGAAGGCTAATGAAAGACTTTCCGATTGTTACGTGTATTGAGTGTCAACTGTAGCCGATGAATTTGTTCTTCAGATGCTTCAGGAGATGCATCCTCCTCTTTCACACGAGTCAACTTCTGCCGCTCTCGACAAGAACAACATTTCAAGGAATAGAAATGACAAAATCCTTCCAGGTACCATTTGACACTCTTCTACGAATCAAGCAGTGACTGTCTTGAGCATGACTATCGGTGGAATTTTCATGTGTTTCATGCTGCGGTAGTTCGTAATTATTATGGCTTTGTTCGTTTTAGGGGATAGAAATCGCGTCTACCTAGTGGATTCTTCTGAAGGAAGTGATTACATCAACGCAGTATTTGTTTCGGTGATTTAACTTCTAATCTTCTAGAACTAGAAATTAGAAATTAGTAATTAGAAATAGACTCTTCTAGAATCCTTTGCGGCAACACAACCGGTCTCAAGTGCAATTTATTTTTGCTTTCACTGAGAGGAAGAAATTGCCAATCAGAGCATCAGTTACTAATCTCATCTCTATGACGAAGGTTGCTAATTATGGAATAAAATATTGTGATATTTATACTTTACTACATTGACAGACATTTTTTATTAAATTATTATTTCAAAAAATCAGTTTTTAAATGGGGTCATCTTCTTAATAGTTCATTATTACAGACTTTATATTTTTGTTTCTGTCTGTATTTGTGTTAAACAGAGCTGTCGACGAAAGGACTCGTTTATATCGACTGAGCTTCCATTACCAAATACGATTAAACAGTTCTGGCAGATGATGTTGAGCCAACGCTGCAAACTGATCGTCTTCCTGGATACTTCGAATACTTCTGAGGCAAGTACACTCTCTGTGACCTCACTATGGACAGAGTACTTCAGCTTCCGATTCCGATCTAAACCCATGTTAAATGTGTAGCAGATGTACTGCATACTTGTATAATGTATGCAGGTTGTTCTAGTGAAGACAGAGTGGAGCATTTTTACATGTGGTCTGGAGTGTGATCTCGTGTTTGACGGTTTGTATTGACCTCAATTGTCACATGAGCGTTTATTGTCTTCTTCTTCTTCTTCTTCTTCTTCTTCTTCTTCTTCTTCTTCTTCTTCTTCTTCTTCTTCTTCTTTCTTTTGCTCTGATGTCAGAATGTTTTAGATTAGAAAATCATTCGTCAGCTATTGATTGCATTGTTCAATGCATGTTCAATTGAAAGAAACAGATTCTAATTGTGAACCGTTGCCTTTTACAGCTTTGATGTTGTGTTTTTGAAGAGTGGTTTTGCTTTCTTTATTTTATTTTATGAAGTTCTAATGCTTCATTTGTTTTGTAGGATTTGAATGAATATCTGTTGATTCCACAAAAGAAGAAGCTGTCGATTGATGGACATAAATTTTGGACCAGTTCATCCGACCCGAGAAAGGTTTCAAGCAACTGTGACTCATACTTGGTCTCTGTTTCTCTTCCTCTCGACGACGAAGACGACATCTACGCCAATGCAGAGGCCAGTTGACAACATTAGCACTGTTAAGCTATTTGACGATATTCAGCTCTTCTCAAGTTTAATTAATCTAAATGGCAGGAAGTTTTTGTGAACAAAAGCAATGTGTTTTGACCAATTTATATTATTGCTATGAATGCTTACAGATGAAGAAGTGAATTATTGTGCATTGTCAGTTCCTATCGAGAGAATTGTTATAAGAATCCTGGAATTATTTGCGTCTATGTTTTCATTTATGTTCTCTTTGTTTAATAGGAGATTCCTGCATTTAAAATTCTCATTCTCCACTTTCGTTTATCGTCTGCAGCGACAACAGCCTCTCTGTTGCCTCAGATCCACGAACAAATCAAATCCAGTTCAGAGAACATCAAAGACAACGGCCCCGTTGTCATCGTCTCCAGGTCTGAACACAGCTGATAAGAACGTGCTCTGTGAAAAATCAAATACACAGCAAAGCTCAATTCTCTAAAAGGGATTTAAGCTCCTCATGTAGCAACCTTTCTCTTTTGAAGCTTAAACTAATTTAAATACAAAGTTCATACAAGAATAGAGAATTTAACTGGTTCTTCAGTGCTGAAGTTCCCAAGCAAGTCTGGAGTTTATTCACTTAAATAGGTTTGATTGTAGATAATATGGTTTTATTTCTGTTTTAAATGATGAAAACTTTGAAAGAGCTGAGCTGTTTTGACGCAGAATAGTTTTTCTTGAATGTGTCTCTGATGCAGCCGAGTTTTTTTATTCTACCATTTTTCAGAGATGGTCTTAACCCGTCGGGACCGTTGATTGCTGTTTCTAATCTCCTTGAGATGGCGCTTTCTCAAAATGAAGTGGACGTCTTCAACACCGTCCACAACATCAAAAGCACTCAGCCGCTCTTCGTTTCCTCAGTTGTAAGTCAACCGTTTTCAGCACGGACATTTCTTTTACAGTTGTTAAGGATTCTTCCTTTTTACGCCAGACATATATGCAGTTGACCTTAAGACATTCTGGGCAATTGGATAATAATAATAATAATAATAATAATAATAATAATAATAATAATAATAATAATAATAATAATAATAATGCACTTTTATAGCACCAGTTCTAATACCTTAGGATATCAATTGATGGTACTTCAGATCCATCCGCAAAAGACCAGGTCATTCCAGAGATCAGTCAAAGGAAAAGAGCAAGACCGACTATGGAGGAAAAGTTAATTGAAAGAGATGTGTTTTAAGTCTGGATGTGAAAATACTCAATGAATTGGAAGATTTGACAGCCAGAGGGGGAGACAGTTCCAGATTTTTGGATGCCACAGAGGAGATCATAAGATAAAAATATCTGCTTGCAGTCACTGCCTAGTCCATGTCCATTTGAATGCATTGCTTAGGTCCCGATTGTTTGGCAATCATTGTCTTTGCTACT
Source organism: Metaphire vulgaris (assembly GCA_018105865.1). NCBI lineage: Eukaryota > Metazoa > Annelida > Clitellata > Crassiclitellata > Megascolecidae > Metaphire > Metaphire vulgaris. Next base: position 49,971,676 of record CM030832.1, on the reverse strand, counting down.
TCACTGCTGCAGAAACGTAAGTCAGAAGACATCTTACTCCTTTGTTGCTTACTGCTTTATGCCTCAGCCTCCTTGCCTATGGCTATTTCAAGAAAGATTAGGTACATAAACATAAGCAGCTAATATTGTACTACTTTCCAAAGCGTTTTATAAATTTACGACATTTTACCTACTTACTTTAATGCAAGCCTGTTTTCGTCTATGCTTTATTCACTGATTGGGATGATATATTTGCTATATATATATATATATATATATATATATATATATATATATATATATATATATATATACTGTAAGTGAAACTAGTTTTGTTTTAGGCGCGTTTTGTTTGCGTTGTGTGTTAAATCTGTGTCTTGTATTTTAGGATGAATTTAAGACGATATTCGACGCCATTGCCCAAGTGGAAAGTGATTTCACGACATATGCCAATTACTGATTGGTTGCGTTTCTCTCTCATTAACTGTTTCCAAACTCATATTTCATTCAGATCTTCATTCTCTTTGTGTTCAGTCAGATGCAGGTGTATAAGCCTTTATGTGGAAACTTTATTTCACACAGTTCTTTGGTATAAACTTGGTTTAAAAAAGTGGGGGTCTAACCCCTATGCCTTCTCCTTCCCAATGATACCTTCTCAAAAGCTGGGAGGGGGTTCGAGTCTAGAGGCCTAACAGAAGTCTACACCTATGGCAAAGTTTATATTATAGCTTTCTATATTATGATTATAAGAACATTTGCTTCAATGAGATATTCATTTTATACTGCTTTGATTTTACCTCCTTAATATTGTGTGATTGTTTTGTTGCTGTTGTCTGATATTTTCCTATGCATAATGAAATGGCGCTATAGAAGTTTAATATTAGAGATTAGATGACATGTCTAAGTTCTGTAAGTTCTGCTGTTCTGTTACCGTGGAATTCCACTGTAAATAATGTGAATATGACGGATGGAGTTTGTATAGGTTGGTTCTTTTAACGTCCATTGTAGCAAGATCTTTCCATTTGGATTTGTATCTCTATTGTATCCATCCTAATTGCCTTTCTGTTATCTGCTGTCTGCATAGAGATTTTCCCATTGTCTCTGGTTTTGATGCTTCTGTGAATTAATTGTAAATAGTCTTTTAGGAAAGTTTTTGCATTGTAGCTAGGATTTACAATGGATTTTATCTCTTTTCTATTGATTATATTTTTATTCCATTCAAGAGATTTACATTTTTTTGAGTCGTTTCTGAGATGTGTATTTTCTATGCCTTTTGTTAATGTTTGACTTCTTTCCAGGGTAATTACAGAGGATGATCCATTCAGATGGAGAGAGTTATGCCTTGACATCGTGAACCAGGCCCGTCGAGAGGGGGGCAGGGGCAAACACCCAGGGGACCTTCGATTTGTAGGGACCCCAGGCAAGTTGGCAAAATGTCATCTCATTCAATACTATTTATTTTTTGAAAACGTTCAAACCTTTTTGAGGACAAACTTTCTAAAAAATATAAATTACTTGTTAGGGGCCCGTGACTGCTCTGCCCAGTGGCCCGGAATTTCTCTCGATGGGCCTGTTGTGAATCGTTTCTCTTGCACAGTTAAACCCTTATAATGTTACTGTCATTGTTAACATTCATTTATAACATTTAATTTTGTAGTTTTCAGCAAGTTTTGGTGAGCTTATGTTGATATTTTATTTGAATCTGAGTATGTGACAACAAGTTAAATGTACATGGAATAACATAACAGATGGCAGAGTCGGTTACGTGCTGGAGCGGTAGGCTGAAGGAGCGGGTTCAAGCCCCGTTAGCGCCTCTAGTGGCTTTTGCACGGGCAATAATGCCTCCTACGCCACTTTAAATCACCTAAGTTCTTAATTATAATATGAGGACAAATTTAGATGTACAGGCCTATCGTGTGAAAGACAAATATTTCTATGATTAATATAATTTTAAATCATTATTAAAGTGTTTTTTCACAAAGTCTTGAAGCTGTTTGTTTCAGTGGTTTTCACACAGGCTTACTTAGCCTCCTAAACCACTTAAAATCATATTATTATTATTATTAGACTATGAACACCGTTGACTGATTTAATTGTATGAAATTCACGTGGCAGCCGAATTGCACATTCTGTATTGTTTTCTGTTCTGTATGTTTAAAATGAATGCGCAACTTTCCTAATTAAATTTATATTTTCAGTTAGTGTTAAGTTTGTTATTGGAATTGCTGTGGATCTCTTGAAAATCCACTGATGCAGTGAAAACAATTAAATGTGAAGATGTGACTTCCAATCATTCATAGACGGTCATAAATGAAAGCCACAACAGCCTACTTTCGATATCGTATTTTGCAGTTTGCAGATGAATCGTCGCAACTGTGGTTCTCACACAGGGCAGTCCCTACTGAACAACTTTAAACCTTGTTATATTATATTATATTAATGTAACGCCACTGTTCCTGCACTATCTCCCCAAGTCTTCAGATTTAAGCTTAAATCTATCCTTTATCTGAAATCATTTCCTCTATAGCTCCATGGTAACAACCTAGCCTCACTGCCTTTTGGATGTTGACTATGGTCTGGCCGATCTTTAACCTTTCCCATATAGCTATTTTAAGAAAGGCTGAGCGCCTAAGAATAAGCAGATACTGTTTAGTTGCTTTTCAAAGCGCTATATAAATCCATGAGACTTTACTTACTTACTTAACGTGTATGTCATTATCAAAAAAGGCAGCGCTATACAAAGACATGGGATTATTCTGACCTAGTTTCAATTTTTGACAAACTAAGCTCCGCCCCTTCGGCGTCGCTTACAATCAGCGCTTAGCGTAGACTGTTCGACCTCATTAGGGCCAAAGAAGCGATGAGGGCAACGAACCATGGATTTATTATTAGAGGATACGGCATTACGTCATTTTAACCAGGCTGCGTGAAGCCAGTAGCGCGTAGGCTAAAAATAGCACCTCCATTGTTAGCGGCCATTGTGGTTGAATCGGACGTGGGGGTAACTGAAAGTTGACAGTTGATGACAAGGAGGGAGGGGCAGTGTTATTTCTAGGATTTTGAATGGGGGTGTCGGAAAAATGGGGGAGGAAGTGTCGGAATTTTTAAGTCTCTTCCCGGAAAAAGGCTGACAAAAAGGTCATCCGACAATAAAAGTTTGGGGGGGTGTCCTTCATTGGGGGTTCAGAGCTAATTAGTATCCATTTTGCATTATCACATTACCAAATTTTGGGGTATTCAAATGGGGGTGGTGGTGTTGAGGGGTGTTAGGAGGGTGTAAAAATATCCCTGGGAGGGTCGAAAATTGCCCAAAATTGTTGACATAATTAATGGACAGCCCCCATGCCTTATTGAAAACACGATTAATGTCATCCAATAGGCTGTCCACTTGCTATTTTTCAAACACAAATTTCGAACAATAGCATCTTAATCAGTGGCGGCTCAGTGGCGGCTCCACAGGGGCCCCGGGGGTGTGCCCCTATTGAGTGCCTGGCCTCCCAGTGGCCCCTGTTGGGACCCTATACCTAATACTACATTCCTGACACCAAACGGTAGGCCCCATGGTTAGAAGTTGCCACCCCAACTGCCCCCACTTGCCAAATCCTGGAGCCGCCACTGGGCCCAGGGTGGGTATGCCCCTATTGAGTGCCTGGCCCCATTGGCCAAGTTTGGAACCCTAATAATACTACATACCTAACAACAAGCGGTAGGACCCCTGATTAGAAGTTGCCACCCCCAACACCCCCCACCACTTGCCAAATCCTGGAGCCGCCACTTATGCCCCTATTGAGTGCCTGGCCCCCATTGGCCACCCGGTTGGAACCCTATACTTAATACTACATACCTAACAACAAGCGGTAGGACCCCTGATTAGAAGTTGCCACCCCAACACCCCCCACCACTTGCCAAATCCTGGAGCCGCCACTGGGCCCAGGGTGGGTCAGTGCCTCTATTGGGTGTCTGGCCCCAGTGGCCTCCTCCCTGTTGGGACCCTATACTTAATACTACATACCTAACAACAAGCGGTAGGCCCCTATGATTAGAAGTTGCCACCCCAACGCCCCCCCACTTGCCAAATCTTGGAACCTCCACTGATCTGAATCTCCATTTTCAATACATACTAATAAAAAGTTCTTAGATCATTGATAAAACATATCCGCAGCTATTCGATGGCTCAGCTGATGATTTTTGGGTCACCAATGTGGCTGCCGTTTGGGAATTTCCCAAAAAGTTGGCTTCAGCCAAATGACGTAATGCCGTCTCCTCTAATAATAACTCCATGCAACGAACGGTCAGCGCTTACGCAAGTGCTTGTCTCCCCCGCGCACCTGTCTCGGGATTCGGGAAATTCCTGTAGAAAGGGAAAATCAAATCAGCGACAGAAGATACCGAGTTTTCCCTTGATTCTTCTTTCGTTCATTTATTGCTTTATATAAAGTAAGAAATAGATCTGTTATCGAGTATTATCTTGCGGTTGGTGTCATTTGTGATTGCTTAAACGTCAATTGTCCTATGAGTGTTATCACGTGTAGACAAAATACCGTGAAATTGCGTGAATTATATAGCGCCGAACGATGTCGTATTGAACATTTGACGACAGCGTATTTCCATTCGCCAGAAATGACAAAGTCACAGCTCTTGTTCCGTAACTGTTAGAATTCTTAGCACCTAAAGAGTATGTAATGTTTCATGGGTTAACCACATGATTTCTTGTAGTATTAGAAGAAACAAAAGTATTAAAGTTGATCAACTTACTGAGCTTGTCCGAGTTCATTGTTTAATTTTGTCAAAGGCCATTCAAATGCAACGAGTGGTTTTTTGATTTCGACATCTTATTCCAGTTTCATGTTAGAGGCTGTCCATTAATTATGTAAACAATTTTTGGGCAATTTTTGACCCCCATCCCTCCTTGACACAACTTTCAACTTTCAGTGACCTACAATACTTATGTCAACAACTTTGACCCCCTCCCTATGATCAGTGACAGGTCCTCTAAAAAGTTTAGAAGGTTATTAATTTTGTGCAGTGATGACCTTCCCCCTTTTTGCTCATCAAGTGTCAAAATATGATTACTTTTTTGCTTGTCAGGCTTTTATTCATTGTAATAAATAGTATTCCATGAAATTTCCTATTTTTTTGATTTGTTGTAAAAAGTGAAATTGGTGATGTCAACTGCTCTTGACCCCTCCTCTTGTCAACAACCGTCAAACTTTTTCAAACCCCTTCCCTCTATTTTTGACATAAATAATGGACAGCCCCTTACACTGTAGTTGGCAAAATAGATTGATGATTATTGTTTCATTTTCTAGCATTACATCAATATGAAATCGCATTTAAAATATGGTGTGTGATTTAGCCTTAAGTAAAAATGGACAAATCGGATGCCATGCCGCCTCCTACGATGTCACAGGAAAAACCGAGAGGCAGTCTTTCGCCTGATGTTAACCTACATTCGACCAATGGTTCGCTCGGTGCAACTAGCAGCGGTGCTGTTGACTCTGGTTATGAGAGGTCCGTACATTCAGCTTTTCTTAATGTTAATGACTGTGATGATGTTAATAGCAGCGATTAAAATTATTTACGTGGGATTTAAGGACATTTGGGCAGCCATGGTATGTTGTGGTCTATTTTGCCAGTTTATTCAAAGAAGTTTTTCATTTTGCTTTTTGTTTTTAATACTTTGTTACGTGCGTTTTATGAAATGGTTAGATTGCATATTTAACATAATAATATTGAATGATGATTTTTCAGTCTTTTCAGTCGGGAGTCGATCAGTTCGCCTGAGGCATCTGAGAACAATGTCGCTGCTTCCTTAGGACCGGTCTCCAGTACACATCGCCTGGTAGACGAAGCTCACTGCTACCGGATGGATCGCAGGAAACGGGGAAAGTGCATCATCTTCAACAACAGGGAATTTGACGCTAGCACAGCGATGAACTCCCGTCCGGGGTCAGACCTTGATGCCAAAAATATGTACGACATCTTCCAATCTGTTCTGCAGTTTGAGGTGACACTGCTTCACAACCAGACGACAATGGAGATGTTGCAGAGGGTTGCCAATGGTAGGATGCATTCGGCAGCAGTTGCAGTGATAGATTGTGAGAATCATAGAACCGAGAGAGAAAAAGTCTCGACGATGACAGCAGTTGAGCTTTGTTCCTTAGCAGGCAATGGCTGACTATTAACTTAATTATTTCGGATGTCAGTTGATGTTCTGAAGCAATTGTAGCGTTTCTTCTGAAGTGTGTTTTTTTTCATTTACTCAACTGAAACCGTTTGATGTTTCAGTTGCGGCTGAGAACCATCACGACAGCGATTGCTTTGCTTTGGTGATATTGAGCCACGGGCGTGAAGAGCTCGTGTACGGAAGGGATGGATTCGTTAAACTGAGTACGTTGATAGAACCTCTGAAGGGCAGCGGCTGTCCAAGTCTTATTGGAAAACCAAAGCTTATCTTCATTCAGGTTTGCTGGATTTTTTGCGTTTGATTCATTTTTCTTCATCTTTATCTCATTTTAAATGTGATTTTGCCATATTAATGGACATTTTAAAATTAGTTTCTTTAATCCTGGGATCTCTTCTTCATATTTCTCTCCTGACGATCATTTCTGTTCTGACAATACAGTTATTCATTGCCTTTGATGACAAGACCTCTTCAGTTTCCTAGAACTGGTGCTATAAAGGTGCATTATTATTATTATTATTATTATTATTATTATAGCATTTAGTATAGTAATTTAATTGATCTAAAACAGTGAATTGTCTTTTGTGAGTAAGTGACTCTGTCTTAAAACAGAGACCTTACCTTCCGCCTGCTGGACTGATGTGTTCTGATTTTGACATTCTGATTTATACTAGACAATGTTTTGTTGCTCAGTTGGATATTTTGAGAAGCTGACATTTTTCTTTTAGGCTTGTCGTGGTGAACAGTTTGATGAAGGAGTGAATGTCTCTGATGCGAAACCTGACGATGAAAGACCGACGGCAGAAAAAGCGTACAAAATTCCGACTGAGGCCGACTTCCTGTACGCATTCAGCTCAGCCCCAGGTTTGAGGAAGCAGTGATGCAGACTAGAGACATAGACTATAGATATTCCCGAGATTTTACTTACTTAGTTATGATCAAAGTGGATTGGAATTTTGTTCAGAGCTGAGCCATTAAAGGGCTTTGCTCTGAAGCGATTTATGTGGGTAACTCTCAGTTTGTTTACGGTACTGTGTTATTTTCTCTAGGGTTTTATTCCTTTCGAAACAGCACAAGAGGCTCCTGGTTCATTCAGGCCATCACCGAGATTTTCAAGAAGCACGGCACAGAGCTTGAACTCATGCAGCTGCTGACGCGCGTCAACCGAAAGGTCGCTTACGACTTTGAGTCGAAATCAGACAACAAGGAACACTCCGGAAAGAAGCAGGTTCCATCAATTGTCTCTTTGCTTACCAAGGAACTCTACTTTAGCAAGAAGAAGTGACATCAGCAGAACTGAACTGTCATGAGTTCTTTCGTGATTCTGTTGCAGATGAGAGATTTTTCTTCTTTTCAGCGAACGTGGCTTGAATTTGCCTGCAGCTAATCCATCGTTGGTTACGACGTGAAAGTTTATTTATCGTCTTAAATCTTTGAATTCTGTTTCTTCATCCGGTGAACAATTTTAAAAATTTAGGAGAGAAAGCAGCAAACAACACAGTGTGAAAAAATTGCTCTAGGATTAAATTTTATATCAAATAAAAATACTTGCATTCAATGGACTGTTTGAATTGTGTGCCGAGAGGGGACAGGGGGCAAATGCCCCCAGGGGCCCGCGGTTTCTTATCTAGTATGACTTTTAATATGTTTCTCAATATTAAAATTATCTTGATTACCGATAAGTCAAAGTATAGCCACCATTATTATATTTTGCAATATAGACACATTAATACGGTGGAAAGTGACGGATTTTTCTCGTCCTCTGACATCACTGCAAGGTGTTTGAGGGTTCTAAAGCGAAATGTTAGCAATATATCGACATGAATTTTTGGGTCGCCCGAAAATTTTTCATGGACTATAGTCCAGGGTTTTTTTTAAAAATTTGAGCGAAAATTTATGGTGTCGTAGAGATTTCATATTTGCACCGATTGAAGCCCCGTCGATGTCTACAAGAAATTTGGACCCGCATTTTGGATATCTATCAGATATCTGACTGCTTTAAAGGTTTGAAAATCTATAAAATGTATAGCCACCATTATTATATTTTGCAGTATAGACACATTAATAGGGTGGAAAGTGACGGATTTTTCTACTCCACTGACATCACTGCAAGGTGTTTGAAGGTTCTAAATAGAAATTTGGGTGAAATATCGACATGAATTTTTGGGTCGCCCGAAAATTTTTCATGGACTATATATAGTCCAGGGTTTTTTTTAAAAATTTGAGCGAAAATTTATGGTGTCGTAGAGATTTCATATTTGCACCGATTGAAGCCCCGTCGATGTCTACAAGGAATTTGGACCCGCATTTTGGATATCTATCACTTTAAAGGGTTAAAAAAATCTATACTGTATAGCCACCATTATTATATTGCCAATATAGACACATTAGGCCTAATTAATACGGTAGAAAGTGACGGATTTTTCTAGTCCTCTGACATCAGTGTGGGGCGCTTGAGGATTCTAAAGCAGTGGCGGCTCTAGGATTTGGCAAGTGGGGGGCCATTGGGGTGGCAACTTCTAGTCATGGGGCAACCATTTGTTGTTTAATGTAGGCCTACGTAGCATTAAGTATAGGGTCCCAACTGGGGGGCAAGGGGTGCAGGTACTCAATAGGGGGGCATGGGCCCTTCGGTGGAGCTGCCACTGTTCTAAAGCGAGATGTGAGCAATATTTCTACATGAATTTTTGGGTTGCCATCGGCCTCACAGACTTTGCAGCTTACAGGGAAATTTTACGCAGCTCTTCGTTGATGCACTATTAATTGCAGCGTACATGTGAGAGTGTTGTTGAAACACTTTGGGCGTCATAATACCCTCCCCCCATAATCGCTGCCTCTGTTCAGATCGGGCAAAATGTGCGTCAGCCACCTATTCTGAAATCGTGGCCAAAGTGCTGGTTGCGAGGAAAAAGAAACAACGATGACACAACTTAAATCACTTCTGAATCTTCATCACCATCATCATCATCATCACCATTGTACAAATTGCGTGAAAAGCAAAAGTCTAAATATTACAGAAGCACAGATCGAATTCTTTTAGCATTAGACACCTAAACATGAAGTAATTGCACAAGGCAGATCTAGATTTAATATTTCATAATAATATTTTGATCAAAAGTAATTCAGATCCAGAAAACATCAGAGCATTATTTCTTCTAATCCAGCACCACTGACAACAGGCTTTTCCAATGCATTAAATCACTACTAATTTCTTAGGAATAACATTGGCTCATTTACTGATATTACAATGGATTCAAACAGAAATATTTGGTAAATCAGATCATTCAGAATAACAATAATCAAAATGAATAGACACTTGACCATTGAATGACAAAATTTCAAAAAAAAATCTAAGAAGATCGTCACAGGAAGCTTTTCAAATTTAATCTAATGTTGTCATCAGAGTGATGAAGACCAGCAGTCAACATACAGACAATGGTCTTCAATGAATTACGTACAAATATCCTTGCACAGAAAATCCGAGTTTTAGAAATGGTTGCAGACGACTGCATTTGATTGCATGCAAGTGCTTATGTCAATCACATCAGAACAAACAAAATAACAGAACATCAGATCACATATTAAAAAGAAACCACACCAAAGAGATCTTAAAGGAAACAGAGATACTCAAAACAAATTCTCAACACAGTAGAAACGTGTGGCCACAGTCGGTCGTTAAGGAAATAAAATAATTACCTTACATTGTATTAATTACTGTATAAGTCAAACTCTCACCAAATATTCTCAGTGAAAACTGGTTAGGCCTACAGCATTTCAAAAACGTAAGGAATGCAATAGTGTCAATATTCTAACACATGCAGTAATCAAGATGTAAAAAAACTTAGAATAAAATGAAGATTCATGCAAAATAAACTCAGGAGAAAAATCGTTTTACAATATAATAGACTCACTGATTCTGAATGCAGATCTGTTATAACCTGAACTGCAATTTCACACCAAATACATCAACGTCTTACGTCCGATTATTATGTACAAGAGCACTTCTTTTTCTTCTCAGAACTGCATCTGAACTGTTCTCTCCTAAGTCAGAACGCAGCAAAGAACGGTCGTGAGAAAACAATTGCCAAAACTAAAGAGATGAAGAGCGCGACGGAAGCTGTCTTGTGGGCCCCAGGGGGCGCTGCATTGTAGTACTCGCAGTATGGACACTGGAACGAACCACAGACCTGGCAGATGTGATACTGGAAAAGCTGAAATGCGTTGTATGCGTTCAGCTTCTGCATGCCTGTGAAAAACAGCCAAACGCGGTATTAACATATAGGTTTTCTATGTACCAGTAAATGTTTGACCAGTTAACTGAAAGACTTAGCAAAATCACAGTTATCGACAGGCTTCATACCGTATTCTGAATATTCGCGGATCATGAGCAGATGAGAGATCGAAGTGTTTGCACATGGATACCAACGATCGGCGACAAAATTGAAGCACGTTCTATTGGGAGAGACCTGGAAAAGACAAACAGCTCACAATAATAGCCTACTAAGTCTATTTCAGAGATCAGTCAGTCAACATGTCACAATTTTAATCAGAAACCTAATTCTGTTTCATTAACTATTTATAGGACTTTCAAAGTCAAAATAAACACAAGAGACGCGTCGACTGTGGACTGTGTCAACCAAACCGATCTCTATTTTAGAAATGTCAAAAAAACACTCACATATTCAAAAAATGAAATCAGTTGCTGTTCATAGAACTGAACTCTCTTCAGTCCTGGAAATCCCGCGCTGTACATCCACTCAATGGTATCTCGACTTATAATGTATCCGGTTGGGATGTCAACAATGACGACAGCCATTCCACTGACAGGAGACAGATCAGTACGCAGCCACCTGGCGATTAAAACGTACAACACTTAATTCAAAACGATTAAACTAAAATATACTAGAAATAATGCAAAATTTTTACTCAAGATGAAATTTGTCAAATATTCCACAAATTTAGTACATAAATTAAATATTTATCTCATTTAAGCTAATCAGAATAAAAGGAGTTCAAGCAAAGGGCAGATCCTACTGAACCACTCTATACCCTGTTGTTGTTGTTGTTGTCATTATACTGTAAGTCAAGAGAAGAAGAGTAAACTGAAGAATACTTGAAGCAAATGGACAGTTCCATGTGCGACGCATTTCGACCCCAGAATCTCTGCGATTCGACGACTATGTCAAAGGACGCATACGGAGGACCGATCGCCTCCACTTGGTACGGCTTCTCCAGGTGAACCGAAGTGTCCATCTGTTGAGGCAGAGAAGAAGAAGGGTCAAATACAAAGCGCAAAGCATTCATCGTGGACCAGTCTCAATCAGAATCCGTGATCTTATGATATTAAGTCAGAAATTGAAATAGGAAGATGCTAATATCGCAGATGAATTCACAATTAGCAAGATGAAACACTTGTAGAATATGATTTACAAAACCATAGATAATGAAATGTTAAATGATCTCCTTAAATGTTACTGAAATGTAATTACTGTTTCCATGTATTAAGTCTTAATGAAAATATTTACCGAAGCGCTTAAACATAACTAAAACAATGCGTAGCCAATGAAAGATAAAACCTACGCCGATGAAAGCGTATCCCGTTCCAGTTGCACGGGTCTTTACTTGTCCAAATGCCGGTTGAACCTAACGACACATCAAAATACACAACACACACACATTCAATGTAACAAAGTCTACGGCTATATTATTAGAAAACTCATATTATGCTTAACCTAATATCAAACAATCTCTAAAACTCACACAACCCTCAAGAGCCTTAGATAAATGCACCAATCAGTCAAATGCCTTACATCAGTCTAATACACTGCAGCTGCAGTACCCAGCAATAAGAAAAAGATTCAAATGAGGAATTCTGAGAGAGGCCCTAGAGGCATACCTTGAATTTGAAGACGTTGGCAAAATTTGTGCGGTTCAAGTTGACGCGATGGGTCCAGGAAGCGTTTGACGAACAAACGAACTCCAGCTGAAGGTTGTAGAAGTCACGGTTCGTCTGACGATACGAGAACTCGGTCATTGCCTCAAGGGCAAGAAGAGTGTCCTGAAACACAGAAACCAGCAAAGCAGATCAAGGGACCCTTGTCAATTGAAAATCCAACATCACAAACGGAAAAACTAATAACGCCAAAAGGAAACGTCACGCCGTATTACTGTAGTAGCCGTAAAGATGCGCACACACAGAAACAACATGGCCGGAGCGCTGACCTGTGTTGAAGACCAGCCAAACACTCTGTAATGCTGTGAGCCAATCCACTTCATAATGGGAACGGCGTTGTTGACGTCATTGTGCGCCAAATAGCAGAGAAGAGCGTAGGACGTGGCCATCACTGCATTCCCTACGTTCGGATGGTACTGTCTCTCGTACTGGAATTCGACGTTGTTGATTCTCTCCGAGGGATTCGGGGCAATAGGAACAGCTGCCCAATACAGGAACTCAGCTAAAAACAGGAAATGGCAACAGATCATACAAATGATTCTGCTTGACTTACGTCCGACCGTCTTTGAAAAAAGGAGGATAAAAGATATAAACCGGTTGGAGATTTCTCTGCCATCTGCAGCAACAGCTGCTAAGACTCATGACTCCCCCTTTCCTGCCTCTGCCTCTGGGGAGAACAGCGTGTACAAGGTTGCTATATAGGTAAATGCCACAGGTCAGATTCGAACCTGCCACCCTCCGGTTGAGTAGCAAGAATTCTACCATTATTCCACCGTGTTTGACCACCTAGCGAATATGAGACAAAGCATTTCGCCACCTAGCAAATATGAGACAAAGCATTTCGCCACCTAGCGAAAATGAGATAAAGCATTTCGCCACCTAGCGAATATATTAAAAAAATTATAAATGAGAAAACGGAATAAGTTCCTCTGATAATGCGTTCCCAGAATGTTCTAGGCAAAGACTTCCTAGCTTTTGAAAATGGTAGTTGCCAATGAGAAAATGTTACAGCTATAAGATCAGACAAATGATCACGACACTCACAGGCAATGGCCATACTCTTCAGCATGTTGTATGCCGTGTCCTTGTCCTTGTGTTGTGATACTTGTAAGGCGTAAGTAGTGACCGCCATCTGATATGGATCGGCGATGTAAAGTAACTTAGATGCCAAATAATTTGATCCGGCAACTCTTGCTCTGTCCGCCCTCTGCTTTGCATCCTACAACGAAAAAAACAATCCAAAATGGCCGAATGACAGAAATCACATCTCCAAATGACGTTCACAGTTTTTCAAGTGAAACCGAAGTGTGACTTACTCCGGTCAGACGTGTTGCAAGAGAGAGTGAAATGACGCAGTGTGCAGTTACAGCGATGTGAAGTGTTCGACTGACGCCGTTCTTGTCTATTGACTCCGGCTGAACCACATAACAAAGATCTAAATTAATTTTAAAATATAAACAAAATCTGTTTTTATTTTTTCCATATAACTGAATACCCAAGAATGCATTCACAAAAGAATTTGCTTCAGGAGAAAAAAGAAATATTTTTTTCCAACACAAAATACTATCAGCACTGTAAAGAATCTCATATTTACCCATTCAATGCTACAAATTGTTTACAAGTAAGTTCAGTTTTGCTCAGAAGAGACTGGAATACTGAACCTGGAAACTCCTGTCGTAATAGTAACCGGCCGTTTCAATAAATGCTCCGTCCTTGTTCTGTTGGTTGGTCAACCAGCTCGCAATGCTGTTCAGAATCTCGATCGGAACGTAAATGGTCTCGGCCCAGGTGCTGACAAGCGCCATGTGCAGGTACTTCAGAGCCATCGACGACAAACTGACCAAACAATCACCACAAGCAACAATTCACCGCTCGATCGAAGAAAAACGAGACAATTTCTATCGCACTCTGTTACTTGCAACATGAACCAAAACATTGAGAGAGAGAGAGAGATAAGATCTCTCTGGCTGCAAAGCATTATATAACGACACCCGTAGAGCATAAAACGCCAGCTTACTAGACGCAGGGAGAGGCAGCTCTACGGAACATTTTGAACGATCCATCGTCCTGCATGTAGGCATACTGACGAGCCAACACTGAAACATCAAACACAAAACACTCCGTAAACTAAATCTAAAATACACTTTAAGCAAACATTCTGGAAAAGAAAGCGCAATGAAGCCTCAAAGTTCTAACAATAAGTTAGGTGGCAGCTGGTGGGGCGGGGTGGGGGAAAGCAGACTGACCCGCTTGCATGTACTCGAGCGCCTGATTCAACTGAGTCGGCTGCAGAAGATGAAGTGTCTGGAGATAGTTGATTGTCTGTAGGTTGACGGCAAAATCGTAAAGGTATCCCTCAGCCGAGTCATGCGGAATGAACACCGTGTTATCTGCATTCAGGTGGTCGGTAAAAAGACCAGGTGAAACCATATCACCTGAAAACAAACACCAGCACACCATGAATGACCCGCAACAGGTTGTAAATGGATCACTGTTTCAAAATCACGTCTCATAAATGACTCAAGCTGATAAATAAATAAACAACATTATCCGCTAATCAGGATAAACGTGAAGTAAACAACAATTTTAACATCCTACCATAGACATAAAGAGTGGCGTCATTTGAGTACGGAATGTAGTAAAGATCACGAGCGCCCGGATCGACAAACCGTTCGGATATGTTCACCTTCAGATCCGGGATAATCAGAGATCCCGTATTTACAAGATCCACAAGATACGGTGTATGTCGAACGCGACCGACAACACCGTCATACTAAAAATCCAAAAATCACAAAATCAGAACAACACAAAAATACATAATATTATATGAAATCCGCCAAATCAGAAACAAAAATCAAGCAAAGACCAACTGACTTACCACAACTTTTATTGGAACTTCTTCGTGGTCGATTCTTTGACTACTATACGTCGATATTCGAACCAATATTTCTCCAGATGCAATCACAGGTACAATCGGAATCAAAAGGTAAGTACAGGTCAACTGGCCTTTGATCTACAGCCATACACAAAAGACAGACACAGTCAGGAAAGAATCATAAAATAAAAGCGATACAAAGAGAAACTCCATCATCAACAGAACAACAAAAAGAATTAAAAAAGCGCTCAAAACTTATCCTCGGATTCTAAAACAAAAACATAAAAAGTGATTGAAGCAAATTTAACAAAAGACAAATTCATGGAAACGATGTGCTTCATTTTCGAAATTTCCATTTCAATTTTTTGCAAAAAAGAGAATTTTAAGATGCTTCTTTTTCATTCAGTCTCAGAGATCAAAGACAGAAAATACCGAGAGCATCGTCTGGACATCGCCCTGGAATGTGCGAGGATTATACGAAACGACGTAACCAAAGTCCTCGACAATGATGAACCTGTAATCAGGGTCTCCGTGAAGAAGAATCAGAACCTTTGCATAAAACAAGAACAACAGAATTACTGTTTACGTGCGAGAAAACAACAGAAGCAGTGACGACTCAACGTCATCCGACATCACATCCCCAATCCCCAGTGTTTCTATACACATAAGTACAGCAGTCAACTTTTGGCAGGCAACTCCTTTGGGGGCCATCCATTTTAACTAATTCCTTCGATTCATTGACGTCAAATGGGTCAAATTAGAAATAAAAATCTACTCCAGAATCTGCACTTCACACATCTAATGTCAGCTGCAAATTCACTGATCTTTGTCATCTGACAATATAAGACGTCAGCAGAGGTGACTGAGAGGGAGTGAGTGCGTACCTCTAGGTCCTGGTCCCAGTAGTTGTAGATGTCGAGGCGAAGTCCAATCTGCTCTCCTCTTCGAATGACGTCCGGATTTTCGATCGTTACAAAGAACTTCCGAGTTGTGTCGTGCTAACAGTTAATATTCATAAAATCTGTAAAGTTAACACAACACTTACTCTGATTTGGCAAATACAACTGTAGAAGGGGCTTCACTAATGATGATAAACAGCAAGATACTGTTGCTATTAATCTGAAGAACAAAGTCTACGATAATAAAGATGATGATAGCAAAGCCTAACAATATATGGACATCATAGCTTTTCTATTAAAACACCTTTTTAAAAACAAAATGGCAGAAGTAAATGATAAAAACCTGGACATATTCTTTGTTGAGGAAGAGTCCCTGATCTGGATGCATGAAATATCCGGAAAAGACCAAAGGGTCCATCAGTTCATCCTGTGTAATCCGCATCTCTCCCTGACCTATTTGCCTAAAGAAAACAGGAAATTTTGCAAATCAATTAAGAGACTTCTCCTGCTCTGCTCTTCAAAATTCAGTCTCTGTTGGTATAAAGCACGTAAGCGTTTAAATGTGGCCTTTTATGATGGAGCAAGATAGAGAACACCATGAATATTTATACCAATATATTCAATTAAAATCCAAATAAACTCAACATGACAACTGTCCTAGTCAATGCCATTACTTCAACTTTTTCACTAAAATCTAACGACTGTCCTTCTTCTTTCTTCTTCTAGTATTCAACGCAGTTCGATGTTGTCATTACTCTCAACCGTAAACTTTATTCTTTGTCTTCCTCTTGCTCTTTTACATCTGTATAACTAGATTTTTCAATCCGTCTTTTCTTATTAGATGTCCAAAGAAAATATATATGGTTTTAGCAATAATACCAAAAGTTTTTTACTTCCTCAGTTATTCTTTCTGTCCAAACATTTTTTGCATCCTTCTGAGAAAACACAAAACTTTCCCAATATCATCAAGTCCAAACAGCCCAAAACTAAAGAAGCCCCTAAAACACCCAGAGACAAAGCAGAAAACAGGAGGTGGCTTACTCTTGCCTTCCCCACATACTATTGTGTGGAAGGCAACAGCATGATGTACAAAACCAGTATGCAAATAGCAGGTTTACATTCCTTAAAGAAATCTATTTTAAGAAGAAAATACCGGTAGTTTTAAATCATTTAAAAAATGTTAATAGAAAAGGAAATCCCCTAAATTTTAATTTTGCAGGTAGGCCTAGTAACGGTGTACCATGTACCGTGGTAAATCCACCACTGATCTTGACCAAGGTCGCTATGCAGAGGCCGGGGTCAGATTCGAACCCGCTACCGTCTGATTGAGGATCAACAATCCTACCACTATTCCACCGCGCCTGACCGCCTAGCGAATATGATATAAAGCATTTCGCCACCTTGTGATTATGCAATAAAGCATTTCGCCACCTAGCGAATATGAGATAAAGCATTTCGCCACCTAGCGATTATGAGATAAAGCATTTCGCCATCTAGCGAGTATAAAATAGTCCATTCTCTAGCAATTTAGCGATGCTGCTGGTCAACTTATGAGAACGAGTCTACCGTAGGGCAGGTGAAGTTGGTTTCCCTACAGACAATTAGGGGTGGACACCTTGACCCAAGGTCACTATACAGAGGCTAAGGTCATATCGTCTTTGGTCCCTTGAATAAACTAAATCAACAAAACACAGAAAGCAACAGGAATGGACAAAAACAGTGGTAAAGAAACACAAAGATGTCGTCAGAAGTGGTCTCCTGCTCTTACTTTATGTAAGTTGACTGCCAAAATGGAGCATAGTTGTCTTGGTAACGGCTGTTCCAGAATAAAGTGTACAGTTCATTGGGTCGTTGCTTATAAATTTGATCAGCTGGTTGAATACCTAACAAAGAGCAAAGAAAAACATCTAATTTACTGGTAATAAAAATATATTCCAAATATTGAAAAGGAACAAAGCACATTTTAAAAATTCATAACAACAATTAAAGAACATTTAGATATTTTACAAAAAGCATGAAACAGGAAATAAAGAATATCAACTCTAAAATGCACATGTAAAAAATTCACTTTAAAATGCAGATAAGAGTTTTTGTTTGTTATAACTGCTAAGGAACACAGTAAAAGTAATTTCAAATATAAAATAATCCGCATTTCAACGTACACGAGATCTCGTCGAAGCCATCGCCACAGTTGACTTCTCCATCACAGGTTCTCCTCAACTCGTAGCAGCCCTTTGTCATCGGACAGATCCCGAGGCCAAGCGACCGATTGCAGGCGGAGAAATCTACAAAGAACATTTCAAAATAACGTCACAAGATTAAAAATTCAAATAGCCCAGATGTCAGCAAAACTCAGTAGAATTACATGTATATGCTTAATCGCGTCATTTTTATTAAATAACTCTAAAGAATTATATCATGACAGGAATTCTCAAAACTTCTGTAGTTAAAACAGTTCTGCTGATAACTAAACATCAGTAGGATTAAAAAGTGGAAGTCATTCAAAGCAGAAAACAGTTAATCTTAGAGCATCAGACTTCCATCAATGATGATGATGATGATGATGATGATGATAACACACCTTGTCTGATTGTTATGTTTGCATCACTCATGACAATTAATCCAGCTGCCTAAAATGACAATAGTTTATTTAGAATTTCACATTTTAAAATAACAGAATTTTCTAAAATCTGAATTAAATAAAATTAAAATACACCAAAAAACATGCAAAATTAAATTTACAGTAGACAGAAGGTAACATGAAATAGTAAAATAGCTAAAGCATCGTACGAAAGCTGTTGTGTTCGTGTCCATTCCAGTGTCAGCGGCCGGAAAGAAGACCGTTTTCTCCCAGTACTCGTCGTTGACCCACCAAGTGTGCTGGTAGGGGCCTTGAGACAGGAAGTCGTAGGTAAGAAGCTCGTGTATTATCTGGTTTAGAAACAAATCATTCAAATGTAACAACAACAACAATGGCAAAGCAATAAATTTGATATCTTAAAATGCTCAGAGCACCGTTACCTTCATAAATACTTTGCATTACCCAGACAACAGAACATATCTCAGTGGCACAAAGTTTGCGGCCTTTTGAATTAAGAGCGCACCTTTTGTTCCGTTATGAATGGCAGAGCACCTCGCAGCATGAATTCGTAGTCGACGGCGTTGATCATGACGTAGCCACCAGGAGGCCCTCGAGCAACGACTTCTATCGTGTCCTGAGTGAAGTCTTTGCCGTAATTTATGAAAATGTGAGGCTAACAACAACAACAACAACAACAACAACAGAGCCAGCTGTCAAGGAACAAGAATAAAAAGAAACCACAGTTTCATCACAATTTGATTTACTTAAGTGAAACCAGAGAGCAGATGCCAACGTCTGACCTGCATAAGAGTCGTATCTCGAACGAAGAACGACATCGAGTCCATCACCACCTCCCCCTCCACTATGCAGTACGCCAAAATGTGTGACGCTGGCGCCATCTGGCGAGACAGAGCCACAGCGAACGTCTTCTGTCGAGAATTCATGACGAGTTTGCTTCCCAAGAGAATTGAACCTCCGGAAGAAATCTAGAAATTACTCAAAGGGCTCATATCAACTGCCAAACAAACTGTGCAAACAGGCAAAATATTCCATTTAAAAAAGCCCAACATAAGACCTACTTTGTGCTAAAAAACTTTAGAAAATAATAAAACAATAAAGCAATAAGTAAAATAAAAATGAGATTTTCTTCCATGAATTTTCCCATCCAATGTCTCGTAGCTTACCAGGTAATTGATTGACGGGACGTAGAAATTTGCTCTAACTGTAAATGTCATGTACGACTCCGTCTGAAAAAGTAAACAAAACCAAAATCTAATCTAATCTAATCTTAAACTTCTATAGCGCCACTTTCATAATGCACAGAAGCATCAACCGATGGCACGTCTCCAAAAGTAAAATCCAAAACCAAAATGATGAGAACCATGTACCGGAGATTCAATCAAACTCAAACTATCAGAAAATCACTTTCAATAGTTCTACTGTACTCTACTCTGACATGAATATACAGTAAAAAACAAATATTACAAGAACAATACCTTAATCACTTAATCAAAATAGTTTTACAAATCCTAAGGTGAAATTAAAAACACCTGAATTTTTGTTTCATAAAATAAACACAGAATGAAGGAAAAAAAACATAGAAAAGAGCAAAACCCGAGGATCTGAAGTGGAAGACGTAAGAGCAAGATAGTGATTTCTTTCACTGTAATAGCGATAGCACCTCAAATTCACCGCCTGTCCAGACTGCTTGTGTTCAATCTTCAGTAGACAAAAACAACACAAAAATTACATTTCTAGCATTAGTATCCACAAAAATAGACAAAATACCTAAAAAGAATAAAGACAAAGGCAGCGCTTAAATCCACAGCCCAAGATTTGTGCATTTGCTGTTGAGATGCCACAGGGCACATATAGAAACAATGATTACATCTTACAGCTGATTACGCTGCGTTACGATGAAACTTACAGTAACTCGAATCAAGCGAGCGTCCGGTCCTGGATTGATTTCATAATTGAGAATGTTGTCGTCAGGAATGATCTGTTTGTCTTCAGGGATTGTTGTCGTTGCACTCGGACCTTCCATCGCCACGGAAACTGTCAGCTGACGATCGTAGAAACCGTCGTATTTAGTGCCATCAAATCTCATCACTGCGACCTACGAAAAACCAGCGCTGCAAAATCAGAATCAGTGAAAACAAAGGAAGACAAAGTATCGTCAGAGATTAGACTTCACAAACATCACAAAATATCAGCTGGAAATATTTGAACATCAGCTCCTCCAAAATATCTCTTTTAAAAATGGAAATCAGCCCCGAATAATAGTTTGTTCTTTGGTATGTATGTAAGCATACTGGCCGATTTATACGGCGCCGTAAGACAAGACAAAAGCAATTCATAAAGGCTGACGATATGACTCCCTGAACAGATAGCCTAATAGCTTCTGGAAAACATAGAAACCGTATTCTATCGACACCTGAATGTTGAAAGGCACAGATGGCTTAAATGTCCGAATGTCTCGCCCAAGAACTTTCAGCTTGATTCCATCTTCGTAGACGTGGGTAACTGCGGTTCCAGTGAGTGACTCCAGGTAGTAATAGTCATATAACGTCCCTAGGAAATAGAGGTCCTTTCCTGCAGGATTTCCAAATGTTCCAACAATCTCATCCATTGAAACTGCAAAACTCTTCGTCGAGTACATCTAAGGCAAAATCAGAATATTTTAAAAATGCCATTCAAATCTACAATTAGTCTCAAATTAACTCCAATGATAATTCCAAGATCAATAAACTGGGCGACGAAACGTGGCGCAGTGGAACAAAGCATTGCATCTGTTGAAACCAAACTACAGCAGAGTTAAGAAGGCTTTGAAATATCTTACATATCCGAGGTCTTTGGTTATCTCTCCAGGCAGAAACGTTCCGTCCTGATTCATCATTTTCACAGTTAGGTTGCCAATGCCGTACCCAGGCTCTCCACTGACATGCCTAACATCGTAAAAACAAACCCCCAGTCTCAATGCAGAGCTGAAAAGATGGCCACCGGTAAATGATATCTCAAAAACAACCATAGTGTATTATTTATCAAAATCCAAGACCAATACGTTGTCGTAAAATAGCAAAAAGCGAGCAGAAAGACAAGTTATCTGAATGAAGAACTTACTCTCCGTACAGAAGACCCATAATGCCCCACTCAGAGTCATACATGAAGATAGGAACAGTGACATTCATTTCGAAAGACCTCTGCCCTGTAACCATGACAACCACAGGATAAAAACTGATCCAACATTTACAACAGCTAGGAACTCACTCAAGATTCTAAAACGGAAGAATATTTACTTTTGTTATATCCCGAAAACGAAAAAAATTACTTACACCAAAATCTCACTTCAAATGGAAATTCATATCGATATCCCTAAACAAGAACATAAAAGACAAAGCTCTGAAGTTACGTCCACAGAAAAAGTCATCTAAGGCAGTAACTCCCCGTACATTATAAACTCCTCTTAACATAACAACATATTCAACTCTTCTTACTCTCAACTATAATACAATATCTACAACAGAATGCAGTACTAACAAGGATTTTAGTGCATTACATTGAAAAGAATATAGAAAACTTACAAGTTCTTAATTTTATATATAGGCCTACACACACACACACACACACACACACACACACACACACACACACACACAAATTTAATTAAAAAAGAAATATTATAGACAAATCGATCAATACTTACAAAAGCATCGACAACTATCGCCCATTGACCAACATTGACAGGATACTCAATGTCAAAGCCTCCCTGGTACATGCCTACAAACACAAGCAACAGTCAACAATTAATCCTCTCTTTCAGATTTTCATCTCCAAAGTCAAATGCTAAATTCATTAATGGTCCTCCTCAAACACATTTTCATCTGAATTAACCACACAAAACACCACTCTTTGGACTTATTTCTCGTGCGGTTAGGATCTGGGCGTGCCATCGTCTGAGGCCTCTCAAGAGTGTGAGGTGGCGCTATAGAAGTTGATTTATTTGGGTGTACCAGTTCAGCAGTAAAATATTTATTACCAGTGATTCACAATTCATAAATAGTACTGCAATCAAAATATTCGACTGGCAAAAAACAAAATTACCAAAATTCAGTTGCTTCTGAATCCATCTGCGCACAAAGTTACGATTTGAATCCTGGACAATAAAAGAAAATGATCCGATAACGTTAATCAGAAAAACACATTCTAAAGAAAATATAGAATCTTAGAAGAAATTGTTCTCTATTTGAAGTCTTTCAAATAATCATTTTCATAAAAGGCAAAATCTGGGCTGTGACCAAATGAGGATCTAACGCGATGTGGGTACAAACCCTGACGTAGATGGTCATGGATCCAGGGGCGGGAAGAAGATCTGGCGTAACGGCAACTATTCTGTACTGAACTAAAAATAGCAACCAATCAGAAGCATTCCATCAAAATACAAAACAAAAATAAGCATTCAAAGTAGAAATGGCAATAAATGAGAACTAATAACAAAAACCCATTAAAGTTACATCTCTCAATATCACTGATTACATTAATTAAAATATGACACTATAAATTTGCAATTCACTCACCAAAAGAGGGAACCACATAACCCGGACGATCGGTGACGACAAAGAGAGAAACATATTTTGGGCTGAAGGTCACAAATGACTCGTTGTGGAAAATTGGAAGATACGACTCGTAGGAAAAGACGTTCGAAGCGTTGCTCACTACGGCCGGACGTGTCGCCGGGTTCTGGACGAGTCCTTCGACGATCAGTTTGTGCGTTCCAGGACGAACGGTCACCGGAACCTTTTGCATAAAGACACGCATCCAAATTAGATGACAAAAGACACAGTGAAGAGGTAGACAAGAGGTCATTGAATAAAAATCCAGATTAAAAATAACCCCTCATCTTTAACAAAAGTTAAATAAATGATCAGCTTATTCGGGTCAGCCTCTACTGAAACCAAGCACATTCTAATGTCAGAGAAAACCTCATCAGACAATTTAAGTGTCTAACAACTTCGTATCCACTGCAACACTCCACACTAAACAAGCAGGCAGCAGAATGAATCAATTGCTGTGAAACAAGGTTTTCAAAGAGATCGTCATTCTCTGATTCTCTGCATGTCTCAAGTCCAATTAATTCAACACCATTAATTCTAAACGTGCATGCAAGAAATTAGACAGACATTCATCATTGAAGTGTAAGTTATTTCTGCTTTAAATGTTTAAAAAAACCACTTTCTCACCTTTAACTGAATCACTTTTGTTCCAACTTCTGCGAAAGGAACCTTCGGATATATATTCTGCCCCGTTGTTGCTGAGAACGGCAGTCACCAGCATATTTGAGTAGTACTTGCGGTTCAAAGTGACGTGAACCTCATACACCATGTCTGGCCGAACAGTCTTTGGTGCCAAAATCAAAAACTCTCTACAAAGACATTCAATGGTGAATGTTTAATCATCAACAACAAGGAACAAGTTATCACCAACTGATGAAGAATAACACAAAACTCTCTCTGTCTCTCTCTCTGTCTGTCTCTCTTTCTCTGTCTGTCTCTCTCTCTCTCTCTCTCGCCAAATGATAACTCACTGGAACGTAGGCAGACGATAGCCGCTGTCCTGCATTTCGACTGATTGAAGAAAAGTACACATCAGAAATATCACACATTTCACCAAAAGCTGTGACATTGTTGTCCCCCTTCTTTAGCCTCAAACTTGGCACAAATACAAGATTCTAAAAAGACAACAAAAACAAAAACAGCAAAATCAATGTTGCATTTCCTTAACTAAACTCATCACAACTCAGTTATGCAGCAGACAATAATAGCCCTGTCCTCCATATAAAGTTTACACAAAGTCGCATCCCTCCTCCTCCTCCTCCTCCTCCTCTGGCACTGTGCCCGACTGCCCGAGTATCTCCATCCTCCGCCTCCCCCTCTCTGATTCGACAACAGTCCATGCTCTCCAAATCAATGAAGGCGCTACGCAAATGGCAATCGCCAATCTAGAAAAAAGTAAGTTAGGATCTCATTATTGATAGAATGTAAAACACAAGCGACTGCCACTTACTCTGAGTGTTTGTTGTCTTTCACTTTAGGCGACGAAATACTTAGAAACAGTCGACTATCTCCCTCTGATGATGAAAAATAAGTCCAATTGAGACGCCGATCGCCTATTAAGAGCGTCGCTCCATTCACAGAAGACGTCCTCCGAATAATTAACAATCACATCGGAACTTAAAAATGCAGCGCAGGATACGAAATGTCAGGCACTCCACTTCTTTTCTCGCACCTGTACTAAAGGTATTAGCCCTTTCAGCGCACCTGCTAAACAACGCTCAGGTATTGCAGCATAGACTTTAGAAGAGATAGGTTGTCACGTGACATCCGAATCCTCCGATTCAACGAGCGCATTTCTGGAGGTTACCTAATGATACTTTGACAGAGCACCCCCTCCCCCCAATTGAAAATCCTGGGACCGCCATTGTTTATGGAAATGTCCTCATATAAATATGAACTCGGTTTTCAGAAAATTAATATTCTGCAGTGGCAAGACTAAGGGAGAGAGCAGAGGCGTCATTTGGGGGGGGGCTGCGGGGGCCGTGGTCCCCCAAGGAAATGAAAATATTAATTTATAATGTATTAATGTGCAAAAATTGCAAAAAATTGCAAAAAATATCAAACATTGCAAATTTTCCAACATTTGCCCTAAAATTTGCCAAAATTGCTCAAAATTTGCAAACAATTTCAAAAAATGCCTAAAATTTTTGTCAAAAAATTTTCTCGCCCCCCAAGAAAAGTGTGAAATGACGCCACTGGGAGAGAGTCGACCAACTTTCCACCCTAGAGGCCTAAACTAAAAGTTCATCAAGGTGATTCTTCTCCCATGCCCTCCACCTACCCCCAATCTCACTGATCTCCGGTCGTTTGCCGATAAATTTGGAGTTCCATTGACAATAGGCATAAAACTTCTGTTACTAAGGCTGTTAGGCTCTAGCCCCATATCCCATTTTTAGAAAAGCTAGGCCAGGGAAGTGAAAATTGGTATCTGGATCCCCATTTTCATCAAAGTTTAGGCCTATGCAATGGATTGATACATTTTGAGTGAGCTGCGAATGGAGTTGTGCCCTGCATGTTAATTGCTGTCATGTCATGAAGTCGTCGTCGCTATGCGAAGGTTTGCTGCAACGTTGACCAATAATTCTCCACTGCTCCCTATTTTTAGCTGCTTCCATTAGTTGAGCTCCTTTCATGTTAGACCGTGTTATGATGTTGTCTATCCAGCTGGTTCTGGTTCTGCCTTGCCTCCTGGTAAATGGTAATGGATTGATACATTTTGAGTGAGTTGTGAATGGAGTTGTGCCCTGCATGTTAATTGCTATTTTAAAAGGTAAAGAGTCGATGGCCAACGCTCTGCATTTCAATGCAAAAATGCAAAGACAACAGAATGCCATCAATTGCCAAAAGTACTTCACTGAAACACCTTCGGTCGCCAGCAAAGGACACGCTCGCTCTGAACTATTCACATTTTCATTGCACACACACACACACACATGCGTGATTTATATTGTGCCCTGTTATTAATGTTTACAAGCACATTACAGTGTCAACAATAAGTACAGTTAGAGGGATGGGTCTTCAACTGCTTGTGGAAAGCGACTTTAGGTTCTGCATTGCTGGTGGAAGGGCGTTCCAAGCATCGGGTCCAGCGTACGAGAAAGCACGTCACCCCATAATTGTCTGGAGACGAGATTTGTGGTATTGGCTGATAGAGGCAGATCGTAAGACTGGTCTACCGCTGGCAGTTGATGCTGGCTGAAGCAGATCGGACAGAGACCATGCCATACACAAAATATCAGCATGCACAGTTTGTACTGTACCCGTGACAGGTCATGAAGCGCAGGGGTGAAGTTGGTCTCTAGACATACAACAGCAGCTATTGTATAATTGCCAATCACAAAAACATGAAGAGCTTTAATAGCTGTCCACTGTGTGATAAACGTACTACCAAGCACATACTGTTAACTATAACATAAAATATGAAACAAGCTGCCTATTACGTCAACATAACTACAACACAATATCATAAAAAATCTTTGGTAGTTTCAAGCAAAGCTGAGAAAAACGAAAGCAGACACCTTATTAAGATAATAGCAAAAATTAAACAGAAGTCACTCGGTTCAAGAGGAAATCATAAAAGAATTCACATTGCAACATTTAAGTCATAGAATTTTCTGTCTTTATAAAACCATTTCAGTAACAATGTAGACTGATGAATGCAATTCGTTTATTATAGACTAACTAATAATGACTGTCACAGAGTATCTGCACTTGTCTCAGGCTCAATAGAAGCTGTCTTCATTTAGAACACAGAATAAAGAGAATGATTCAAACACAATTTAAATTCAACAACAACAAATGAATGCCCACTGTTGATCTCAACAGTTTCAATTGTGAAACAAGACATCAGTGCAGAAGAAGACACATATCCACCATGCAGTCAAGATAGTGCCTTCAAATAAAATATATCAATTAATTTATAGAGAAAAAAAACAGGTTTGATTGCTGAATTCAAAAGCTCAATCACAAAATTTCACACATGAACAACTCAGACAGTCAAGTTAGGAACCTAGAAATCGTCAGAACTACAAAAGATAAAGCAAAGAAGGCAAAGAGAGAGTCAGCTACAAAGCAGATCCATCTTTGAGAGAAGACGGATGGACGTACGAAATGATTCCATTGATCAGGCGATCCAACTCTTTGCCAACATTTGCAGCATCAGACAATGAACCATTCTCTTTAACATCTGTTAAATATCAAACAGACATAATTGAATGGATGGGTGGAATAAGGAGGTAACTGTATCCGATCCCCCCACCCCCCAATGGTTTAAGTATCAGTAACAATAAGAGGGGTAACTGCATATTTCATCGGACCCTTCAACTGATATTTTCACCACTAATGGGGTACCCTGGATTCAACTGATATTTTCAACCCACCATTAAGGTGGTAACTGCATTTAACTCATTATTTAATTCCAATTATGTTTAAGAAATGGTACAAAATATCACAAGACTCGTGGCAAAGTATTCTGATAAAACAGAGAAGCTGTTCTCTTAGACTGTGCTACCCACCGATGGAGTCATTCTCCATTGAGTCCTGACTCAGCTGGATATGAAACCCCAATCTGTTGTTGTTGTTGTTGTTGTTGTTTGTTACTCTTCTGATGGCAGGAGATCAATTCTTTGTCTAAACATTCAACAACATCAAAGCCAGAGTTGTAAACCTGTTAATACGATTTTCTTTGTCAGATAACGTCAAAGTCAACCTCTTCCACTCCAGTCAAACCATCAAAAACCATGTCAAGATTCACTAGGAAAACTACAACCGCATTGGTAAAACACCGAAGATGAAAGCTGCCATTGAAATGCAAAAGAACCCTGACCATTCGTCCACTGCCTGTTACGTCGACCCATAGACGAAGAGTAACTCAGCGGTCCTCTTCTCTGCAGCAGACTGTCAGAAGAGGACAAAGAAGGCGTTCCCGGAGCAGACGACGACTGTCTCAGACGACAGACGACACCCGATTCAGAAATGTCATCCTAAACATGAACAGGACGAAGCTCTACAATCCATCACTCCAGTCATTCTGTGCACTTTTTCCATCTGAACTCAGCAATTCATTCAAAGAATTTCGAGAGAAGTTGAGAAATGACATTCAGTAGACCTACCGTCCCTCCTCCTCCTCCTCCTCCTCCTCCCTTCAGCAGCTGTCGGAGTCTGTGAAGCTGAGAGTTGAGGCGATTGTTGTGATCTTCGAGGATCTGCATTCGATTCTCGAGTCGTTCTTTGTAGGATCGCAGGAGATTAGCTTCAGCGATCATCTCCCGATCGGAATTCCCACCGATGATCAAAGGTGTTTCTTCACTGTTCATCCTCGAATTCATATTCCTATTTTCCCCTCTCAACAGATCGTACTGTGCCTGAAGTTCTCTGAAAACACAAAGACCTCATGCATGATCTCAAAATCACAGTAAAACACATTAACACACGAGACTACTACTACAGTCAAAACCCTTTCACTAACACCTCACTACGCATTGTTCATTGATTCCCTTGAATTCATCACAGATGACCATAAACACTAGATAGACAACTGCTATAATAACAATTAACATCACTTCTCGGACTGACTCTGGGTGCATCAAGGATAGACTGCCGGCCATTGCTCACAATTTGACACATCTTCTGAGCATAAAATGTGAAATTTGAAAAGGAAAAGATGCTGATGATGATGATGCTGATGATGATGGAGAACTCTTTGCTGACTTTGACTTCGGCAGCAGATGTTTCTGTCTCCTCACCTGTTTTCTTCCTCGAGGTCCTTCATAATGACATCCAGCTGTGACTTCTGGTCGGCGTCCAGGGCCATCACGATCTGCATTGGACTCTGCAACTGAAACTGAAATGAAATCTCAACAACAGTCGACTGCATTCGTCAAAGGAAAATGGAGTTTCTACTCTTAAATCAACGTCAGAGCAGAAAATAATTCTAAACAGGACGGATGATGCCGAATTCCTTCACAGAGAATCCGAAATCCCTCACTCACCCTCTGACTTGAACCACCGCCAAGCGTCTGACAAAGACGACCAATTATCTTATGTTCATCATCATCATCACTGAAATAAAATAAAATAAAGGCAAATGAACAGCAAGTCATCATCATCATCATCATCGTCACCATCGAAGTCATTTCATCATTAGTTCAGCTCTTAAAATGTGTTCTAGAACATCAAATGAAAGAACGTTTAAAACCAAACACTGACCATTCCAATTGCGTCTCGCTTCTCTTCTCCAACTCTGCCAACCTAAGCAAATGGAACACTTAAACACTCAGCCAAACAACAACAACATCAACAGTAAATCTTACAAAAACCATCTGCATTTATTCAAAAAGTTACATAATCAGCAAATGCCAGCAATAAGCAAATAATCTGTTACTTCAAAAAACAATCACATGCATTTAGTAGAAAATGAATTAATTTCATAATTGGAAAGTAACACAAGAATATGCAGAAGCTGCATTGTCGTGCCTTCTTGCATAGAGTTCTAAGCGGGAAGTGCATCTCTGTGGTCATTGCGTTGATACTGGTCACTGGAGCAGGAGGAGGAGGAGGAGGAGGAGGTTGAGAAATGCTAAAATGAAATTTCAAATAATCATACAAAATACATTTGTCATCAAAGTGCACAGGAATCTTTATAAATCAATGCTCAGAAAATCAATTAAATCAGTTGAACTGTACAATGATTTGAAAAATTCCTCCTAAAATCAATGTTTGTATTTGCTAGACAGTTGGAGTTTAACCCCTCACAGGTTGAGAAAAAACCCCAGTGGGGTACACATATGGCTTTTAGCCTTCTGGCCCAAACAATGCAGGTTGAACATTTGAGAAGAGATCAGTCTTGCCCCTCCCCTCTCCCAACGGCTTTAGTTGACAGCTGTACCTTTCGGTCTCCAACTGCTTCTGATTGGATTTGATCGGAAGGTATCCGAGCCGAGGATGCTTCCTGTAGTACTCTGGCGATCGGAATTTATTTCTCAGAACTTTTGAGACGCTTCTCACGTCTTCACCAGACGACGACTAAAAACGCAGGAAATTTCAATTTAAAGCAAACATTTCAAACTCCACGAAATCAATCGATAGAGTCACAAAGGAGTGATTCAACACAACACGCTGTTTGTGAATTCAAGATGAAAACTAGCGAGCAGTGGAAGGCGAATGGAAGTTAACCGTGCTGGTGTGTTCCTGCATCGGGTGAATCGGTTCATGACCTTTGACGACACGACCCAGAAAGAAACAATTCTGACAGAGGTCGAGATTGAAACAACGCAGACATCGATATCTGGACACACAAAAGCAGAAGAATGCGTTCGCAGTTGCTTTATATTCAATGCGTCAAATGCCAACTTAAAAGCATTCAGGATCCATTCAAGTCTAACCAACAAGCATACCCAAGAGACATTTGCTTCAATGGGTTCTTATAATTAAATGAATATCTGACCTTTGATCTTTATTAAGTAGGCCATTGTGAGCAGTGAAAATGTGTGTGTGTGTGTGTGTGAGAGAGAGAGAGAGAGAGAGAGAGAGAGAGAGAGAGAGAGAGGTGAGCTCACTCACCTGAGTCCTACAATTGGACTCATTCTGCAGACACTGCACTTTGCCTGATGAGTGAGAGCTTCAGCATCTGTCAGTCTCTGCATCACTGAAATCCAAACCAATGGCTGAGGATCGAGCTTCATCCACGCACTGAATTCCTTCACTCCAATCAATAGACGGTTGTCTGACTGGTAAAATAGTGAAACAAATTGACCAATTAATAATAATACAAGGCATAAGCTGAACAACTTGAATAATAAAGACGACAAAAAAGCTCAGAAAACTCATCAGGAGATACACACAATACATGACAGAACCGTTGATGCTAAAAGAAAAACAGAGAAAATCTGCTTAGCACGATTCATGAAATGCGTCTTATGCTGGAAGAGATCCCAGAATTTCTGAGAAAAATATCTATTCATGAATAATTTGTAGTAAGATAACAATCGACATGTTCTACTTTTTCGAAGCAGCTGTGGACCGCCGCGTTGACGCTCGATCCACCGAAAGATGCAGATTCTCCCAACTGCTTTGGAATCTGAATGCAATCCTGAACAAGAAGACTCAGTCGAAACTCATCAACACAACCGCTCTCATCAGCTGCCAAACCAAACATCGCTGCAGAAAGAAAACACCGACTGTTAAAATCACGCACACACGACAACAAACTAAGAAAAGTGTTCCACATCTTACTTACTAAATGTTCTCCTCTGTTTCTATTTCTATAAAAATCCTGTCTGAAAAAAAACAACTCAATAAATTAATTGAATTTCCTAAAGCTCACGCTCAAAGGACGATGAATAAATCTTACAAAATCCAGAAACAAATTGGTTGAAAATGACTTTGTCTATTGTCAACTGCCATCAATCGATAATAAACAGACACTACCTCTGTACTTCTCCTCCAGGGAACCAGATGACATCAGCAGAAGTGCCGTCTTCAATGACATCGGCCAAATCTGTCCTGTTCTCAAACTAAAGAAAAAATAAAGTCTCTGCAATTCACAATGAAATAATTCTGCCACCAATCAAGAGACTAAACACAGGAAGCAATCTGACAATTACTAAAAACTGGCAATCATAATCAGATAATTTGGATTAATAAGACATCACCAAAAACCCATTTCAATGCATTCACTGTCATTTGGCTTAGTGCAATTTTGATCCCAACACAAATCGATCGCTGTAAAATCCCAAATGAACCTAAAATCACGTAAACTGAACAGACTCGTCTATGTGAAATTCTTTGGATTTGGATGCAATAAAAGAAATGACATAATGAGCATATTAATGTATTAACGTGATAGCGCATTGATTAGCACAAGTAAGTAAGTCTGAGCAGTTGAAAGCAATCTGCCTGTCGTAAACGTTCAACAGCCAGTTGAGTGTGAGGTCGATGCAAAGCATAGAGTTGAATTTGGAATTGTTTGCTTTGAGTTCGGTGAACAATGACGTCAGACATCTGATGACGTCAGTGACGGTCATCGCTCGGTCAGTTGGACCCGTGACGTCACTTTGGCGGAAGAGATCCAACAGTCGACTCAACTGGAGACTCTCAACTGGAGACACCAAAACCAAACACTCACTCAGAACAACTGTCAAAAAAACCTCATTCAAATTGAAATATCATCAATGACATTGCAAGTGAAAATGGTGTAATGGAACACATCTATGCGTGCGTGTGTCTGTGTGTGTGTGTCTGTCTGTCTGTGTGTGTGGTTGGATGAAATGCCAAGAGTTTGACTAACGTGACAATCGTTTTCTCAGCAGCTGAAGCTTCATGGCCGTTCTATACGCTGAGAATTTAATGTTGTTCAAATCAGCTAAAAAGTAGAAAAACAAAATCACATGAGAATCTTCGTTCAATAACAAAAATGCACACACATAACAGGCCCAGCTGTCAATCAAAAGTAAAAGCTGACAGTTTAAACATTTGAAGCCCCACGTCCAAAGAAGACAGGTACAAAGGTGCAATTCGGAAAAGTTAAGTCTTCAAAATAAGAGAAAAAAAGTCAAATTGTACCCAGACTCTGAAGAATTTCCAACATTTCCGGATGATTCCACTGAGTTGATTCGGTTTCATCACTGAAAATATCAATTGAAAGCCTAAACAAATGGAATGGAGAGAGACAGTCTGCACATCACAAGAGAATGGATCAAAATCAAATACTCCTGCTTTTAAGAGCAGCTTCATAATCGACAGACAAAGGAAAAGCATTATGATCACATGACAGGGGCATGAATCTCACCCCCCAATTGTTGCTATGCAATGGGATATTGGGATAAAAAGGAAGTTGTTTGCCCCCTAATTGTCAAGTAACAGAATAAAATAGAACTAGAAAAGATCTTATGATCTTAAAACATTATAAACAACTGATATCTGTTGGTAGAAAATAAGCAGAGTGTAACTAGTTAATAACTGATTATATAATCATTTGTTATAAAGAGATTCATAGTTTCACATTTTAGGCATTAAAATTCTACAGTAACAGTGATTAAAAGTCAAGCATAAGATCCTCAAGATTTTACATTACATTAATTACAGTAAAACCCTCACTTGATATAGTAAGGCACTTGTTTGTCATTGGTGACAGCGCGTTTCCATGGAGACGTCACTGAGGCTGCAAAAGCACAAATATTTCACACAATTTGCTTGATGACATCTTGAAAAGCTTCAAAATGGCACTAAATTGAAAATTATGCAAATATATGCAGATACATGCAGACAATTTACCCGATAGCTGATGCTGATTGGCTGGTTCAATCTTTTTCAATGCAGTGATCATTAATAGATTCAGTCTGTCTTCAGCCGACACCTCAAGAATCTGCGTCCTATAAAAACAGAATCACACCTAAATTTATATAGCACAGTCATGAATTACAAACAACAAACAAAACATAACCACTACAACATGATAAAAAAACAACATAAAGACAAGCACATAAGATAACACGTGACATAAAACAAACATCATAGGAATCAACAGAGGAAAGCATCATAGATCTACAGATGAACTTTGAATCCAGTCACAGAGCCTAGGCCTTGGTGGAGTAGTGGTAGAGTACCTTTCCCTGACGCCTTCCAGTTGCTCTTCCAAGTCCTTGAGCGATAGACTCATCGATTGGCTTCGGAGCAGGTCAGCAGCGCATTCGTTGATTCCAATCTTCACTGGCATTAACTCAACCTCAAACAACTAAAACAAATTAACCAAATTCAGAGATCAACAGCATGGCAAGATTCCATCAGATCCAATAATATCAATGCCTCATTATAATTATAGACTAAACTCCATTACAGTTGAGACCATTTCAATGGCATACAGTTGGTTCTTAGAACATAAAACACAAAAATATATTATATTTGACAAAATTACAACATCTTTAAATACAATATAACATAAAAGCAGCTAAAGTATCAGTAAAAATTGCTGAAAAGCAACAGAGTTTTTGGAGTAAAGCATTTGCATATGCTGTGTGTACATACGCGTGCTTCGTTGACAGAAGACTGAAGACTTGTGGCAGGAATTTCACTGACAGGCGCCCAACTCAACTTCACGGTCTCCAAATCATCCAGAAGCCGTTTCATAACGACCAATCGAGACTCAACGCTTGCCAAATGCTGCTCAAAAATTGTCAAAATGAAAACATTTGCTGTACATCTAGATAGATAAGTAAGCAGCGCAGAAATCAATACTTTTCATCAAATCTGATCGATTACCTGAGTCGTCATGGTGACAGCTGAACAGTGAAGCTGCATTTTCTCTCTGATCGTCATCCATTTTGATTCGGTCTTCGCCAGACGCTCCGCTACGGTTTCTGCCAAAAGGCGAAGATCTACCAGAAGAATACACAATTCATATCAATCAACTCTAACAATCATGTCAAACAAATACCTGCTTCCATTTCTCACAAATAACAAGGAACAGCTCTTGATAGAGATAATGAGACGCGTGGAAACTACCCTTGGGCCTGGTCTCCTCTGGATGTTTGGAGGCTCTGGCCAAACTCTGCTTTCCCAGCTGAAGATAGTTTTCTATTTGCGAAGACCTTGAGTCAAATTGCCGCTGCAGATTCTATTTCAAATAACATAAACAAAGCAGCAATGACGGTCAAGAGACAAAGCATTCAATCATCAAACTGCCATCGACAGATCAAAACAGAGAAACAATCGTCGACTCCGATCATAAGATCATTTAAAACAAGAACATGAAAAGAAAATGGCTGCCATGCACTGGCAGAAGTGCTCTAGGGTCACAAGAACATAATATCCAAGTACTACTCATCTAAATATTAACTTCAATGGTTGTGGATGTCATATTCAGTTTAAATGCTGTTATGAAATGAAGACAATCTGAGCAAGTGGTTGTAACCTGATGGCGATCAGCCTGCCTTCCGAGCGCAGAAGTGTCGTTGTCCGGAGAATTCGTCTGCACTGATAACTCATCCTCCAGCAGTTTCAGCCAAACGTCAACTTCAGTCAACTTCTCAAGAAGCAGGCTGAAGGCCTTTGACTGTTTCTCATGATATTTCCTAAACACAACATCACATTCACTCACCAAACAAAGGAATTCAATTGAATAATCACTCTAGCAGCTCTCATCCAGCCCAGAGAAGCCTCAGCTAAAGATATAACAACCCATGTTCTACGGACACTGTTGGTTATACGTTGAATTGAATTTCTACCTACAAATACAAAACCTAAACAGCATCATCCACAGTTGCATAGGCTCTGTCTACATCTACTATAGATGCAATAAAGGACTTATATAAAGTGCTTCTTAAACTACTTCTCAGAGACGTTGAAATTCTGTCCTTTGGGTCTTCAGGGCATGAGACGTAACCAATGGTCACTGGCATCCAGTGATTATTTCAATGTATGTCCAAGACAAAAGGCAAACAAATACAAATGTTTCAATAGAAACCTTTCCAATTTCTTTATTTCAGAAGAAAACCAGAACAAAGCAATTCTTATTCTACAACTGACAATTTGTGCATTTAAGTGATTTGATAATTTTTCAAATTGTGATTTTGAGTTACGTTAATTCCAGTTTCTGCAAAGTTTTGCATTTGTTTGTCAGTTGGTTCCATCGCTGATTGATGTCGTTGAGCTGTGTCTCTGTGTCGTCCTTTGCAGCGGTCACTTGAAGACCATTCATCAGCTGCGTTCCGCTCGAATTCAACGATTCAAGAATCTTCTCGTAGTTGTTCATCTCACAATGGATCTTCTGTTGAAATAAAAACGCAAAACATTCACCTAAGGACACCAAACATTAAAGCAAATAAGTGATCTTGTATTTTCAACTCAACAGTTGAGTCTCTGGCCAAATGTTAACAAAGGCAAAGAAGTGCATGTGGCAGTGCGCTTGTGCACGTGTAGTCACTGACCAGAAAATCATTGACTTAAAAAGCAAACAAATGACAAATGAAGTCAAAATAAGCTCTCTGAACTAAATTGTCATTCATCAGGTGACAAGAGGAATGACTGAATCTGACATCCCTGATGTCAGACAAGCATTTGACCGTTATTCAGACAGATGTCATCGACTGGTTCTAATCAAATAATGACACCGTTAAACTCAATCAGAGCTTTCATCCATGAAAATCAGTCCTAAATTAAAATCTGTCAACAGAATAATTCCAACTAAATTTCTAGAATAGTCTCAGCATCGTCTATATATACTGCATCTAGTGGCAAAGTCAAATGCAGAGAAACTGAAACGTGTTTCTGCCAAAGTCATTACATGAACTTCTACTAAATTCATCGAACAGGTCTGAGAATAAATAATGAAAACACTTCATCAGAAGAAGCCTGAAGAACATTCAGATGAAAACACAAAAAAGTCTAAACCAACAAGTGATTAAACCGATTGCCAGAACCTCAAGGACTCCATGTGTGTTTGTGTCTGCAAATTACATTAGCTGATGTCATATTGCTTTTGTTCCAAAGCCAACAGTAAATGAGAAAGAAGAAAGTACAATGGACAAAACAGATTATGACTATTAACTGCTAATAGCAGAGCAAAATCAGAGTACCAGTAGCTGCAGTTATAGTAGCACTGAGAAAACAGTTTCTGTGACATCATGTATATACCAGTACACAAATAAATATAATGGTGGCAGGTCATTATATCAGAATACACTGTGATCCAAAAATATTAAAATAGTTTTCAATCTGACAGTTACAAAATTCCTGCAGAATGCTGTCATATTAACTAAAATGGGAGAATGTTGGGTACAATGTCTTTTCAGAATAATCAACTAATACATCTGTCCATATCCTAATTATTCAATTGTTAAACGCAGCATAGGGAAAACGTGGCTGCTTTTTTTAGACCATAGTGTAAACATCTTCAATAAATGCATTCACAGAAATGGAAAAGACATATTCCAGTTCCACATCAAATACAAAGAGTGCTCATAGAGCCAAGAGCCATGCAGAGCAGAAGATTGCACAGTATTCAGTTGCTGATGAGCCCCTAAGATGCACGGATTTCCTTCTCAAAGACAGACACAGTTCACACGAGGAGCTGAGAGGGAACAGTTATTCTGATCTGCTTCATAAAGTAAGGTAATTTCTCTCAAAGAGAACATTTAGAAGGGGAAACTATGAAAAACGCCCTAAATGTGTAACATTAAGTAAAGACTTAAAAGAATTCCTATTGAGAATAAACACAGGACCTTCGTTACCACTTTGTAAATTTTCCAAATGTAAATCATTTGACTAATTTGAGAAGAATAGCAAGTCATTACAAATGGCATTCATTACATCTTCAATTCTGCTGTCATAGACACAGTAGTCAATGCTCCTTCTATAGCTATTAAGCGCTCTATGATGAATCGCAAAACAATAGCGGTGACAACAGTGATATTAATAGAACATAATGACCTTAAGAGCTTTCCTTGACTCTGTCCCTTCAGAGGTCGTTGGGGTCATGGCCTCTTCGGTGAGGTCATCAACGCAACAGTCGAGTGCTGCTTCTGCTCTGTTCAAGAAAACAAGGAAGTCTCTGAGGCTGACGTCAAAACCACAGAAAGCACTCAACTTCGATTCAAGAAACTTCACACGACTCTTCAGACTAAATATGCAACAACAACAACAACAACAACAACAACAACAACAAATGAGTTACTTAGGATGCAAAAATGGACCAGATTAGATCATGACAAAACTACAAAAACCAACTGCATAATAATAATAATAATAATAATAATAATAATAATAATAATAATAACAACAACAACAATAATAACAGGACTTTAAATGGTTTAGTAGGTTTTCTTCTGTGTTGAAACCACTGTCACTTATACATTATACATCACTCTTATATAAAAATACAAAGACTAAATACAGAAAACAAAGTGAAAACTCAAATGACAGGAAAGCAAACACAGTACGTTCATCTCTACAAATAGATCTACTGTCCACATATTTTAACCAAGCAATCCAAATGCTCAAATCAGTGCAACATTTTGTAGACTCTGAGGTTCCACTTTACACAGGGGAAGACAAATACCTCTGATCACCAACTGACATTCAATCCCAGGTCAGCATCCTATCTCAGGTAGAGCAGGAGAGACCAAGCCAACAGAGACTCAGGTAGTAAGACAGAAAATAACCACAGATACTAAAGTGGAATGCTCACCTGCACAGCACCTGATTCCACCTCTGATCCGCTGCTTCAAGAAGTTTCTTGACTTTTTGAGAATCCTGCTGAGAGATTTGACTCAGTTCATCTCCCAACGAATGAAGATCATCAAGGTGGACTTTGTGAGATGCAAAGACGGTCTCAAGATTCTTCAGAACAGCAACAACATTCAAACTAATATCACCTGCAATTCAAAACTCAAGCGGACATACAACGAGTCTCCGTCCGGATTCTCTTTCATCCAAACCAATGATCAGTCACTGCTAGATCAATGGTTCCAAACAGATCATAAATATTATCGATTTGCTTTTAAAATGCTCTTAAAAATATTTCAAATACATAAGACTACGGCAACTGCTTAGAAACTCAGTACTAACAACATTATGGCTCCATTGTGCACAGACCACTTAAACTAAAATTCTCAAGGTAAACAGAATTGTCCAATAAAGTGCAAGAGACTGGTTCAAGGTCATGGCCCAGAAGAATAATGACCAGACTCAGGTTTGAATCTGTGACTCAAAGGTCACAAGAGAAGAGCCAAGAACCACTATTCCTCTGCATCTGGAGAAACAGTTTCCTTAGAAACTGACACGGTGACAGCAGCCAACCACAAACCTTGTTTTCTTCCAGTAGTTTTTCTAATTCGGCCATCGTAGAAGCAGACGCCGTCGTCGTCTGCTGCGCCTCAAATGCCTTTTCAAAGAAATCAAAGTGGCAGAGCAGCTCCACGCTTTTACTCTCAAAATCCTTCCACTTCTGTGAAAGTGACTCCAGTGGTAATAATTCCTCTGTTGAGACATCCCCATTTGTCTTCACTTCCACCGCAGCACGTAAACTCTCAACTGAAACACAATTTACACTGAAATGCCTTCAAGTGAAATACATTAAAATAGATCTTGAATCAGAATAAAATCATTCTTAGATCAACAGAATCTCACTAACGATGAGAGTGAAAAGTGCCTTAGAAGAGACAATCAATAGACTCTCTCTGTTGATGCAAACAGACCAGAATATCTGAGTGGCTATTTAACTGAATACAGATCCAGAGAATTCAAGACAAATTCCGATTCCTGCAAATGCATTTGAAAGCAGTTTAAACTTTGAAGCACAGAAAACAATTACCGTTCTTAAGAATCAGTTGATGTTCACTGGACGACTGAAGGTCTTGAGGCATGATCCAGCAACTGCTCTGACCACAGCAACACTTACCCAGTTGCTCTGTCCTCATTCAAATGCCAAACACACAAATCAATAAAACAATGTCCAACGTACATCCAAGCTGGTTCTCTAGTCTACAGAAGCCAATGTCCAATGCACACGCAGACTGGTTCTCTCCCTACACTCGATACTGGTTCTCTAGTCTACAGAAGCCACTGAACAAATGCACTGCAGACTGGCGAACTGGTTCTCAATACAGAAGCCAATGTCCAATGCACACGCAGACTGGTTCTCTCCCTACACCGATACACACTGAACAAATGCACTGCAGACTGGTTCTCTACAGTACTGGTTCTCTAGTCTACAGAAGCCAATGTCCAATGCACACGCAGACTGGTTCTCTCCCTACACTCGATACTGGTTCTCTAGTCTACAGAAGCCACTGAACAAATGCACTGCAGACTGGTTCTCTCCTTACACTCGATACTGGTTCTCTAGTCTACAGAAGCCAGCTAGATCATCTGTACATTGCTAATAATGGCTTTAATTTAAACTCAGATTTTAGATCAATATATCATTATTAGCAAATTACCTTCTTAATTATAGTACATCAAATGATAATAACCATAACTGGGTTTTATGTGGTTTAGTTGCTTCTCTCTTGCATTAAAATAAAAATACGCTGTCACTCATTCAGTCATCTATAGGAGTGTCTGTTTGCCACTATTGCAGTTGTTGTCTTTAAGTCAATAACAAGCAAACACTGCATTATGTTCCATGCCATAGCAACTCACATATATATCAAATTTCAGTATTACTTTGTAATTTTACAACACAATCACAATGTGTAATGGAATAGACCATTTATGGTCTATTTATAAAAGCCTAATCTAATACGTCATAGTACCTAAGTCACTTTAAAACCATTAATTATTAATTTTATTACTGTATTATAATCATAGTTAACTGCACAAATTACTTAATTATATTAGATTATTACAATAATGCTTTGCAGATTTATAATTATCAGTTTAAGTTGACATTTAGGTGGGCAGTGGTTAAAGTGGTTAGTTGGAGGTGCCGGGGCCCTACGCTGTGAAAACTCTGGTCCCGGGTCCCGGGATATATTTGTCGGGGCTGATCAATGAGGTGCCGGGGTCGGGCCCCGGCCCACTTTAACCACTGGGTGGAGGTTACCATGGAGACTGTTGCCAGAGCAAGGTGGATGACGTCCTCGTTAGACCAGGATCCATCAAATTCAGGATTGAGGTTCACCCCCTCTGCTCCACCCCTTCCAAAAGCACTCAGTAAACTCTCCATTAAGTTTCAAATCCTCATTTAGAGAGCAAGAAAATTCCAGAAACACATCCAATCTCCCTGCCCTTCTGCCTCTCTCTTCTTGTTCTACCTCCTCTACTAAGCTACCTCTCAACTCAGGTGAGTCTGTTTGCCTTAATTCAGAGCATTTGTTTTATGTCATTCATCCCATGACTCACAATACACAGTCTCCTCATATAATCTGTCTTCTGGCCAAAGAACATTTTAAACAACTGGAAAACATAAACAAACAACTCCAAGACATTTTCCAGGTGAATAAGCCCAGAATGAACCTTCCATTCCGGACTCTCTGAGTCACCTTCAGTCTTCAGATGCATAATATGATCCATCAGTCAACGCCTGCTTAAACCAGGACCACCATTATTATACACTGGATGGTCTGGCTCATTGCCTTCCTCTGGCTCATTGCCTCCTATAACTATCAGGCAATGGTCTCTGGCTTAAACACTCCCCTGGAAAGTAAAACCAAAATAAAATCCAGAGAGCAACAAAAGCACAAAGGTACAATGAACGGAACATCTGAGCAGCTCTAAACAACTCCAATGACTCACCATTACATCGTCAACAAATTTATTAACATCTGCCTTTAATTATGAATCAAAGTCATAATATAAAAAATAACTACTATTCAGAGTTACATTCAAAGCAACCGATGTCCAAGACAAAAAACATAAGACCAGCAAAGTGAATTAAACCGACACCAGAAATTAATGACTTTAAAATGCTCAACATAAAGCCGCAGTTAAAATCAATAAGACAATCTGAACATTGGCAAACAATAGACTGCAAATTCTGCAGAATATCAAACAATCAATAGAAATCCACTTGTACGAAGAAACTAAAAAATCAACCAAAAGATAATAAAATGAACGTGAGAATTTACAATGACTAACGACTGCATATCTAGGTATGCAACTATGCATTCTGGTATCTTCTCATTTGAAATTGGTGTGAAACATCTCACCTCAAAATTTGTAAGACCTTCTCTACAAAACTGTGTGGAAAACATGTTAAAAATCACACAAAGTCATTGGATTGAAGTAAACATCAAAAGTGTTAATGCCAAAACAATTCCTAAATTTTACTTTTCACAATCAGAATTTTAGACAAAAGACCGGTTGGCGAATAATACTGACAGGAAACAACAAAACCTAATCAACAACAACAACGCAGAAGGAAACTAAGAAACAATTCAACAGACCAAAGAACTTCACAGTGCTTCTACTCAACATAACCTCAACCCTCAAGATGTATACATTAGGACAGAATCCAAGCAGAACAGCTCATTACTATCAGACAACGTCACCATGGCAACAAAATATGACCATTAACTACAAGCAGTTACATACTGATAATGATGACGCCATACAAACTAAAGTCTTCATGTCTGATTTCTGTACAAGCAGTCTGATAAACCATCAACACAAATCAATGTTATAAACCAATTTCTACACAGGAAAAACTCAGTTTTAAACAGTTACAACATTACAACCGTAAGACCTGCACATATACAATTAACTAAATACACAATTCTTGTAACCCAACTGAAATAAATAATTAAATTCGTGCTATTAATAGCATTCCTGCAATTGTGAAAAATGCTAAGTCACTGCTGACAGTCCATCAGCATATAAGAAGACATAAGCAGTTCAGACAAAACTCAAGAGCCATTTTGACAGTGCATCCAATGCAATCAACCAATGCAAAAGAACATTTTACACTGAGTGTCTGGTCATTGTTAAGCAAATGGCAAATCTTCATTCTTTAATAGAACCCAATTCTATTATGCAAATAAAAAGTTATTCATTTTTTTAAAACCAAAACTTTGATTATTATATGCACATACATTTTATCTGCAGAGTAAATGGTCTTAAACAAATATCATCTGCAAAATGCCTGAATGCAATTTTTATCCTAAATGAGAATAAAGTTGTTTTTCAAACTCTGCCAAATAGCTTAAGTTTCCAGAAGACATGTTGCTAGCAAGTAAAATGGTTCTGTTTTAAACAACAGACTGTGAAACACACAGCCACACTAAGCACAGCTGCCTAACATACATCAGCAGACAATTAAAAGACTGCTATTCACAATCCAGACAGAAAAGCTGCTAAAAGCAAGGAACAAATGGCCAATGTATAGGATTACTGAGCAGGACTCATAATACAGATGATACACAGACAGCTAATGCAGCCCACACAACATAACCTCCAGGTGAAAAGGGGCTCTAGGGTGTTTTGATGTCTAAACCCTAGATATGTAATTTCCCACCATGACTATGCCCTGCTCCTCATATTCTGTCCTCCATTCCTTCTATCTGTCATTCACAGGTCACAGCACAGATTGGTGAAACACAAGAATCTCTCTAAGAAAATTTTAAAACTAGAAAAATAACGCAAACTCCTCAAGTTGATGTATTTTAAAAGAGAAGATCTCAGCAGCTAATATTTTACTTATAGCTAAGTTTTACTTCTAAACCAATAACAGCCATTCAAATGAATCAGATGAAGTGGGGAAAAGCAAGCCATTGTTCTGTCCATTAATTTCCAGCACCACTTATAAAACACCCACAAAGCACAACCAGTAAACACCCAGATAGTCTAAGACTCTATGTCAGACTTAATCTTAAATGCAATCTGCAAATAATCCTAAACAACTGGTGGCCTAAATATAAATAGCCCATTAATGACTGTCAAACACCACTCCATACCTTTGCTTAATTTAAACTGATATCCAAAGGCCAATGGCCCACTGACTGGAAAACAAAATCAAACCCTGGACAGCAAAACTCCCAAATTTATCCCAGGGGCAATTGCTAAGCAACCACTGCAGAGAGGCATCAAGATAGGGTTGTGACCTTATGACCCTGAGTAGCTGACCTCCTAGGGCACATGGTGGTCTACTGAAAACAAATGCCTATATCCACAGGACTAAATAGATAATCTACAATAGCAGACACTTAAGGAAACAATCTGAAATCTGCAGAAACAAATGTCTAATGCCACAGGGCAGGACAAGAAGAAGCCAAAGGCAGAAATTCAACACCCACAATGGTTACTAAGGGCATTTTCAATACTATAAATAACTTATGTGCACTTTAGCTTAAACATTAGACATAACTTTCCTAAAATCAAAATAAAAATCCCATAACATGAACACATACAGTAGACGTGCTTTTGTTGCAAGCATTTACCTCACTAAATCTCTCCAAAAATATTGCACAAATAAATAAAAATGTTTACCAGAAAATGACTGAAAATCAATTCTGAGCATCTGTGCTGATCCCAGAGTTTCAAACAACAGCTGCTTCATCTGAACCTCATGCAGACCATCAGATGGTCAAACTCTTCACACAAGAGGTGCAGGCAGGGAGCAAAGAATCAAATATAGACAAGAAAACAGGATTTTCAACAAGCACCCATAAGACAGCATAAGGCGTGCCATTCAAAAACCCCGTCTACTTCATACTAATATTGGAAGCCAACTGCTCAGTGAGCAATTCACAGTTCATCCACAGAATTTTTTCTCATTATGTCACTGTTTCAACATTCCCAACTGCCAGAATAGAAAAACTGAATGAAGCCATTGAATAAATAAAGGCATGCTATCAAATGTTTCACAAAAACCAAAAATTCAGCCACAGGGCAGGTCCCATAACACTGCTCTAGAG
The DNA here is from genome assembly GCA_018105865.1 of Metaphire vulgaris. NCBI lineage: Eukaryota > Metazoa > Annelida > Clitellata > Crassiclitellata > Megascolecidae > Metaphire > Metaphire vulgaris. The sequence continues at coordinate 49,927,248 of CM030832.1, read as the reverse complement.
ATTTGCTCTTCAAACTGATGAGAAAATTGTACTTGGAGGGTAAGAGCAATTGGCAATGAGTTGTCTTACAGTCTTTGCAAAATTACTTCAGAGCTCGACATTAATCAAAGTGCTTCTGTGCCTGGGGCTCTGTGCCCAGACCCCAAATGGGGCAGCTCAGGATTCTCCCCAAAATCCCTTAACTGGACTGGATGGAGTTTGCCTGTACAGGTGATGACATAGGGCTTTCAGAACCCTGGTCACATCACTGACCACAAGCGACTGATTCTCAATTGTGTTTGTAGAAACACTTAAGACAAGACACAAAAGAGACAACTATGGCTCAAAATCTACCACAAAAACTCATTTTTGGTTTAAAAAAGACAACATAAAAATACCAAGATCATCAATGATCCACGGTCAAACGAAATCATTGCGTGGTGTCATCCAGCAAAGTATAATTAAGTGCAAAACAAGCTCAACCATCATTAATTTCTCCTAAATGCTCACCTTGTCCTGAAAATGCACGTGTCTGTAGTAAATTTCATTTATGATATTTAACATTAACCAAACATTTGACACAAAATGTCAACACTGCAAAAAGACAAATCTAAGTTGATATGATCACTTTCCTACAAAAAGCGTTAAATCCGAATTTGAGAACAAATAAATTCAAGTCCAACGCTCAACCGCAACCTAAAGTGAAAGTCAACAAAATAACACAGATAGTAGTTTTTACTTGAATTGCGTGAAACTGTACTTTGTTTTCACCCGATACATCACCGTTTTGTCTTCTTCTTCGCCTGTTTCACAGATTTCCTTCGTTTCTGAATCAACTGGTAGAGCTGCTCGAGTGCAACTTCGAGTCCTTCACCCGTGATGGCGCAAGCGGGCAAAGAGCAGGTCAGATGTCCAACCAACTCGTGAAGACTGAGCTCTCTTTCGACGGCAGCCGCATCTTTTGCATTCGGAAGGTCCTGTTTGTTGGCAATGACTAGAACCGGAACGCCGGTCGCCTCCGGAGTGCGAACGATTCGCAACAGTTCCACTTTTGCTTCTTCCATTCGCTCTGAATCGGCGCTGTCGACGACAAAAACTATTCCGTCAGTCGACCGAGTGTAAGTTCGCCAGAGCGGTCGAACCTTGTCTTGACCGCCAACATCCCAGATCACAAAGCAGACCCCCTTCGCCTTACCAACAGTACCCTTGACTTTTTCGCAGTTGAAGCCAACAGTTGGGACGGTGTTCACGTATTGGTCGAACTTCAGTCGATAGAGGACGGTGGTCTTGCCTGCCGAGTCGAGGCCTAACATCGCCACGTGGACTGGGCCATCAAGCTTTGCAAAACTGCCACCCATGACATTGATTATGACATACTGCACTCAACCCTGACACACATTTGACGCCAAATCTACTGACTAATTTATCCCAGCCTGATCAAAATGTAACAGGAAATCTAATCACGAAGTTTCAATATTTCTACAAATGTATTTCAGCTAAACAGCACTCAATCCACAGGCACGACATAAGTGTTGAAGCAGTTTCTCCTAAAACAGAAACCCCTTATTTATTCAGCAGCGCCCATAGCTTAAAATTACAAGTTAAGAAATTAACAACAAAATATTTGCAAAACAGCTACAACAGTCGTTTTTGCACGCAGTGGCAAATTCTAAATTATCTGCGCCATACAACAAAATACGAAGGCGCTATATGAATCAGAAATTACCAAACCTCCACGAAATATACACATAATCAAATTCCACAAACTACAAAAACTGCCAAATAGAACAGCGCTGAATAACTCTTACCAATCGCAGTGATCGCATTCGATGGGAGGAAACTCATCGATTACTCAGACCCAATCGTCAAAATTCAACCCCCACAGAGGAGGGGAGGGAGGGAGGGTCCTTTCTCTCCTCTCCCTCTCAATAAAACACAACACTCGCCAGCCTCCGAAGCAAAATGGCCGCCTAGGCTACCTCTAAATAATTCGAAAAACACCGTAGACGTCTACAACAAAACCAGTAGGCGAAAGGTTGTATTTTTCTTGTTAAAGCAGCCAGTTAGGTAATCCGACTCATAGACTGGCCAAGTATGTAAAATCTCGTACATTTATATAGCGCTTTAAATCTTAGCACAGCGACATATTCGGCATTCTTAGGCGCTTAACCTAACTTGAGTGCAGTGGTGAACCAGCCTCAGCCAGCTGAGCCAGATAAGGGCCATTTGGTGGGAGGGCGTTATTATTATTATTATTATTATTATTATTATTATTATTATTATTATTATTATTATTATTATTATTAAACTGACAATTTCTTGTGCGCCATATTACCAAAATGTCAGGAGCAAGGGCACATTACAGAGTCCAATAAAAATAAATAAAATAACAGTCATCAAAAAATGAATGGAAAACAATCTAAGGCAAAAGATAATATGATTTTCTTAACAAACAAGTCTTCAGATTTTTCTTAAAGGACGTCAGAGAACAGGATGATTTTACAAGTATCGGTAGATTGATCCATGTCTTTGGCCCTGACACTGTAAATGACCTGGAATCGAGTGATGTTTTTCAGTGAGGTATCTTCACAAGACTTTGGGCATCAGACCGCAGGGACAGTTGCAACTTTCGTGATGTTGTCGGAGACGTGTGCAGCAAACAACAGCTTTGAGTGAAATATTACTTGAGATTTCATAGATGTGTTGATGGTTGTGGTTGGGACATTATTGTCACAATTAATTTACACAGACTCACTCAGTTTAACAGCTTTTATTCAAGTGTCAAAATTTAAATAAACCTTGATTTTCACAATCAAAAGAATACACAACAATAATAGGCACTGTACTCCAAAGAATAGCAATCGCCAAAAATCATTTTGATTAAATTAAACTAAATGAATACAGTCAATCATAAGAACACTCGATGACTTGCTCAAAATAAGTGTAATACGATTAGTCAAGTTAGTCAAACAACTCAATAGTCATAAAAATACACAACACTAACCATTTAAAAGTCTAAGGCTGATATGCATTAAGTGCAGAATATGCTAAAAGTAAAATGTATAACATGAATATGATCACTACAATAAGAAACGGCTCCAAAACCCCACTTCTGTTCAGCATGTCCACAAGAACTGAATCCGGTATTAAAGGGGCAAAACAAATGATATAAGAAAAAAACATCAAAACTCACAATAGTTGGGTCCATGAACGCAAAAAGACATCCACAGAAAGCAGCCGTGCATCCTGAGATGCAAACTTCTCAGTCAAATATCACAAAATGCAATGAAATAAAACCAGTGACAAATCCTGAAATTTCAAGATTTTGATTTCTCATCTGCCAGAAAGAACTCAACAGTTGCAAATAAAACAACGCCTACGGAAAATTAAAAGACGTACAACCAACCACACCACAACAAAACAATTAAAGCTACTATTGACTTTGCTTATCTGCAAAATATCTTTACAAGAAAAGTCTAAAATAACTTTTGCATTCTTCAAACCCACTTAATGCTGTGCTTAGAAGGGAAATGCTAAAAATCTATGACCATAGACCTTGACCCCAAGAGTAGTTGAACAAATAGTAATTCCTAGTGACAGAGGATCAGAATATGAATCTATTAACAATAAGTGGATTTGACTCTTAATCAACGTCAATTTAAACTTGAACACATTAAATGGGCCTGAACATCTTTGATGCAACAAAATGCAGCTATAAATATCACTCCAAAGATACAACAATGTTTTAAAAATAGCTCAAGTGCATTCCATAGAAATGTATCCATAAACATATCTACTGACAGAAAAAATATTACGTATACTTACTTACTAAATAAACAAAGCACAAAATAACTTTCAACTAATTGAAATCACAGCAAATGGTAAAAGTCAATTGACAGAAATTAGTTTAAAGCTGTACTCACTTGAAAAGCAGCTATATAAATAATTTTTTTAATTTGCAGTATTTTACAGGACAACAAAAAGAAAACTGAACCAGCAAAAGTCCTCTAAAGTTCTATTTACTTACCACAAAGCATCAGAATATCTGTTTGCATTTCAAGGTTAATATAACCTGATTAAAATAATATCAGTGCAATCATTTAATACAAGGCATCCATGATATCATATCAGGAAATTAAGCAGTCATAGCAAAAGTTTAGAGGAACACAAAATTGAGAGCAAAGATGATATTGTGACCAGCAGGCAAATAGCATCAGTATCTAAAGTACCAAGACAATATGCAAAATGGAACTACTACATAGACATTTACAAAGGCATTCACATACAGACAAGTCTCATAACTGAACTTCTCTCCAACAATAAATTCAAATAACACACAAAACGAAATGGCAAATGGCATTGAATACAGCACTGCTCAAATGAAATGGCAAACAGCATTGGGCACATTGCTTGCTTTTTGTAAAGACCCAAGAATCAACCGCCCCTATGAGCGCATCAAAGGCACATTGGCTTCATTCTGTCTCTGGAATAAACAGGATCTACTTGAAAACTGAAGGCAAGGGTGACAACCACTGACAGTCTGTGTGTCAGTTAACAGATCCAAATATCATCTGTGCCTAAGATGACTGTTGTCACATGTTAAACAGGAGCAGTGTCTTACCACATACACACGCACACACACACACACACACACTTATACAAAGATATGGCAGTCAACTGTATCCTTAACCCTTTTGCACTGGCAACCTATATCAGCTGTGTTATGAAGCCGAAATATCGGCCTTATGGACCCAAAGGGTTAACATCCATCCCTCAATTAATGTTGCTCTTAACCAATAATCACAAATAAATGTCAAAAATGGAAGCATTTTGAAATGTAACAACAAAATGCATTATGAACAACTGTGAAAGATATTCTTCTGCATAACATGTAACATTCAAAAATCTACAAAACAGGTAAACAATGCTTTGCTAGCAAGAACACAATTACATGTACTGCTGTACATAGATTCAATGTAAAACACCTCAAAGCATTACAGAATTTAATGTGTAAATAAAGGCAAAAGGCTTATTGAAATATCAGAGTCACAGAACTGTGAAATGATCACAAGCAGCAATGGCCTCTGCCTAAATAAGCAGCAGCAGCGGCAGCATTCTCTATCTTCCTGTTCCTTAGAACTAATGCCTGTAATAATGGACGTAGGTACCAATCTGTAGAAATAACCCTGCATAAAAATAAACTAAAGTCTTATTATCATCAATGTCAGGCAAAGCCATTCACAAATATGAAAGCTTCAAATGCTATCTGAAACAAACCACAAAGACTAAATACTACACTCAATATGAAATCCTCAGAATAACAAATTAAAATACAAAGAAACACAACACAGGACAGAGAATCCGATGCTCGCAAAATCCAAAAGACAGAAACAAATATTACAACACAAATTTGATTTCAGCATTTAAGAACAGCTGGACATAAATGTGTGGGTCCCTGCACTGCAAAAAAGCACATAAAGTGCAAAGATGTAGGTGTGTCTGAAATACAATAACCAAAGCATTTGAAAGACTACGTTCTGTGCTGGTAAAACATACAGCTGTGCAAAAAATGCCGTTGAAATAATAGAGCTTCTGTGATTTAGACAGCGTGAATTGTAACGCTCTTCAAGTCACAACAAAGTGACGAATATCCTAGATTCATAACCAAATAAATGAATAACTGACACAATACATAGTACTAACTTTGTTTCAATCTGTCTCCATTTTAGCTTTGGCATCATTTTGTCATTCATTTAAACTATTACTGTTATTATTTTAAACTGCAAATGTCACTCGTTTTGATTTATAAAAGACTGACCTTCAGCTACTACAACAAAAGACACGGCGTCAGCTTCTGTATTTGCTGAAACAGTTTCGGCTGAAAGGCTCCTGCTGCTCAGCTCCATGCTAGACAATGAGTGTCCAGCAAAGTTCAACAGTTGGCTTGGTCCACTGTTATTCGTCGGGTCAACAACTAAAGAGCCGACATCGTCCGAGGTATTCTGTTCCATGTCAATCAACTGCACAGAGGCTCTGTCTGTCTTGGCAGCTGTCCGTTCTCTTTCTTGGCTGTTGATGCCTTTCTCAGAACTGTCATCGCGATTCAATTCTTCAAAATCATCGGACGAAGAATTCTCGTCACTGTGTGTTGCTTTCACCTCGTCTTCCTCTCGTGCATTCTGCAACAGACGATGGACCTCGGTCACGTGATGGATCGGTTCCAAAGAGTTGTTCCCCGACACAACTTTTGAACCCTGCGTTGATTTTGTTTCATGACCCAACGCAGATATGGCTACAAACTCTTTCTCCTCATCTGGGAATTCTCTATCCATCGAATGAAATGACAAGAAATTATCTTCTGCAAGTTCAGCCTCAAGTGAAAGTTCGTTGATTGGAATTGGCTTTAATTCTCTGCGATGAGAAGTCAGATTTGTTGGCAGAGAATCAAATGACGACGACCACGGCTGCAGATTCGACTGGAATTCCTCCGAAAGCACCAGAAGAGATGGATCCAATTCGGAGAATCGAGAGTCCACTCGAGACGATCGGAGCGCATTGCGATCGTGAATCATCTGAAGCTCGTCCTTGATGTTGCCATCCATCGTTCCACTCCTCCGGTAAAACCCAGCGTCGTCTTCCGACGATGGAAGAATGGAAAGTCGTTTGTCTCGATTGTAGCGATGGTGTCGTGCATCTCGGCATGATGGCGCGGCAGCAGTTGGTTCCACTTCTGATCAAAGGCCAGAGTGTCAAGTTCGTCTCTGGTCGACTGAAGATGGAGCAGCATTATACGGAGCTCACGCAGAGATGGACGCTGCACTGGAGACAGCCAACACAGCTCCATCAACTGATATCTACAACAACAACAACAACAACAACAACAATAAGACCATATAAACTGTCAAGTAATCAGAATCATTCGACTAATAAATTGTTTTAAAATATCCAGAAAATGCTCACTGAGAAATAACGTAATAATAACAATAAAGAATAAATTCATGAATATTTATAGAAGTTATGCTTTCACTCACAAGTGGTCAAGGTTTGTGATGGGAATTTCTGGTTTCAAAAGCTTGACGCTTCTTTCGAATATTACCATCCGAAGAACCTGTTCGTTGCTCAGCTCAGCATATGGAAGGCTTCCAAAAGTAACCAACTCCCAAAGGGTAACGCCAAAAGACCTGCAACAGACAACGAACGCTAAACAAGAGCAGGGTTGCTCCAATTTGAGCTAAACCTATATACAATATAAACCTCCATACACTCCGAATGCAGCTGCCATTTTCAACAATTACCATGAAAATTTGAAAAGACAAGTGACAATGTTTAACCATAAGTTGCAATCCTTTGTGATGTGTTGGAGAGTCATTCCCTGTCCACTGGAAACAGAAAGAACCTCTGGAGCCAACCATCGAATGGGAATCAAAGCACCAAATGGATCCAAGTAATAATCATCCTATTACAAAATCATCTCTACACATCAATTGTATTAGTCTCATTGGGATTCCACTGTAGCATTCTGGTGTTAATGGAATTTCACTGCAGCAGAAACTTGTTACCATCAAAGAAATCAAATAATTTTCTCTTATGCATTAATGACTACATGAAAATCATTCAGATTTTGCAACTACAGGTGAATCCACTTAATGTGACACTGCACATAACATGATCACATGAAATTTTATTCCTAAATGATATTGACACAAGTTATTCATCTCATTATAACATCAACTCTGTCCAAATCACTCAATATAAGAAGTGACAGTTAGTGAATTCAACTGTATTTATGATCATATAACAAGCTCTGAATAAACTCAACCTTATAGATTCCCTCAGAAAGGCCGTAATCTCCAATCTTGACACTCATATCAGCAGTGACAAGACAGTTTCGAATGGCAAAATCCCTGCCAAGACACAAAAACTGATTCAAAAACTGCTATTTATTAAAGCTTCCATAGGTCATGTGACACATCATCATGGAAATTCAGGTTGTTTCTAATATAAACAATTGAAAACTCCTATAGCCACCATAAATGACAAGTCTTCCTCCATATTATAAGCCTCAGAGATGTCAATGTGCCTTTTAACAAGATGGCAAAATGGCTAATTCTAATTGCAACTCTTCACAGCAATGTCCATGGATAAACTATCGTCTTACTTCTCTAAACTACTGTCACTATGGTTGACTGACAGTTGTAGACCAGCTATTCTTAGGAGATGGAGTTGACAAAACTAAAACCACAGAAATTCTCTGTCACTTCTGATTTATTTAAAACAGTTAACAAGGAGTGAAAGTGGAAAGTGTCTTATGCAATAACTCCAAAGTTCCAATCAATCTACATGACGAAATCCAGTCGTGTAACATAAGGAGACCGTTGTGTTACCGATGGACGTAGTTCTTGAGGTGCATCGCCTGCAGACCGGCGGCCATGTCACAGGCAAAGCTCAGCAAATGACCACGCTTATCAAACGCTTCGACGTTAGTCCTCTGGCTGCAAAGAAATGTCTTCAAGTCTCCCTTTCAAAAACCAAATTCAAAATAAAAGAAGTAAAATCAAGAGCATTTCATGTCATCCATTTTGTCACAATCAACACAAGGCTCCCAGTATCACTTCATCCATGGCTTCTATTTGCCACACATTTAATACAACAATAAATACAATAATACAACAATTTAATACAACAAGAAATACAATAATACAACAATTTAATACAACAAGAAACAACCACTTTTAATTTGTTCTATTCTGGTCGATAAAAAAAATCACATAATAAGATATCATCATCACAACTAAACCTTATTATCTTTGAGAAACTTGCAGTGAACATCTTGGAATTAGAAGTACTTACATTAATGCATAGTTCAAGTACTGTCAAGTATGGCATTACTTCAACACACTGTCCAAGTAACTTCAAAACATTTGGATGCTCAGAGTCTCTGCAACAGAAGGTCACAAACATTATCACCAACAAATAAAGAAACAAACAAAAGCAAAGGTCACAAAGGATTCTGGAGCAATCTTACTTACATTGGAAACCTTTCAACATTCACACACACACACACACACACACACACACACACACACACACACACATGAACACACAGAAAACATGAGAGTGCAGCAGGCTTAAGTTCTAGATTAATGAAAAATTGTACTAAATTTCTTTGCAAACTTAAATCTTTGAGAATAAAACAAACACAAGTCATAAAATGTTGGGTCGAGATGAATTCAGCCGCAAATGCTGACCGATAAGGAGCGCTCTCTTGGAGGAAGCTGTACTGTTCAAATCTGTCTGCATCCTCTCGAAGGATCTGAACAACTGCCGAGGTCTTCCTGTGACCGGGAAGAAGGCTCTGCCCTTCACACTGCAACACCTGCACAAGAGACAACACCAGCCATTCAACAGTCCCACCAACCAATCAAAGACAACCACAACCACACTGGCGCTATATAAATTAAAAAATAACACACCTCAGATGGTTATATCCCAAACAAAGCAAAGACTAAGACTGGAGAAAAGCAGCCAATGAAAACAAACTCAAGATTTAAATTTTCTTATAATTTCTAAGTCATGAGATCTTCTGAATATCAGAAATACAATAAAAACACCAAAGTTCTAAGTCCTCGCACCTTTCCGAACCACCCCGACCCAATTTCTTTCATGTAATTAATTTGATTTCGTTGAAAGTTCTGCTTTGCGTTCGACTCTTGAAAAACAACACATTCAAGAAATAAACATAAATGCCTAAAACACATTTCAGAGAAGCAGAACATTTGAAAAAACTGTTCATCAGATTTATTATATACAGTACATAAAAATGAAATACATTCGTCAGTGGCTGTTACTCATCACCTGAGCTTCTTTGATTCAACTGATTCCATTTCACAGAACAAGATAACAAGTTGTTTAATGACAGCCACTAATCAGGCCTCATTCAATTATTTGGTAAGTTACATCATTTGGGACTTGGCATTAATTTCAAAGTGTGAAGAAGATTTCATAGATAAGAAGGACTGAAGTCAAGATATGAGGTTTCTTGGGTGAAGGGAGGTGGGGGAGGGTTAAATCTAAACAGTAAATTTATAGTTTACATAAGGGTGATGTTTTAATTGTTGATTCACTGAATCAAATACCTGATACTAACGCAAGAGTTTTTCTAACTTTGACTGCACAGCATCACTGTAGAAGGTGCCTCCAACGTCTTCTTCGCTGTCCAGTCGGTCGCGCACTATATGCGAGACCTTCGGCCGCAGACGAATGACGTTACCTTGTGCCGGCGCCTTACGTCTCATTAGAGAAGAAACGTCGGGAAGCGGATCAAAGGACACCGGATCACGGTTGGGGTCCCCTCAATTGGCGGATACATCCCAAGGTCAACACCTCCAGGTGGATTTGGAAAATCCATTTCCGGAAATGGATTGTCATCTTCAATGCTCTAAAAGAAAATAAAATGCCAAATGCCAGAGTAACAGAAGCAAAAAATAAACAATCAAATAATACTTGATGATTTTCTGAACACACATTCAATGGTATACAAAATTTCATATCAATATAGATATACATACTTATATGTGAAATGTGATAATTATCTGAGTAGACTTCTCACCTTAAACCTGTTTCGACAAGGACACAGGAAAGCACAACCACTCAATATAGTTACCATGGCAATGGCAAATGCAATGGCAGTTAATGCAACCAATAGTGGACTAATCAAAATATCATCAAACGAAAGAGCTGCAAAACATTAATCAACAAAAATATTCATAAAATGTTTCACACTCAGTTTTAATTAAATGAACCATTTAATTTGTAAATAGACATCAGTTTTTTCTTGAATTAAATACAAAGCAATGATCAATCAACAGTAATTAAACAAAAATATGACTCCTTCTGAAACTATTGCCCATTGCACTCCAGCACATCAATCATTTTCTAGACCTGGTCTTAATCTGGCTTAGCCTCTCTGCCTTGCTCCTGACCTCGACTGACCTTTTCAGCTTCATGTGGCTCGAATTTGTCTTGAATCTAACGTGCCATCAGCTGATGCCGTAAGCATTATGATAATGATGCCACAGAAATTCAATGGTTTCCTCACAACTGCCCTGTTGTAATTGCAAGTAATAATAATTTTATTCAATTAATAAGTCAGTTAGCTATAGAAAGTCTTTCTACCTCCTGTAGGAATTACAGCGTGGGCACGACTCATACCAGCTGAAGTCACCAATTCCATAAAAAGGAATGTGGGTATATTTAGCAGTGACATCATAGGACCAACTCTTCTACAAAGCAAATAATAAACAGCATCGACCACTCAAGCACACGACAGAATTCAAAACTGAAAACAGCATAATTAAATTGAATTTATTGCAACAAATTTGTATAGCGCATCTCTAATATATTTTGTATAGCGCATCTCGTTCCTAAAGAGTATTAAGACGCATCTGTTCAGAGTTTCTTTTTGTTGTTAGGTGCCTTTGACTTTAGCCTTAGTTATGCCTACGGCGCCGAATAAATTGTCCAGTATAAATAAATAAATAAATAATACACAACTCCAAATAAGCGTACAGTTAAATAAAAGTTGAACTGCAAAAACGAGTTACTGTTCAAATAGATAAATTGATGTCGATATCGAATAAAACAGGAAATGGAAATAATCAAATGGCGCTACAAATTCACAAAACAACACAAGTGCACCTTAGCACCGCCCACTACAAGCACAAAGTTAGAAATTGCTGCAATAAATCATTGTTGATTCGTTTACTTAATAGAGACAATCGACGATCACAGAGCGCTCACTTACTCAATTTTAATAAGTTTAAAACGCAAAAATCGAGATAATTGTTATTACAAAACTTGAAAGCTGTTAAGAAAAAAACAACAATCTATGTCAGCCATCTTTAAATGTATAAATCTAATTATCCATAGACTAACCCTACCCATAAAATTGTCTTTGCTTTAGAAATATTCACATTAAGAGCGTCACGCGGTTCATAAATATTCATATAACCTTTTGCTTTTTTGCAGAAAAAAAGACGCGCGCTGCTCCTCAGTTTACTACCTCCTCTAGCGAGTAAGGCTGAGTCGATTTTAGGGCTCTTTAATACGGGTATCATCCTCCATAAAAATAACCTACTTTTCTGCGACTGCCTGCCTGGACCTACAACCTTGACCAACACGGACTACGGACTATGGATTTCACCCAGATTGAGCGCTCGTGAATAAGCTGGTGCAGTGTACCAAGCTTTCGAGCAGCGCTATAGAAATTTCGTCTTACTTACTTGGGTATCGTCTTATGCTTTATTTCTATTATTCTAATAACATTATTTCAATGTGGAAGAGGAGGGACAATGCAGAATGGGAAATGGAAAATGAAGCCCCCCCCCGCCTACCCAAATTCCTGGATCTGATCCCAAGTACGCATTAGGCCTACGCATAATAACTAGGCCTAATTGAATATACTATATATATATATATATATATATATATATATATATATATATATATATATATATATATAATAATAGAATAATAGCTAGGCTTAGTTCGGGCTGGCTATAGGCTCAAGCCTACACATAATAGCTACTGTACACTGTAGGCCTATAGGCCTAATTAGGCCTAAGGCTAGCCGTTGTGACAAAACACTTCCTGCTTCGGTGGGAAATGTCGAAGATTCCCAACTGGTGGCGATTACCTGTTTGCTAGAAAAACAAAAAGTAGGCCTAATTATGATCAAATTGCAAACATGGCTAGCCTATTCATTTCACTTTCACTCGTGTTAATCGATCATAGTTCATGTCCGCCATCCCTCTCCCAACCCCATTCTCTCTCACCATCCCTTTCCCAATCGCCCCAACCCATCACCGTTCCGCCCTACCCCACCGGCCCCAAACCCAGTTCCCAGACCTACACAACGCTGCTCCGAAAACCCGTACAACCCACTTTCCTCTTCCCAAACCTCCCTTCCCTCTCCCAATGCCCTGCCCCCGTTATTACATATATATTTAGTCCTTCCTAACCTCAATATATATTTTTAAATGTTAATTAGTGAACGAGGCTGCTGCAAAAGTGACCGAATTATAATGACTCGACGGCGTTCGTGTTTTGTAGAAATCGTCTGAATCTAAACACGGAACACATTTATTGTTTTTATAATATTGTGCGCTAGTTCATTGGACGTTTTATGCGGGCGACTACGTGAACAAAACTGAACATGGCAGATCCTAATTTGCAAAATGGACAAATGAAAATGTCAGCACACTTTATTATTATTCCTCTCAAAAGCACCAATAGCATGTTGCGTTTTATGCATCACTTCAGACATTTACTTATAGCTGAGATCTAAGACATGATAATTAATGTTACCCGTAACTTCCCTAAGTCCGTAACCAGTGCTGACAGTCTGCGAAAAAAGGTGCAGGAGCTCACCGAAAGCCTTGACAAGCAAAGCAAAACAGGTCGTTCTTATATTTTTCTTATATTTTTCTATTTTTCATTCTTGAAATGCCCTGACAAGCAAATAAATGTTTTCGTGGTCCAAAAAGGTGCCGGAGCTCCGTTCCGCCGCGTTCCGCCTGACTTTCAGCACTGACCGTAACGATTTAAAATTCAACAGTAATGCATTAAATAAATAAACAAGAATGCCAGCAACATAAAAGATATGAAATAGGCTACATGGGCTTTCAGTTAGTTAAAGTTTCATTAGATTCCACTTTTTCATCATATTGATATTTTGCACTTTAACAAAATTACAGAAACTATCAGAACAATTGTGTAAAGTTCATTTGCTTAGTCATAGTAATACTATTTTTAAAAAATAATAATTATTATTTTTTCATTTATTATTAGGGGCTGTCCATTAATTACGTCAACAATTTAGGGGGAGGGGTTTGAAAAAGTTTGACAGTTGTTGACAGGGGGAGGGGGTCAAGAGAAGGTGACGTCAACAATTTCACTTTTTACAAATAATCAAAAAATGGGGTGCATTGGATCGACCTTCAAGTGGTGCACCCGTGAGTACCCAATTCTATTCAACGATTTAACAGGCTTTTAGAAAAGAATCAAAAACTAGGAAATTTCATAGAATACTACTTATTACAATGGAAAAAAGCATGGCAAAAAAGGTCATAACCACCACATTTTGACACTCGATGAGCAAAACAGAGAAAAAATGGTCATCACCAAAAATAATAACTTGTTATTGGGACCTGTCATTGATCTTGGGGAGGTCAAAAGTTTTTGACGTAATTATGGGGGGTGGTTAAGTTAAAGTTGACATTTGTTGACAAGGGGGAGGAGGTCAAAGATTGGCCAAAAATTGTTGACATTATTAATGGACAGCCTCTTATTTATAATGTGACTTAAACTTGTCAAGCTGTACACAAGAAACACCTCGGAAGAGCAAAATGCATGCATATTGTACATCACCGGCTTAAAAATAAATAAAAACAGACAGCGAAAGATGCAAAAGAAATACACAAATACTATAGGCAGAGACAACGTCAAAAGCCCTCACTGTTGCGGTCTGATTACGTAGGCCTATGACTAGAATATCCTCTATTCTGTGAGAGAGCGCTGCTACAAATTGTTTGCATTTCCAGATTGAACAGATTTAAACAGGAATAAAAAATATGAGAAATTATGCAATTTCGGAATATGTGAAATTATGGCCGATCGACAAAAGCAGATATACAGTGAAAACAAAGTGACTCTCTATGATGTACAGATGCTGTAACACCCCCTTCCCTACCACGAACATTCAAAGCATAGGCCTACATTATGTGCAGGAATAGCATTGAACGGTAAGTAGTAGGCAGGCCTATAGGTCTACTCAGTGTCTCAGTGAAACATGATTGAATTGGCCATTTAATTTTCAGAGGCTGGGTCGAGATCGAGATCGAGATCGAGATCGAGATCGAGAGAGAGAGAGAGAGAGAGAGAGAGACGGTGGATGGTGGTAACCACTGCCTAAGAAAAAATCGTTACTGAAACAGCTTAACGATGCGATCGAGGGTTAGCCTAGGCACTGCGTATTACTTGAGTGAGCACATGAGGGATATGTTTGTGGTCATCAATACTAAAACATGACATTTTAAAAGAAGTTAGAAGTTCTTTGGAAGCTCTTTGATTGTCGTGTTTGGAGTTCGAGAGTTAGGCCTATAGGCTATAGGCTATAGGCTATAGGCTATAGGCTAGGCCTATAGGCTATGGGCCTCTATAGAGCAGCGCCGATTCCTCTCGGCTACAAAAGAAAAACATTCTATTTTCTAAATATCATTATTCAATGGAATTTTATAATCAAATCTTTGAACTAACTCTTTGTCACGTGAAAAACATTCTTTTTCTTAAATGTGACCATTTTCTAAAAATTACATGACACATGACAAGATCACATTAGCTCACATTAGTCAGACCTGCCACTGTATAGGTCTATTATATTCTATTTTGCTGCTGATACAGTGATAGGCCTACTGTTGTTTTAGCGTCATAGAGTAGGCCTAACTTACCGCCTAAGTCTTATCAAATAACGAACAAACCACAAAACAAGGAAAGCAGTTTGCGCAGAACTCACGAAGACACAGAGCATGGATAAAGTCAACACTGAAACAATTTGATGCTGTCCATAAATGACGCCACGCACTGAGGGGTGGTTCAAACATTTGTGACGATGTGTGACTACGGAGGAGGGAGTTTCCAGAAATGTGACTTCACATAATACTAAATATTGTTATTAAGACCGCAATGTTATGTTACCGCAAAATTGTGAAAGAATTTGAAAAAGTTTCTGAATAGTATTTCAACTATAATAATTATAATGAATATTTTCAAATGAAACATTAATTTTGACACTGGAAAGATGACAAGATGACGGGTTTGACGCGTTGTGACGGCATGTTTGATAGGGTCTGACTTTTGTGACGACGTGTGACAAGGGGAAGGGGAGTCAAAAACTGTCAAAAATCGCGTGACGTTATTTATGGACGGCCCCAGATATAGATTCAAATATCATCATATCATGGTCGACATACAGACTACAGAGTCCGGGCCATGTGTTAATGATAACTGCTGGTGTCATCAAATGGGGGACATCGTTTCGGTGAAAAGTAAACATCACATCAAACTGTGGGAGGAGGAGAAGAGTTTCACTCTCTGTCTACTACCGAGTCATCGCATTTGGTATATATATATATATTTATATATATATATATATATATATATATAACGTGATACTAACGTGATACTGTATTCACGTGTCGATGAGATCTTTGTATAATTAAGCATTCGATGTAATGTGGTATTACAATCAATTCCCTGCATTCTAGACACTGGTGGAAGATATTTATAGCATCTTCGCTTGCAACAAAAAACTGCCATATGTTCGAAAATCGATTACACCCTCCCTCATTTCAAATGGAAATCATAGTGTAAAATTGCTTTATGCAAGGCAATAGTAGATGTGTAGGCCTACTTACTTGGCTGTTTGAAAAGTGGAATTTTAAAGTATTTCCTGATAGATTTGTTCTTCCTTGTCAGCATCAGAACTGCACAGATTCCTGCCGAGAGCTGCTCGATTTTGATTTTGTGACTCGACGCCAAAAAACAGATCTACCAGTAAGAAACATTAAAGACTTTGAACAATAATTGTTTTTATGGTTTCTAATTCCCAAAAACTGACATGAAATAAATTCTGGCCAACAGCAACAGCTTTGATAAGTTCTTTGGATTAAACCCAACACCCTATAGAAGCATAAATCACGGTTATATATATATATATATATATATATATATATATATATACGAGAGTTGACGCACACATTAATTTTTGTCTCGGACAATTTTTTCCATAAGACCCTCGGGAATTAAGTACTGAAGGCATATATATATATATATATATATATATATATATATATATATATATATATATATATATATATATATATATGACGATTATTGAAGTCGCTTCCATTGCTATTGCAGCTCTTGCTGGCAGAATGCAATATCATTGCTTATCATTCTCTCCCCTCCTTCTAAAACCCGACCTGTACAATCAAGGGGCGAAGGAGGTGGCAAGTCATCATCTGACAGAGCTATGCCATCAGTGATGAAAACCTTGTGTTGAAATCACCTGCTATCGAGGTGGACAGGTCTGTCAGGAACCCTGAAAACATACGGCTAATAGCAGGCAACGGTATCACCCACAATGGCAGCAAGTTGTGGGTTATCTCAATGGCGGACACCAGAAACACTCTGGATAACGGCAGCTGGAGAAACAACCTGAAGCAGATGAGAACGACAGTTTAAAATGGTTCAGGCATTGCGATTGCGATGGTTCTGGGGCCCGCCGCGAAGAGCCTCCAAGAAAGAATAGTCGAAACAAGAATGCAAGTCTCGGCAAACGGGGTGATCATACTAAGATCACCAATCCAGCCCGGTGGAGTGGATGGTACAACAGGCAAACTGCACCGTCATCCAGCAAC
This sequence comes from Metaphire vulgaris, assembly GCA_018105865.1. Taxonomy (NCBI): domain Eukaryota; kingdom Metazoa; phylum Annelida; class Clitellata; order Crassiclitellata; family Megascolecidae; genus Metaphire; species Metaphire vulgaris. Next base: position 49,909,792 of record CM030832.1, on the reverse strand, counting down.
TGTTGTAAAGTGAAACTGTAAAGTAGGAACATGGAATGTCAGAGGACTTAACAAGCCAGGTAAATTAGCGAACATAATACAAGAAATGAACACCATGGAGCTAGATATAATAGGAATAGCAGAAACATTTTGGAAAGAATTAAATTTCACAACGTGTATACCAGGGCAAGAAAACAACTATAAAGTGATATACTCTGGAGGAAATCACAATCGAAAAGGCGTAGCCCTCATTCTAAGAGAAAAGATTGCAAGTACAATCATATACCACCAAGAAATATCCGAGAGAATCATACTGGTCAAACTCCAGGCTAAAACCAAGAAATATACTCATAATACAAGTCTATGGACCAAATGAAGATGCAGAAGAATCAATAAAGGAAACCTTCTACGAAGAACTAGATAAGATCATCAAAGAACATAAAGAATACAAAGATTGCCTAATCATGTGGGCGATTTCAACGCCAAGGTTGGGGAAACAAAAGAAGATGACACAGTGGGACCTTTTGGCTTGGGCAAAAGAAAGGAGGACAACTGCTGGTGGATTTCTGCAGGAGAGAAAATTTATGCATAACAAACACGTGGTATGAGCAAAAAGAAAAAGCAAGGCACACTTGGACAGCTCCAGACAAAATACACAAAAACCAAATTGACTATATACTCATCGACAAAAGATATCGGAATGGTGTCAAAACTGCAAATCTAGACCAGGAGCTGATTGCGAATCAGATCACAACCCTGTAGTCATGACACTGAAACAAATATCTCTGAAACAAATTAAAAGAAAAGACATAAGAAAAGCTGGAACATAGACAAATTAAAGGATCAATCTATAAAAGAAGAATACAAAAGGGCTACAAACGAAAACTGGAAGACACAAAGAAAGAAAAGGACCAAAAGATAATCTGGAAACAGCTAAAAGAATGCATAACAGAGGTAGCAGACAACTTATGGAAAGCAAGAACAACACATGAAGCAGCCATGGATAACAACGGAAATTGAATAAAATGGAGGAAAGGAAGAAGCATAAAAATAAGGATTCTGACAAATCGCAACAAACGTATTTACAACTAAAACATGAAATACAAAAATGTGCAGAGACGCAAAAACAAATTTATCAATGAGAAGTGCAAGGAAATAGAAGAGTTAGACAAAAGGCACAACCTCTAGTATATAAAAATCAAGGAGTTGAACATGCAGAGAAACAACCCAAACCACATTATCAGAGATAAGAATGGGAAACTACTGGTAAAAAGGCTGTACTGATCAGATGGAAAGAATACGTGGAAACCTTTGTACAATGACAATAGAGGAGAAATTCCAAAAATTAATCACTCAAAGGAAGAAACGATTATAACTGGAAGAAGAAATAAGACAGATTATAAAGAAATTACCCAAAAAGAAAGCAACTGGAGTCACGTTTTCAGAACTTATACAAAACTTGGGGCCGGTAGGATATGAAATAATCACAGAGCTAATAAACATAATATACAAAACAGGAGACATACTGAGGATTTCTTAAAATGCATATTCGTCCCAATCCCAAAGATAAACAAAGCACAAGACTGCGACGACTACAGAATTATAAGCTTGATATCGCATGCATCTAAAATCTTACTACAAGTAATAAAGAACAGAATCACACCATTAGCAGAATCAATATTATCAGAAAATCAACTGGGCTTCAGAAAAGGTAAAGGAACCAGAGATGCCATCTTTCAATTAAGGATACTTTTGAAAACGCCCAAAAATGGGAAAGAAATTACACATATGCTTCATTGATTATAAAAAGCATTCGACAGAATAAATCATCAAAAGCTATTGGAGACACTAAAGTGGGCAGGAATACCAGAACTGGAGCAAAATTTAATCTGTAACTTATACTGGAATGAATGATACCATAAGAATAAAAGAGGAGGAATCTGAGAAGATACAAATAAAAAAGGAGTCAGACAAGGATGCATACTATCCCCTTTACTATTTAACCTATATACAGAGCTATTAATAAAAGAAGCATTAGAACAAACTCCTGGAATGAAAATCAATGGAACAATCTATAACATACTCAGATATGCAGATGATACGGTAATCTTTGCAGAAAAAGAGGAAGACCTCCAACTCATAATTAACAAGCTAAACGACAAAAGCAAAGAATACGGGATGGAAATTAACAGAAAGAAAACAAAAATGATAGATGATAGTAAGCAAACACAAAAATGAGAAACACAACATCTTAATTGATAACACTAAGTTGGAACAAGTAAAGGAATACAAATATTTGGGCAGTTTCATAACAGAGAATGGAAGATGCACTAGAGACATAAACGCCAGAATTGCTATGGCCAAAGAAGCCTTTTGGAAACAAAAAGAATTACTAAGAAGAAACCTAGACCAAGCACTAAAACTGAATTGAGATGCTATGTATACTGGTTATCACATTCTCCTGCGAATGCTGGACTCTAACAAAGCAGTTGAAAAAATAAAATACATTTGAAATGTGGTGCTTCAGAAGAATCTTGAAAATTAGCTGGCAAGAAGAATAACAAATGAAGAGGTACTAAAGAAAATTGGAGAAAAGAGACAACTCCTGACAGAAATTATAAACAGGAAAACTCAGTATGCTGGACACATAATGCGGGGTTCAAGCACAGAACAAGCAAAAGTCCTATTAGAGGGCAGATATGAGGGAAACAGGGCCAGAGGAAGACCTAGAAGAGACTGGCTGGACGACGTTAAGGAACACATACAGGAAAAGAACTACGGAAGACTAAAAAGGATTGCTGAAGACAGAACGAAGTGGAAACAACTCATGACCGTCAACCTTCAGATATGAAGAAGACACATGATGATGATGATGATCATTCTCTCCATAACTAATATATTTACGTCTAAATCGCAGAGCAGAGTCATCATCCAATTGAACTTAACGGTTCCTACGTTAACACCTGGATCTTACTCACCAGATGACGAAGCGTCATAAATGTCATTATCAACGACAACGACTTCATTGTCTGTCCTCGTTCTGTCCTGTTGCTTCTTCTCTTCCGAAGAACAAGAACCAGCTGTGCATAATAAATAGTGTTGCTTTAATTTCAAAATTATAAGCAAATCCGATCAAAAGTATGTTGAACAAATTGCTGTAAAAAGAACTAAAAGACTAATAAGTCTTTTCGAATTAGAGCAAATTCCATTGGGTTTGTATTAATTTTTTCTTCTACAATCTACAGTTCAATCCGTCTAATGTCATAAATAGGCCTGCAGAAGCTGTTCAATTCAAACTTAACAAAGTGAGCTGAAAATATGAAAATTATAGGGACATCTGAGATATTGTGACATCAAGCGAAGTTTCAAGTGATGTCCGTCGCAGGAGATATAAAAGCGAATTCTAAGTAAATCAACAATATTCAAAGTGAAACCTTTTGGATGTTCAATAGAAGGTTTTCCGTCTACATATCGTAAGTGTTGCTGTTGCGTTGTCCTAGAGTTCTTTCGCGGTTCAAGATTACGGCTGTCGCTTTTACATGTGCCTAACGCCAATCAGAAAATTAAGTTATGTGAATATCCATACATAGGTAAAGGTAGAAGGTGGGTCCCGTACTCGAGTTCGAGCGTTGGATTCCGGCGCTTATCTCCGGTCTTAGGCAATCAGCGACCTAGGTGGTATAATCCATTAAATCTGGGATAGGTTGCCATTACTTTCCCCAGACCCACGTTTTACCTTCGCAGCTTAACGCTGCTCCTCAGTTTACCACCGTCCTCTAGCGAGTATGGCTGAGTCGACCTTAGGATTTCTGGGGGATCGAACCCGCGGCCGCCTGCTCCATCGTCCAACGCTGTTACCACTCTGCTAACTTCCCGCCCCCATATATAGGAGCATTGGCATAGCTAGGAAAAAATTCCGACCGGTACAAACCCGCCGCCCTCCTTGCCCCTCCCTTCCCAGAGCCGTAGCTAGAGGGCGGGAGGGCAAGCCGCCCCGGGCGCCGACTGGTCGGGGGCGCATTTCGGGTGTGAAAACAGAAACAAGGAAAAAGGTCCTTTTTGACTTCGTGACGAATATAAAAAGGTCATCACTCATCAGCCGCAAAATGGAGAAGTAAACTCTGTGACGACTAAAAAAGGCCATCAGCCGCAAAATGGAGATGATGGAGATAAGTTGACTATGTGCTCTGTGGACGACTAAAAAAAGTTCGTCGCAAAATTTAGGAGCGCAAACTATAAATCTTGCCCCGACGGCCGAAAACCCTGGCTACGGTGCTCTGTCCCTTCCCATCCTTTCTTCCCCTTCTCTCTGTCTCCCTTCCGCTCCCTCCGCCTCCACCTTTTAATGGGGACCAGTATCTAATCTAGACTCCTGGACTCCGGAGAGAAAGTGACAAGGCCGGGGAAAATTCTCTGTAGTTTAAAAATGTCCAATTTACGCAATAGAGAAATACCACAGGCAAAATTCTGAATGCCAAGCACTTTTGATATACAAGAGATAATGCCCTAATTTTCAAAAAAAAACTTGATTACTAGGTCCTCTTCACTTGCCTGTCAAAAGTGCTAACCATTCACACGTCTGCCAATACCATTCTCTGTAGAAAAGTTATATCAAACCTGTTACAGTGTTGCAGAAAATACTATACCAGGTCTACCTCCTCCCAATAAAAATCTTATCGGATTTACACGATTTGCACAAGTGACCCTGAGCGGTCCGACCGGTGCAATTGCATCGGTTTGCACCAATGTAGCTACGCCTCTGCATAGGAGGAATGAACAAATGGCCATTTTATTTAATGGAATCACGATATTCTACGGAATCAAGCACATCAAGTAACGTTTCTCAAATCTCAACCATTCTATAAAGAATCATGCAAAGTAAGAGGACTTTTGAAATATGGTATTCATGGCAGCGCCTGTTTTAACGCCCAGTGATACACAAAATGTGCAGTGGTAAAATGCAATTTTCTGTGCTTTGTGCTGTGATAAATTTTCCGTACGATCTTTTTTGCTTGTTTTTGCGCGGATGTCCACAAATTTTATGAGTTTAGTGCAGTGTTACATTTTTCTTAAAACAGGCCCTGACTCAGGAGCGGTTCCACGTTGGGGATGACTGGGGATGCATCCCCCCACCGGCCCACCAGAAATGCATCTTCAATGGAAGATGATCGTCTACTGTAAACGGATTATGTTATTGATGTAGGCTTATATCCAAAAAGATATGGACATATCCAATTATCCATAGATAATTTCATCAACAAATTCGCTTCCAGCAACAGAAAACTCGATTTTGCACTATGCATGGTTTTGTACTGCCAGACTAAAATGGCTTTTATACATTGTCAATTCTGAACATTATATTTTATAAATCAATTCTACAGATTCTTTCTAAACCGTTTACATATAATTCCTTTGACAATTTGCTAGAAATTAATTACGTCCCCACAGTGGCGGCTCCACCGGGGAGGTCAGAGGGCTCGTGCCCCCCATATTGAGTGTCTGGCTCCCCAGTGGCCCTCTGCTGGGACCCTATACTTAATGCTACATACATTAAACAACAAATGGTTGGCCCCCCATGATTAGAAGTTGCCACCCCAACGCCCCCACTTGCCAAATTCTAGAGCCGCCATTGCGTCCCCATCAACTTCCTAGAAATTCATTGCATCCGCCACCAAGAGTTCTCGGAACCGCCACTGATGGTGTTACATAATGGACGACCATAATCAACAAGTGGAGAATATTTTTACACTAACAAAGTTTGCCACGTGTTCTATAAATGACGAAGACGACAACTGAAGCGACGACCAGCACTGAGGACTCCAACTGCTAGGCCAACTGAGGCCGTAGACGGTGTTGCCTGAGCTGCACCTGACCCCGAATCTATTGAACCACAGCGCAAAGGTCATAGGAGGTCAACGCACAATTAGGCCTACGCAAAATTCGCAGAATTCTGCTAAAATCTTTTAAAATATCTCAATGAAACTGCATCTATAGGAAGTTTAAAACGAAGCAAATGCTTAGACAATGCAAAATATTCAACTGGCATTGTCTCTCAGAAATGATACTGTTTTAAAACGTTGCAGTACAATTGCAGTACAAGTTAATTTGCATATAAACAGAAAAACGTCCTTTGATAAATTTGACGAGGATTTTGCAAATTATTTATCAGATAAAACAGAATTTCTTGCATTCAGTATGAAACTAGAAATCCTGACTTGAATATTTAAAATTGCAATTCTGCTAGGGGCCGCTGTTAGTCCATGTAGTAATCCAAAATTTCCGGGGGGAATTTGAAATTTCCGGGGGGAAGGAAGGGCAATTTCCCCCGAAAACGGCCTAGATTAAACACTGTTCAGTATGAAACTAGAAATCCTGACTTGAATATTTAAAATTGCAAAGTTTAATGAGACACTCAAATCTTGACTGAAATCTTAATATCAGTTACAAAATCTAGACGCACCATGTCCAGATAAAAAGGGCCATTTCGTTTTACCTGGATAACCGCAAAATAGTGATTTCGCGCGAGAGCCTCACATGCATGTAGGCCTACTTTCCACTACACAGCTCATCAAATAAACTTTCCTGCACCTATTGGGGGAAGGGGGAAGGGTGCGTGTTTTGTGTGGGGCAGAGTCCTTGTATAGTGTCAGTTGAATGTCGGTTGACAGACGCAGTTCATACGTAAAACGTTTAGATTTTGCACAATTCTACTCCCTTATCTAAATCAAAATTTGCTTTATAAGCAGTTTCGTCATAAGAAGCAGCAACTATATCAAGCACCTATGTACAGTATTGTGCACACAACACGCACACATACATTTTGGGTTACTGGGCGGTGTTGTTTGTTTGTTTTTACACGCTAAAATTTCAAAGAAGCACTTACTGGGTTTTTTCACGGTGTTCAAATGACCAATGAATTTTACTTTTGGACACGGCATATGAATTTCAAAGAATCATCTTACAGGGTAAAGAGGAAGATTCGGGACGGAAGATCTGAAATCAAAGAACACAAGATTTCAGAGCTACATATTTGTAGAGTGTAGACCAATGAATTAGACATACTATCTACCTCCCCTCCCCATCCAGGGTCCCTCTGGCAGAAGGGTATGGCATTTGTATTTGATAGAATATTTATCGAGCCATCAATCTATATTCATTTTGCATACCAGTTTTACTCTATAGTAGGCTAACTACTGTTCAGTATATTTAGGCCTCCCTTTTAACTATATTTCCGCTTCCCTTAATAAACTGTCAAATGCATGAATCGTGGGCAATCCAAATCCATCGGTCAAAAGATGGAGTCACAGGATCAGTGAATGGGAACAGGACAGACTGAGACTCTGAATGAAAAGCCAACTGAGGAGCAAAACGAAATAGAAATATAAGCCCGGAAATAGCGATTAGTGACTTAATCACTGCAGTCGCTATATATCATCACGGCGTTTAGGCCTACAGTAAGTCAATGATAAGGACTATGCTACGACATACCTGGATTTAGGCTATAGTGAGATGTCATTGAGTGTAGCAGTCGCTTTTCCGAAGAAGACTGATTCCAGGCTTTCATTTCACACGTAAAGTTCTGGTCTTTGTTTCCGTGAGCGATGAAACTGTAGTTGATGTAATGACTTCCTTCACTCCTCGTCAGAGAAAGATTTCCTTTTGCTGCGAGTTGAGTGCCATTCGCATCGTTTATGGTAAGATCAACGGAAACAGATGAAATGGAGCCGTTGAATGAGAGTGAGCAACTTAAGTCTAACAGTTCTCCTGGCGTCGGAAGATTCCTTCCGTTCAGCACAAAGGACAGTTTATCCGCTGAAAAACAACAGATAAATGAAATCACTGCATTGCGAAGTCTGTGTTCTTCTTCCTAAATATACGCATTTAAAATTAGTTTGGTGTATTTAAAATAAAATCAGACTATATGGATTGGCACTCAACCATTCACTACTTTATTATGACCACATCGGCTGATCTCAAAGTCTTTTCAAAGCGGTTCTTCTTAAGTGAAAACACAAAGATTGCTTCCTTTCCACTTTGTAAAATTTGGACCAAGTGACAAAATTTGAAAAACGACATTTTAGAATTACTTGTAATAGGCCTATTTCGATGCCTTAATGTAGATCAAGCGTCTCTGAATAAGCAGCGAATTTTGATGTCAATACTTTGCTGCGTATTTTTATTTCAAAGGAAAAATGAATCAATTGTGAATCTGTATTTAGGATTTACCTAAGACAACTAGATTTGAACTTCCTGTTGATATTGTTGATGCAGTACAACCGCAGACATATCGTCCTCCGTGTTTCAGCTGAGTTTCGTTTATCTGAATAGTAGCGTTAACTAGATTTTCATCTAATGTCGATAAAAAGTAACCGTCAGCAACGAACTGTTCGGTGGATATTCCCCCCTTCGCGTTGTATACAGGGGTTTGGAAGATCAGAGTTTCCGATTTGTCTTCGTTTTCCAGTTTCAAATTTGAAATGCTGCCCCCTTGTTCGTTATTTGGTCTTGCGTTGCATTCAAGTGAAACTACTTCGCCCACTGTAGTTAGAGATTCTCTCGGATTCACAACACAGCAGTTGATTTCTACAAGAAATGGAAGCCATTCATTATATAATAATTAGGAAGACTTTGAGGGAAGAGGACTGCCTGGGCATAAGCTTTGCAACGAATGGGAAGGGGATGGATGACCCCTTAGCCTATGTCGGACTGGGATCAGTCGTGGGATTTCCTTAAAACCGGTGATAAAGTTTTCGGGTGGACAGGTAAGGCATCAGGGGCGTAGCCAGGAATCTGATTTTAGGGGTGTAAATATATATTGGGGGTATAAATCTTAACAATAAACCCCATAAACAATATAAATCACATATGAATCACCTAAAAAATTTAAGGTAGACTGATTTTTGGGGTATATATACCGATATACTCCCCGTCGCTACGCCTCTGTAATGCGTTTGTAAACAGTATCGATATAGGCTATAGGGATAATAGGGCCTACTTTCTGCCCCACCCCGAGAAACCCACGACGCTCCTCCAAACTCCCTAGCCGGGAACTGGAAAAGTCATTCAACCGAGGTTTGGTGGCCCCTGTTCCGGAGCGCTGGCTTCGCCCATGATGCGTAAGGGCCGAACCTTTGCAAGAAACATCTGCAGGCGAAGCACAACGTCTTATAAGGCTTATAATTCAAACATAGCAATCTTTGAGCAGAAATGCAACACATAATTTCATCAAACAAATAGCTGATAAAATCTGATCGAAAAACATGCCCTAAATATCGGCGTAGCTAAAACTCTTTTTATTTAATCTAGTCTCTCACTTTCTCATACGATCTGTTCATATGTCACAGGATTCATTAAAATACGGAAAAAGTTTGATAATTAATAGGTCTAACCATTAGATATTTTGGTAACTTTTGATTGACAAATTTGGATATCTTTAAAAAGTACTTTTAATATTCCTTAAAGAGAAGATAGATAGACAGAGATATTTTTACACTCCCCTAACACCTCCCAACCCCCCAACCCCAATTTGAGGTCGACACCTCCCAAAATTTTGTAATGTGACATTGGTACGTATACAAAATGCATATTAATTAGGCTCGGACACCCCCGAAATGGAGAAGGACACCCCTAACTATTATTTTCAGATGACCTTTTTTGCCTGTCAGAGGTTGTTTGAGACTTTTAAAGAATTTTTGGGTTGTTTTTGGGACTTGATAAGGTTTTTTTGCTTGTCAGCTTTTTTGGGACAGAGACTTCAAATTTCGGACACCCCCAGATTTTCCCGACACCCCCTTCCCCCCGAATTCAAAATCCTAGAAATAACACTGTAGATAGATGTTGAATATCAGTTTGATAACGGTAAGTTTAATAGCCTACCTGTAGCTAAGTAAAAGATCAGCGCTGTTGTGGTGGTGATGATGATGATGATGTTGTTGCTGTAAAGGTGATTAGTTTGTCCATTGCTTGTCAAAGGACTTCTTTCTGTTTTCTTTGGAATCATTCTTTTTCTAGATTTCGATTTCAAGCTTAAAATATACTCCACGATGTAATCTGAATTCTATCCTACTCAAAGCGTTTCAAATTGTCATTTGATGAGTTACTATAGGGTCTATAGAGCAGCATTTCTTCCTCCTCATCATATGATTTGGACATTTCTATAATAATTGAGGCCTTGTTAGGCCTACATATAGCAATTATTGTGCTATTGTGTTACAGTAATAATAATGTAATTTTAAGTGGTTTTGGAAGCTAAGTAAGCCTGCGTGAAAACCACTGATGTAACCATCTGCACTCAATAACCTAGTTTATCGAGATAGCCTTTGAATCCGTGATGACGTATATCCGGTCATTAGGATTCCTCGCAATAGATTCAAACGTCTATTATATCGGTGTCTGTTCCTGAAGCTCTCAAGGCCTCTCTAATACAAATCTGTCCACCAGTCGGAGATGTTATGCTCATAAGAACAACGCCGCAGGACCACCAGACGAAGAGCATATTCATCAAACCTAATAGAGAGAGACTACGTTTTCAGTTGTAGCCTAAATCAACGATGGGATCAGAGGCCCTACAGACGATAACGTTAGGGAATAATAATCTACACTAACCAGTCGATTCCGTCTAATAATTATTCACTCCGACTACGATTTCTAAATAGGATATCAACGTTTGCGTCATGTTATTACAGTAAATGCAGATAGGTCTAGGCCTAGACCTAGGTCAAAACTCTACTTCTCTAGTTTCCCTATATACTGTATATAGCCTATATGTCTTTATTTCGCATTAACTGCAGCCAAAGACAAACACAAACTAACACAAAACCAAAACTAGGCCTAAATAAAAAAGAGAACAAAAGAAATAGGCAAAAACTAACACAACACAATGCAAAGAGAGCTATATGCCTATAGGCCTATATCTGAGCTTGGCCGATTTCCATAGAAATTTGCAGTTTGAAACAAGAATGAATTGACTTTTTCAGAATGACGCATTCAACGTTGTCTGAAAAGTTCGCTTCTTCTTTTTCGAAAAGGTAGAAATGTCAACAAATAGCCTACCAGGAAGCGAATTCTAGCAAGTAGGCCTAATCAACTCAGTGGATGGATTAGTCAACAGAGATTAGACCTACAAGAAGTGGGACCTATGCGGCTATAACAGCAGCCTCTGACTGACCAAGGCAAACGAAAGACGACAGTACTGTTTTAGTAAAGAAATTAAAATTACAACTCTCTTTCTTTTAAATAAATGTGTTAGGAATTACATATGCAAGAATGGAGAGCATAGGTCCAAGGGCGTAAAACACTGGGGTGGGGGCGGCGGAGGGGACGGTCCTCCCAATAATTAGTAAGAGGGGACAGAGTATCAATTATCCCCCCAATGTTTAGTGCCTTATGGCAAAATCACTCATCACCTGATGACCCTTTTTTGCTCATCAGGGTATTTGGCCAGGGAAAAATATAAGGATGGCGCGTTTTTTGCTCGTCAAGACTTTTTCAAGACTTTTGGGAAACGAAAAAGGGGTCTCACCTGACTTTATCGACGATTTTACCCCTCCCTCCCCCCAATGTTGACGCCAGGTTTACGCCACTGCAGTGCATAGGTCCTGAAGTTTAATATAGATTAAATGCATCGTTGTTAAGTGCTTTCAGATTCAGAATCGCAGGGTCAAATGTGGAAGAGAGAGAGAGAGAGTGTCACGTGATGGCATTCTAAGTAGACAAGCCCCGCCTACCATCCAATAGACGAACACTAACTAGGACGCTGAACTGTAGTATAGCTGAAGGCAGACACTCGTTGTCCGTACGTCGATAGATAAAGACTCAACCATTGCTTGTACATTGCTAGAATACATATCTACTTATATAATATATTCAGACGTGTTGTCTTAGTATTAGTATAATATAAGGCACCACGCCACATGGTGTCAGAAGTTAGTTAAGTAGATTAGATAGATTAATTAAGAATTTCGATCGTAGCAGCTTCGAACACTGGTACGGCGTCGAAATGTCTTTTGCGTTGAACATTCAAATTCCAGAGGCACTGAACCTGGATGCGACCGATCTAGCGAGCGAATGGAAGAATTTCGCACAGAAATGGTTGGAGTATTCGAAAGCAGCGGGAATCGACCGTGAAGACGAGGCTCGACAGGCCGCGATTCTGCTGTGTTTCCTGGGAACAGACGCTTTCTGTTTCTACATGGAGATGAACCTGACAGATGCCCAGCGTCAGAGCCCGAGCGCTCTGTTAGAAGCTTTCGAACGTCACTGCGTTGATGACGCCAGCGAAAAGATGGAGGAGCTGCCCCATGAATTCCCGCCGAGAACGCGCACGGAAAGCAGCCGAGATGATGACCACTGTCACGACGACAGCGAGTCGAAGCAGCGCCGGAATCATCTGGAAGAGATGGAGGTGCCACGAGAATTTCCGCCACGAAGGCGAGCGCGAAGTGACCGATACTGTCTGCAGAATGACGACAGCGACCCGAAGGTGCGCTCGAACCATTCAGCGAAGAATTTCCGACTACGAGGTATGTCGACGTCACGCGAATCATATTATGATGTTGTTTGCCGTGAGACAGCATCAACCGAGAGAAATTGCACTGAGAAATTAAATTCTGAAGCAGACAATTCTGAAGATTTTTGTAATTTATTCTGTGGAAATGAGAGATCATTATACGATAAAAATGAAGCTATTGACGATATTGCTAACGATTTTGAAGCTGCAGACGATTTGGCGAATGATTTTGAAGATGAAATTGTGAATAATTTTGACGATGGAGATGAGGATGACGACGAAGATGAATTTGAAATATTCATTGCGATCCCTATACAGCGTAGAGAAAGCCGCTGGACTAGTGATTCTGTTTCTACATGGAGATTCTGAAGCAGATTTGTATTCCTGCTCACTGATGGATCCAATTACAATCATCTCACCGACCACTGCGACCAGAACCGTTGACCCTGAGGTCGTGAGAAAGAAAGACACGGAAGGGACGATGCGAATTCCGCCCTCCCCGCTCCAGCCGACAGGTGATCGGAGCCTAGCCAAGCCGTTGGTGGATTCACCCCCCACCCCCGAACTGATTGAAGCAAGAGAAGGAGAAGAAGCAGCGGACGATAAAGAAATAAATGAGAACACAGGCGATTTTGCGAACACTGAAATGCGAGCTGCAATGCCCTCCACCGTCGAAGAGATCGAGTCACAGATGGACTCTATTCAAATGACCGCCTCTGCATTCCAGACGATCAACTACTACCCCTCCGCACTACAGCAGATGACACTTGAAGTCGGGAACTATAATTATTTACGCCTGAAGGATTCACTGGATTCTATGAACGAGCTGATATCGGAGACCGACTCTCCCACGCACTTTCCGTCTTCGATCGAGATGGTCCCACTCGAAAGAATTCAACTCCGAACGACATCTGCCGAGGCCGATCTGAGAGCGGAAATTGTCTCCCCTCTCCCACCGTTGCCAGCACTGAAAGACGTGTCCGACATTATCTTTAATGTTAACCCCTCCGCCGAGTGGAAGTTCATTTTCAAAGGCGTTTACTCGGACAACTTGGACAAGCAAACGCCGGCTCGAAACGATTTCAAGAGAAGAGGAGGAAGACGCGACTCACCCCTCCGCACCACCGATGCGTCAGGAAAAACCAAGCAGACAGAGAGACCGACATTCAAGCGGATTAAATTCAAGCAGAAGCATACGCGATGGAAAAGAAAAAGACAGAGACTGAGACAGACTGAGACAGAGTCAAACTAAGAGAAAGACAGAGACTGAGACAGACTGAGACAGATCGAGTCAGCCGAAGAAATATCTGTGTCCAGTCTGAGCTGTTGGAAGCCGACGATCGCCATCGACACCCATCGCCCGAAGGCACTAATTATCTAAGCCGACCCTTTATTACTGACTAGAGGCAGAATAGCCATAAAGCCCTATAGAGACTTTTGCGATAGAAAACTCCAAGCGAACTTTAAATATAGAAAGCACTGACATTGTAGGCTTGCAGTTTTCTGTGGACATTTTTAGAATCTAGGTTTTCACTCTGTTAGACTTTAGCTTTAAAAAAGTAAGAAGAGAAGATGTCACGTGATGGCATTCTAAGTAGACAAGCCCCGCCTACCATCCAATAGACGAACACTAACTAGGACGCTGAACTGTAGTATAGCTGAAGGCAGACACTCGTTGTCCGTACGTCGATAGATAAAGACTCAACCATTGCTTGTACATTGCTAGAATACATATCTACTTATATAATATATTCAGACGTGTTGTCTTAGTATTAGTATAATATAAGGCACCACGCCAAGAGAGAGAGAGAGAGAGAGAGAGAGAGAGAGAGATGATAACTGTTTGGATATTCTGGGAGCCGTTCTTCTGTTTGCGGCCATCTTCACAGTCAACAAACTTTATCCAAATAGCATCCGTATACAAACGAGAATTCCGCAGGTCGATTTCTAATAACATTCTGCTGCTACAAAAATAATCAGTTCAAATTGTCACAGCATTAAGCAAAACGCTAAAGGTCTTTTTCTATTTAAAAGAGTCTAAATAATCCTGAACGTCGTTGTGCGGTTTGTTCCAGCAACATTTTAAAAAAAGGCTGCCAAATTAAAAATTTAACCCATATATGCCTACGAGCCTTTATAAAGGATGGTTGATTTTTTACTTACTTATTTATGCCAATGAAGATTTTTTGCATTGCAATTCTATATTGACTTCACTAAATAAGTGACCTTTTAAGAAAAGTGTTTTGGTTCTGAATATTTTCACATTTTAAATCTTGATTCAGAGTTGAAAGCTGTTTTTGTCACCTGTAACTATAGCTGACAAAAGGTATATTGTAATTTTTCTAAAATTTCACCATAAAAAGCTAAATTTAGTTCAACAATGTGATTTGACATCTATTACTACTCATGTCAATGGCAGCTTCATCATATTTTCTGCACAAGATTTTTTAGGCGCCAGATTTGTACGATCCTTTATAAAGGATGCTAGGCATATCCGGGGTCATACATTATACAGCATACGCCAACCATTGGTCTCAATGGCTTACATGATTTACATGCATCACATCACAGTTTGAGCTCTACCAGAGCAAAGGTTCCATGGCACACCAAGATCTGGGTCTTGGAGGGTCAGTTGTCATAATTTTGACAAAATCTTTGTCACCTGGACCAACTTACAGACTGTACTTTGATAATTTTTCCACATTGCCATGACTCTTGGATTACCTCACTCAGGAATATTGGAGCAACTGGCACTCTGTGTGTCAACTGAACGGACAGATGCCCATTTATATCAATATCTGACATGAAGAAGAAAGAGGACACTTTGACTACAGTTATGATGCAACCGGAAAATTCATCATCAACCAATGGCACGACAACAGCCCTGTGGCCATGGCTTCCAACTTGCATGACATTGATCCAGTTGAGAAAGTGAAAAGATGGTCATCAGCCCATAAGAAGGTGATAGAAGTAATCCAGCCAGCAACCATCAAATACTACAACCTGCACATGGGAGGCACGGATCGCATGGACCAGAATGTGGGCTGCTACAGAATTTCCCTCAGGTCCAAGAAGTGTGATGGTCACTATTTATCCAGAGGGTCGATGTTGCTACTCAGAATGCTTATTACATATACAAACTATCACCTGCAGATACTTCTTGTTGCCTCAATTATCTGTCCTTCAGACGAGATATTGTTAGTCTATAGCAAGTGTTATGCTTAGAGACTCCAACTTAGAGGACCGATTGGGCAGCTAATGGTTCTAGACAGAAGGGTTCAGTCGAGTGTCCGTTATGATGGCAAAGACCATCAGGTTTCATACATTGAAAAGTAGAAAGTAAGTCAGCTTTACAAGAAGAAGGCCCATTTTGTTTGCCTTGAAGTGCAATGTTGGGCCTTGTTGGCTTACAACCTAAAGACTGCTTCATTGACTTTCATCGAGAGTGATGCTAACCGCTTATTGCTAATTCCTGGTGCTAATTGATGGCTGACACATGACATTTGGAAGATTCAGTTGATGCATTTTTTTGTTTATAAAAAAATTTCCATGAAGTTCTTAAGAAACATCAAACAATTTGCAAATATACAATGCTTCGTGGAAGTATTAGTTTGACATTTATGCACCCATAAGTGCCTAGCATCCTTTATAAAGGATCGACATTTGGGTGGCCATAGCTTGGAGATCCGTCAAAATTTTCCAGAAAATAGGTTAGTTCCAGGCTATTAGGTGCAGATTTGACTAAATATTTCAATATAGCGAGGAAATAAAAAGTTAGGCATATATGGGTTAACATTAAAGACTTAACAATAGGCAACACTCTGTATAGACCTATATACAGTCATCATTATCCTACAGGCCTACAGGATGGCAGGACGATCGAAACAGGCACCATGCATCCTGTGAATCATTGTACTGCAGATATCTTCGCAATCCCTCCATCATCTCCATGTGGGGTCAAAACGCACGAAATTTGGTGAAGCCGAACGTCAGTGTCAACCTTTACTACTTGACGGCCAGTAGGTCTATGATGTCGTATATAACGAGAAGTTAGAAGAATGGTAACAACGTTGGACGATGGAGCTGAAGGTCGCGGTTTGACTGCCACAGCAGCTCTAAGGTCGACTCAGCCTTCACTCGCCAGATGGCGGCGGCCTAAGGTCGACTCAGCCTTCACTCGCCAGATGGCGGCGGCCTAAGGTCGACTCAGCCTTCACTCGCCAGATGGCGGCGGCCTAAGGTCGACTCAGCCTTCACTCGCCAGATGGCGGCGGCGACTGAGCAGCGGATTAATCTGCGGAGTAAACAGGCGCATTGAATGAGAACACTGGTCCTGTATATTATAATCTGCACCAATCGCCTGGTTCATGAAGGCCTTGAAACGGAATTCAGCGCCGCCCCTATAGGGGTCTTGAGAGCCCGGGAAGGACTTTACTTACTCTTGATAGTGTGATGTATTTGTTTGCATTGTTCTGTTTGAACTCAGTGACATTTTGGATGAGCAACGGTTGCAGTGACCAAGAACGAATGATATTAAAGACATCAAATTGTCCGTTAAGATGAAAATTATGCATGGTCCAATGCAGTGACCAGGTACAGACACTGTCAAACACCAACACCTTTGCAAATCTAGTTTTCCTAAACTGACAAGAATCGTCTCAAATAAGTAAACTATCGTCGTTCAGATATGGCAACTGGACTCACGTTTCTGTTCAACTAGTTTAATCCATCCCCAAATATCCTTTCAATTTCTCCATCAGAAATACTCGTTGGATAATACTTCTCGTAGTAGGACATGGCCGTCATGGGATCGGATAAACTGCCGCTGGAGAGGGTCGGAGAAAACGGGGAATCTGCTGCCGGCAATCTTGACTGCTTCGCTGATCTTTTACCAACATTTGGATGGGTTTTCCTAACGACAGACAGCGGAGGGGGAACGGTTCCTGTGACTTCGGTTTGATTAAATCTCTCTTTTCGTCGATCCAAAAGACTTCTGCGATTTGAATGACTTCACAGGCGTCGTCTGTGAGGAGATCCTGCTCTTAAATTTGAATGGAAGATGTTCTGAATTGCGGCCAACAGCGGAGAGAATCTGAGAAGAATTAGACGAGGAAGGCAGAGGTTTCCCCACCTCCTCCTCCTCCTCCAGCAGCACAGTTTCTGTCTTGAGCAGAACAACCGATTGC
The DNA here is from genome assembly GCA_018105865.1 of Metaphire vulgaris. NCBI lineage: Eukaryota > Metazoa > Annelida > Clitellata > Crassiclitellata > Megascolecidae > Metaphire > Metaphire vulgaris. The sequence goes on along the minus strand of CM030832.1, from coordinate 49,892,119 downwards.
GACCGATGATGAATTCGGATGGGAATTTCTCTTTCCGGTCGCAGCTGCAGCGCTGTCACCGACCACTGAAGAGACCTGCTTAACAGTCGAAGAGTGGTCGTCTTCGTCCTGGGAATCGCAAATATGCGCCCACATCTTCCGCAGAACTTCATCGCTCGTGCAGTCAACGCTGTCGGCCAACGACAGAGGAGGAGGCGATGAAGCAGCGTCGCTCTCAGAGGAGGCTCCGCCCCCCGTGCCAAAAAGAAGACCTTTGCCAACTGAAACAGGAACCTCAAGGACCCTGTCTGGCTCCGTGTAACTGCTATGAACTCCAGAAGAACTGGACCAATCTTCAAAGCAATTCAGTCGATGATGACTCTGCTGTTTGTTAACATCAACAGCTCCTAGACGCAATGCCTTTGGCGACAACTCGCTCAACGTACTGCTGCCGCCGCTTTCAGATGTGAGGTCTTTGTTTTCATCGTAAAGTCTTGCCGTGGGGGGTTGCACTGAATTAACCTCCGTCTGTCCGATGCTTTCGCAGTTCCTGTTGTCACGACTCACTTGTTGTGCATTGTCAATCGTGTTGACCTGCTGTCTCAGTTGCTTCAGGTTGTCTCTCAAAATCCTCTGTTGTCGAACAGCTTCCTCGAGATCCTGCTGAAGATTCCGTTTTTCGTTGTCTCGTATCGCATCTGTTGCTTCGTGGACTTTCTTCAATTTCAAAAGGTCGTCTTCGTACGTCGACTTCAGGCGATCGAAAGTTTCTTCCGATCGATGGATCTGATCGCATAATCTCGATCGAATTGCTTCGGCCTCTGACAACATCCTCAGCATCTTCATCAGCTCATCGTCCTTCTGCCTCAGGAGCACCGCAGCCTCGGCCAGGTCCTCCGCCAGGCGGTCGTGCTCCACACGAACTGACGTCACTTCCTGCCTTGAGCTGCTCAGCTCCTGCTGCGCCTTTTCCAGTCGCTCGCGTGATCTGCCGAGCTCAGACTCCGCCCGCTTACTAACTGCGGCCAATCGCTGGAGCTCTTCTCGTAAACCTTCGGCAGCGTTTTCCAATTGGACGGCCCGGCCGCTGTGGGCGTCGATTTCTCTCTTCAGCCTCATAATTGTCTCTTTATCTTCTCGCATTCTGAGACATTGCTCTTTAACTACAGACAGTGAATTGTGAAGCTGATCTTCTAGGCTGATCGCCTGTTTGCCCGCTTTCTCTGCTCTGTCTTGTCTTTCTCTCAGCTCATCCGTCACTTCGGTCAATTTCTTCTCCGAAGCAGACAAAGCAGAAAGCTTCTCACCGAGCGTGGATTCGAGACTTTGGATCTTTTTGGCTTCCTCCTGTAAAGTGAAGTCCCTTTCTTGAATTCTTTCGTTAAGACTTTCAATTTCAGCCTCTTTCTGACGTAACTCATTCTGATTTTGTAGCAACATGAGCTTCGAGCAGTTGAGTTGTTCTTTGAGATGTCTCATTTCAGAATCTTGGTTTTCCACTTTTCTTGTTGCCTCCAACAGCTGTGAGTCTCTTGTGTGCATCTCTGCCTTCATACATTCAACCTCTGCACGGGAATTCCTCGTAAGTTCCCTTTTCTCCGTTAACTCTTCAAACGCCTGGTCCAAACGCCTCTGAAGAACGTCGCTTTTGTTTTCCTGATCTTTCTGAATTGCCTTCAGCAGATTTATTTCCTCCTTCTGCTGGACGACAACAAAATCGAGTCTCTCGCGTTCGACCTCAATCTCCCTCCGTGACCTCTCAGATTCTCTCAGTTCAAAGGTCAGCTTCTTCAGACGGTCATTTTCAACGACTACTTCATTTGTTTTCTTCACAAGTTCATCAATAAACGACTCCTTTTGACGGAGTTCGGCCAAAATCCTGTTGAGGTTTTCATCTGCATTCTGAAGAAGTGACTTGGAAACGGAGCTTTCCTTCGTCAGTTCCTCTCTCAGAGTTACCATCTGCTCCTCCAAAAGTCTCCGGTCTTCGGTCAACTTCTCAGTCGTTTCTAAATTCTCTTCCAACATTCTCTTCATTTTGACTTCCTTTTATAGTGACCTCTTCTTCGGCTTCTTTCAGTTTTTCTTCCAGATACCCTATACTCTCGACTTTTGAGCTCAGTTCAGCCTGGTGTTCTTGTTTCGCTTCTTGAAATTTCTTCTGCAAATTGATCAGATCTGATTCAAGTGAATCTCTGTTGTGCTCAAGAGTTGTTGCTCTCTGCTCGGTCTCTCTGTTCTGCTGTCTGAGCAACAGGACCATCGACTCAATCTGTCTGCAGCCGCTGAGGTCGTCCTTAAGAGCATCGGCCAGTTGCATCACCTGACTCAGACTCTGTTGCATCGTTTTGCAACGTCCCTCCGACTGCTCCAGCTGCTCCTCCAGCTTCTCACAGAGCCTTTCCTTCATTTCCAACTGCTCTTCCAGGTCGGTGCACTGGTCGACATGGAGCTGTTTCAGGCGCTCTATGCTGGACATCAGCTGGAGACAGTTCTCCGACTTCTCCTCCAGCTCCTTCAGTGTCTTTACGCGTTCCTTTCTGTTCTCTTCCACCTGGTTCTTGAGAGTGGTCGTTTCAAAGACATGCCGTGAGATTTCCTGCACTTTTCCGTCGAGTTCTTTTTCCAGCAGAAGAATCTTCTGTGTCTGTTTCTGAATGTCTCTGTTGAGAGTTGCTTTTTCTGACGCGTGAATGTCCGAGTTCTTCTGCTGCTCGACGATCTTTGAATCGAGTTGAGCGATGTGAGCAATGAGTTTCGCATTCAACAGTTCAAAATTTGACAGTCGTTTGTCCAGAATGGAAGCAGCGGCCAGACTGCGATCCTGTGTTGGATTTTGAAGTTTTTCTGGATAATCGCCTTCATTTGATTTTAAAATACCACTGAAATCATCAAAACACGTCTCACCAAGACCACAGGTCAGCGTCAGAATGTCAGTCTTCAACCGCAGCAGATCTCCTTCGTCCACAGACGGAATATTCTGCTTAACTGAATCACCAGAAGAAAATCTCTCAACGTCTCTGACTTTCTGAAGGTCATTTAACTGAATGGCACCGACCTTCGATAGAACCAGAGCGGTGTCTCTTAGGCTGTGCCGATCTCTGGCAGAGTTCTTCTGACACGTCTGCCTCTGCAACGCCTCTGCCCGACCATAGGCTCCTCTCAGTTCAGCCTCTAGTGTTGCTATTCTCTTTCTCTGCTCGTCCATAATCAACTTCATCTCCCCATTTTTTATCTGAAAATAGTTTTAAAAGAACAAATAAAAAGACAAAAAAAACACAAAGCGAACATAATAACAATTTCCAATCTGATTAAATATTTATTTATTTATTTACATGTATTTATTCAGGCCAATTTTGTAAGTGCAATAGCAGAGCCCACGACAAGAGCGCTAAATAGTGGGTAGGCACAAAAACTGAACTGCAGAAATCTATTAAAAAACTCATTATCTTACTGCTTTACTCTTCAGCTGCAATAGTTGGAAGATCCCTAGCGTTTGAAATTATATTTGCAAAATCCAAAATTCTCAAGTAGGAATGTTGAAGAGTAAAAAAGACCTCAACAAACATTTTAAGAAACTGCAAATTCTTTGCTAATAAAAATCACAAATTAATTTCTAATTTTCCTACCAGAAATTTCACAGGTTGGTCTGTCAAAACACTCTCATATATTTAACATGGCGTTAAATTAATTTTCATCATGGCTTTAAACTAAGATTCATCGTGACTTTAATTCAGTTAACTTCACACCTTCAGCTTCCTCAGCATCTCTAGTTCTTCTTCAAATTTCTCCATCTTTGTCGACTGAATTTTCATCCGAGAACGAAGATCAGAATTTCGCTGTTCACTTTCCTTTTTCAAATTTCTTTGGGCCGACAATTCCACGCGCAAGTGCTTCACATCTTCTTGTAAATTCTCAATCTGAAGATAACTGCTGTTGAGGTCTTGGACCAATTGGTCGCACTTCCTATTCAGTGCGTCCGCTTCTTCATCAGTGGTGATCGTCCTCGTTCTAAGTTTCGCCTGAAGTTCTTCAAAGGAGCATTTCAGTTTTTCTGCTGTTTCAATCGCCATGTCTCGCTCCTCTAAAAAACAAAACAACAAATTAAAACAAGAGTTTAAATTGTCATGCATCTCTCCTGTGAAGTCACCAATAAATCAGTAATAATATCTATTTAAATTGAATGAATCAGCACTATCAATGGCTGCTTAAAATTCTTCTTAAAATTATCCATTTCTTATGCAATAATTAAATATTCAATAATTTTAAAAAAATAGACTATGAATCCAGAAGCCACTGAGCACAAAAAACCATTACTAATAGACTGACCCACCATAATTACAGTCCTCAAAGGCATTGACAATCGTAAAGCTTTATTTGTAAAACAAATAAAACACTACTACTGTGTCTAAATAAAAGAGATGAAACCCCAAAATAATATTTTGCTTGTAAATTAAATAAGAAAATCACCGTCTGTCTTTCTCTGTAAATTCTGCACGTCTTCGAGTCTCCTCTTCATTGATTGAATGACATCCGCCTGATCCATTAACAGCTTTGCTGATTCAGACAACTGGTGAGCACATTCTTCGTACTTTAGCCTGAATATCTGCGAGTCTTTCTCATTTGATTTACTCGTGTTTTCTACGGCAGTCAGGAGGTCGCTCAACTCTCGTGACTTTGAGCGATAGCTTTCAATGGAGTCTTCTAGATTGTGAACTTTCACTGATGACGATTTAAATTTGCATCCGAGGTCTTCGAGTGCCTCAACAAGCCTGTGATTCTCAACAACGAGGTTGGAATTCATTCTACGCAGGTCCTGAAGCTTCTGTCGCAGTTCCTCATTATCGGCTTCTAATGTCGAACTCATTCTGCAAAAATGACTCTGAAATAAAGCAAAAACACAAACAAAACTCATCATCAACCATCTGAAGTATTCTATGAAATGACACAGAGAGAACACTGTAGTTGCTATCGCGGTAAAAATCAACTCCATTGCAATTACATATAAACAGCTAATAAATTAAGCCCATTACAGAAAAATTAAGGCTTCACCGTAATTATAATAGTCCGACTCGGCATCTAACCCCTTAAAGACTTTAGATTTTTATTTTATGGATTATATACCATCACTAACAAAACATACCACTACTATTCTATCCAGGAAGAATAAAAACGGCCTTTGAAGCAACAAAACATGTAAATTGCAACTATTGTGTGCAATAGAAAACGAGAGCGGCGCTATATAAATACCTCATTACATTAAACCTAGGATTCTAGGAGATGAAGAGACAAACCGTTAATACATTAGAAAATAAACAGAAAACAAATCACTCGGTCTTAAGACTCATAACATTTCTAGATTTTTGTCAAAAATAAAGCGCTTAGTTGCATTTGTTTAAGCCTAGATGTCGCCAGAATCTTCTTAGCGCCGACCTCTACGTTAGTATGTAAGTCATCAATAGTTGCAAAAGCATGTAATAAGATCATATGAATAAAACTAGCGCTTCATTGCAGAAGTGCAAGGGAAGTTCTTGCAGCATTTCGATCAAGACTCAAAACGTACCTGTTCTCTATTATCAATCCACCATTATTGAGACCGAAAAATTGGAATAGTCGGATTGACTTAGGGGCAGGCCCTCCGAGAGAAATTGCGGGCCCCTGTGCTGGATGGCCGACGGGCCCTTGCGAAGTAATAATTTCTTGACGACCTTTATTTTGCTCGTCAGCCGTTTATAAAATGTTGACGACCTTTTTTTGCTTGTCGGCCATTTATTTAGCACTGTGTCCCGGGCAGTGATGGGCAAAAGTTAACTAAAAATTAGTTAACTTTTAGTTAAACTACTTTTATTTAGTTGCATCAAAAGTTAAACTGGTTGGGTAAAAGTTTAGTTAAGGCATTAGTTAAACTGAATTTTTTTTAGTTAACTGGCTAATAGTTAAACTTCAGTTATTCAGATTCTATGCCACTTTCAGCACAGGCTAAGTCACGCGTAGGCTCTACTTTTTCAGGTCAACCGCATAATTACCTGTTTCAATTATGAATTATTATTATTACTGTTATTGTTATTATTATTATTGTGTTTATTGTTAAAATTGTACTATATGAAATTATAATCGCAAATCGTGTTCGTTGCAGCTTGTAGCCTATAGTTTTGCTAGCTCAGTAGCTCATGACAACGTTAAAAAGCTAAAGTCAAAAGTTAAACTGCTTTTAATTAGTTATCAGTTAAAGTTAAACTACTACAGTGAAAAGTTAGTTACTTAAAAAGTTAAACTGCTTGATTGCAGAAAAAGTTTAGTTAAAGTTTAACTAAAAAATATTAGTTAGTGCCCATCACTGGTCCCGGGCCCTTGTGCTCGCCGGGCCCCTCTGCTGAACTGACATTTTTTTGTTATTATTCATTTCGTTGTTAATTATACATATTCATCATCGGCCCGGGCCCCCTCCAGACCGCCGGGCCTCTGTGCAGTTGCCCCCCTGCCCCCCTCGGAGGGCCTGCTTAGGGCCGTCCATAAATTACGTAACGCGGTTAGGGGAGGGGGTCCGGCCATTTGTTACGAAGTGTGACGACCGGGGAGTTCCGGAAATGTGACGTAACGCAAAAAAAGTTGTGACCTTTTTGGCTTGTCAGTGATTTTTGAGAGGAAAAACAAGGATGACCTCTTTGTTTGCTTGTCAGGGTTTATCGAGAGGAAAAAATAAAAGGATATGACCTTTATTGCTTGTCAAGACTTTTTGGAAGACGAAAATGGGGAGTCGGCCCGTTGTTACGTAATATTTTAAGGGGTCTGACGTTTTGTTACGTCGCGTAGGGGGGAGGGGTCAAAAAGTGCCAAAATCGCGTTACGTAATTTATGGGCGACCCCTTATTAGATTTTACACTTACAGATTCTACTTGTTTTTACGGGAAGTAGTGACGCAGACTAACTTAATTAGCATGATTTAAAGTGGCTTAGGAGGCATTACTGCCTTGTGTGGGAGCCACTGCTGCCACTATAGGGCACTAACGGGGTTTGAATGAACCCGCTCCGTCAGCCTGACGCTCCAGCACGTAACCCACTCTGCCATCTTCCGCCCAAACTAGACGCATTTAAACCACGGTGCGTTTGATTTTTTTTTAATTTGTAATTTTCAGTACTGTGATGGAATAATATCTCCAGTCTTACTCGCTAATGATAACGTGATATACTCTTTATTACTAATGCTATATCGGCGTCACGGCGTGCGTAGGGGGGCGAAAGATGGCAGAGTGGCCTGAGAGTGGGTTACGTCAAATTTATTGTCAACAGTTTCATATTTAGCTATAACTTTGGCAATAAAATGTAATACTTTAATCCTGGAATATAGTATCATTAATGCTGCAGGCCTATTGGTGTTCTAGGCTGTGATTGCACTGTTTTAACAAGCCTTAAACTTCATTTTGCTTCGACATCCACACGTGTTCACAATTTTTGAGAAGTACTGTACACTAGGGTGGAGTGAAAAGGACGAAATTTTAAAAAATTTTGAATTTAAAATTCTAATAGTGCGGGAAAGTTGTGCACGGTATCAGTGATTTGTTCAGTGAAAATTTTGAATTTTTAAATGAAGGTTAAGAGCCTCCCCAGAGACAGTGAAGTTTGGGCATTTTGTGCAATTAATGCATTTTGGCTTATGGGCCTTATTCATTTACATACAACTGTTTTATTTTAATAATACAAACAATACAATTATCCAAAACTGCTTTTGTAAAGAGGTAACAAGAATTACAAACAATTTCTATTGCATCTTGCATACTTATAAACCCTGTAGTGCGCTTCGTTATGTCTCACAATATGCAAAGCACAGTACATGCCGGATCAATTACACAATACTTTACAGTGAGGTTTCTTCTGATTCTGTCTGAAGTATGATTTTGTGCTAGAATATGGCATGAGCCTGAGAGAATGCATGTGTCCTTCTCTTCAATTGGACCATCGGCACTGGCCTCAGTTACTAGCTTCACACATCTTTCAGTTGCCTGAGAATGGCACTGAAATCTCTGAAAGTTCAACTGCTGATCTGCGCTCTTTATCAAGGAAGAAATGCCTTGGCCTGAGAGGTTAGAAAGCAGAGGAGGAGCTGATAGTTGTTTCTTGTGCCAGTTAAGTCAATATAGGCCTAACTGGCAGCATCAACATTGAACACTGGAATTTTGAATTTTGGAATTCGAGTAATATTTGAAGTACGTCTAGCTTTCAGTATTCTTCATAGCATTACCTTCTCTGATGTGTTGCTGTGAATCTGCATCTGATAACATTGCCAGCAGAAGATTCTCTTCATGTCCAAAGTAGCCGTTTCTCTGGATTGCTGGATCAACTACTAATTTAAGTTATACAGGAAGGTATCGTGATAATGAAAAAAGTTGGTGCCCTCCGTCCTTGCAGGATGGTTTCATTTTGATATCAAACCAGACTGGAGCTTTTGTTTCATAAGTTGCTAGTTTTTCAAATTTTCAGTTGGGTTTTCCGTCCCTCGGTTAGCTGTTGCTAGTCATCTTGAATGATCTTGGGTCGCGTGATGCCAAACTCTGCGAACAGTCACCAAGTGTTGTGTTATAGCCTTCCAAACGTCCGGCAAATAAGCCTTATCTGAACTTAAGTCTTCGCATGTTACAATGGGTATCTCCCATCAATTAAATCGAAACCTACAATGGAAAAGTTCTGACAAGTTTGTAGCTGCTGACCAAGTGGACCAGAAACCCCTTAGGTCCTGTACCGGTAGTTGACCCACTGCAAAGGTCACCCTACTTCTTTCTAACAACCTCATAACATCTCCTGATTTCTCAGTATTAGTTACAGTATGCAACCAGTTTCTGTAAGTCATCTCCTTTCTCTTTTAACATGTACACAATACACGTTTTGATTCAAATCACAGATTCTTTCTCGGTGAAACGTGACCAACCTGACTCTAAACAATTGCCACACACTCCTCAATTACAGTTTTTATGAAATATCCCATCTTTCTTCTTAGGCACTAGTGTTTTATCCTTACTTCCATCAAAAAACACATTCGATAACATTGCTGTCCTCCTTTTCCTTCAGTTCCGTTCTTTTCCTTTCCCTTCGCTTCTGTCTAAATGAGGGTTTTATGGTCTTCATGAACGAGTACAATGTCTTGAAAACATGCCGAAGAAAGGGCAGCTACCTACCTTATCTGATACAGAATACATGCCATGCAGCTATTAAAGATATATGAGGCAGAGAAGTTCGCACTTGAGAAGAGGTCTTCTTTTTTTACCTTACTCAATTTTCGCCGCGAAATCCCTGACGGATCATAGTTATCATCATTAGAGTATCACTATCTGAAGCATAGGCCTATGTATCTTCATTAGGCCTACTGATGACTTCAACAGGAACATCTGCTTGCCCACTTGTGGATGGTTGTGGCAAGCGTCTTCTTGCCAACCTCTTTAGACATTCAGTGATTGGCGCTGGAAATTCACGATCCTTTACAGGCACCTTGTTTTTCATCACACAGGTACACTAGCTGAAATCTGCAGTCTAATCGAAAATCCTCAGGTTTATTTTGATAGGATGGTTGGTCTCTACTTACCTTGAAGGGCTTTAACAGATTCATGTACTTCTACTGGTAAGGCGTAATTAACTTCAGCACCTTTGTGTGAGACAGTGGGAATGGAGGATATCTCCCAACGCAGCAACATACCCAATTACCAATTAGCAATATTATTGAAACTTGAGGACGCTTGGGGAGGCTCTAAACATTAACCCAGTTAAGTGATTTTTGGCACAGTTTCTCTCTATACCGTAACACAACTTTTCCAAACTATTACATTTACATCACTGAGAAAAAGTTTTTTCACTCCACCCTACTGTACACGCCTTGGAACAAGCAGCGACTACAGAACCTTTCCGAAAGCGCTATATAAATCCACACGATTTTACTTCGTAGTAGCCAACCATCGACCATCAGTGGCGCGCAGAGAGGGAGAGAGAGAGAGAGAGAGAGAGAGAGAGAGAGAGAGAGAGAGAGAGAGAGAGAGAGAGAGAGAGAGAGTGGTGGGCAAAGTCAATAGAATTGTTTGACGAGCAAAAAAAAGGTCGGCGAGACAATTTTTGCGCCCCCATGCATCTGATCGGCGCCAGGGGCCACCGCCCCACCCTCTGCACGCTACTGCTATCGACTGATGTCAAGTGCATTAATGAACAATGACGCTATAGAAGTTCCCAAGCTAGTTTATATTTTATGCTATGATATGATGATGTGTGTTCAAACAGGGATTCGATTAATGTTTACTGTTTAGAATAAAAGATTTTTCGATTTGCCCCTCTTCCCCTTCCCCTTCGTGGCAACGCCGATGACTCTGATTGGCGGGTTCGTCTTCTCTTTAGTCGTTTGTATCATATTTTCAATCGCACTCAGCTGGACTTTAGCTCAAAAGGACTTAACTGACTGAGTGGTAAAATTCTTGGCTGAGGACCCATTGGCAAAAACTTGGATGAAACGGAGGGGGATCGAAATCCTATACCTTCCCCCTTCCCATGGTAGACACACAAAAAGTGGCGACTCGAGCCTAGAGGCCTAAGAGAAGTTAACTCCTATGCCAGGTTCTTTATTCAACATCGATTTAATTAACAGATTAAGACTTAACCTCCCTCGCCCTCTCAAAAACCAAGTCAGACGCAAAAGATGGAGAGGGGAGGCAGGGGGATGACTGCTTCTGAACGCGATGCGTGAAGAGTTTAGAGCGTGACTCGATGTTTGCTGTTGCGAATCAAGAGACGACGACGGATTCGAAAGGTCCAGAGTTCGAATTCTGTCTCTTCAGCGTCTAAACGAAAGAGCAAAGCGCACCGAATTCAGTAAGGACCTCACTCGTCGCATTGGAGTCGGCGCCAAATATCTGTTCTCTTGTGTTTCTCGATCCCATGCGATTAAGTTGTAGACACAGGTCATTTGCTACTTCTTCGGCGTTTTTTTCAGGGGCGGGGGCTTGCTTGATGTTAGGATCGACGTTGATTCACCTGTGAAACAAAGGTAGACCTGACTCCCAGGTGTAATGTCTTCGGTGAAATTGTAGAACAACGGAAAAGTCGTTTCGCTTCTAAGACCGAAACAGTTGCATTTAAGTGACTCCAATTGAACTAAGAATTCTTATTTTATAGACAAGGAACAATTTCACTGAACAGGTAAACTCGCCAATGTTCTATTTTAATGAAATATTTTGTGAAAAAGATTATGCCTATAGTGAGAAAATGTTAAATAGACTACACAATGTTTTGTCCCTGAATAATCAGAATCAGCAGTTGGGCCTATTCAAGATTTGCTCTCAAGACGTCCTCTCCTGATGCAGATTTAAATGAAAAGGGAAGATTCAAATGGACAACTGCGCTAAATCCAAGAACAATTAATACAACAAGATTAAAGTTAAATTCTTTACAGTAATTTAGATTTGTACATTCATATATGAATGCTAGCCATAGCAATCAAATCCAAGGGATTGGATATTTGTCTACCAACTGAGAATGGCTAGAATTTCCCTTCATTAGATATACAGACGGATCGTGTTGAGGACAGGGGACACTAAATGTCCGAATCAGCCCATTGTTATATAGCAATAGTCATTGAAAACATGGCCGCCGAGAGAAAATCCGGGCCGGGGAAAAATATTGATTCCGCCTCTTGTTTCACTCTCCATATTATATGAACACAAAATTTCAAGATATAGCCTACTAAAAATTGTGTTTTATAATTTGTTGCATTTACTGTGGCCTCCGCCTTCAAATTTTCAATACAAGTTGTAGGTATAGGTCTACAGAAGGTAATTATACAATTATCTGTGATAGTGTCGACGACTTTTATTTAACGTTTATTTTAAATCGTGCCGCGGATCGAATTTGATCCTCGTTCATAGTTCAACAATAAGCATTAAAGAGTTAAACATGCTGTTCTAAATGTTTCGAAATTTTTTGATTTTGTTTTGTATATTTAACGAAATCACGATTACTTCTTTTAAATCACCTCCAGGTTCCATGAATGACCTTTACACGTGATGTGCAATTTTTGGAAACTGTAAACAATTTTCTATGAAATTGCGTTCTCAGTTAATATTTTCTTCTTTTATGGTTAGCGCGGGTCCTTTGTTTATCGCCGGTCCCGGGTGATAGTGTACCCCCTGTCCCCACCTCGTCATTCCTGATTGACAAGCCATTCATTGCAGAGTGTTTTCATCATTGACAGAAATTGAAAATCGAGTCTTTACTTTCTTCTGTCGAAGGAATCGATTTGCTGAGGAAAGTTTTTCCAAAGGAATCGATTGTCGCTCTTTTGAAAGACTAAGGCAAAGTCTTGAGCCCGATGGAAATGGCGCCAAAGACGAAGATGCTGCTGCCACTGCCGCTGCTGCTGCTGCTGCTGCTGGCGATGACGTCAGATGCGCAGGAAGATAGTGAGCGAATTTCATTTCTCATAATAAGTAAATTTTAAATTTAACTGACAAATATATTAAGACACGCAGACGCTGTAAAGTCTTGCAAGCCTCGTGCATTGATTTTCTTAGACCTTTTCATAACGGTCTCTCCTCTCTCCTCTCTCCTCTCCCTCCTGAAATCAATCAATCTGAAATACTCGTTATATCCCGAATCATTTTCGACTTAAAGCTCTGGAAATTCTCACAACCCACCAATACCTTAGTCTGCGATGACATAACATTAACCTCTAATAGGTCGGCCGGCCTATAGGCCTACAGGTCCCGTGCATGTTTGTTCCTTAATTCGTTTAGGCCGCCTGCGGGGTTTATTTAGAACCGTTTTCGTATACTATGACCGCTTATGTTACTATTTTAAGTTCTTAACCAAACACATCTGGTACTTTGGAGGAATTACAAAGAACTGCTTGAAAATTGGTCTTTTCTTTTACAGTAGGTGCGGTTGGACGATATGGAGAGGGGCAGGTTCTCCCCCCCCCCACTCACCGGGGAATGTATGCGCTGTCCTGAGAGAAAAAGTCATCAATCATCAATAACATCGACAGCGCCAGTTCATCATTCGACCGACAACATTCTCTTTTGATAGTTTAAAAAGCGGATCATGAGTGAGGGGTCGACTTGTCCACCTCCTCTACCTCCTCCTCCTCCTCCTCCTCCCAAATTGATCGGCTTAAACTTAAGGGTGCTCACAAAGGCAAATTTTATAACTACGGCGTTAGAAATATCAGGCGTTTTGTTTTTTTAAAGAACATCAGAGCGCGCATAAAGCGACTTCTTCTGTCGTGAAATTAGGCGTTGAGATGGTTTTTAAGTATTTTAAGTTTCCAATCATCGTTTGATCAAGTTGAAACACAAACGGAGATAACCATAAAACTCTGTGTAAACAAACACAGGACATTCGCTGTGCCTTTGAAAAAGACACCTCAGCCCATGATCTATATACTGCAATGAGAACGAGGACAAAATATTCGAATTCCACTCGACTCCGTTCCGAGTCTTCGCCTACGCAGCCACCTCCCGCCAATGTCCCCCCCCCCCCCCCCCCCTCATGTGGGCGTACTTCACTCGAACACTTGAAGCTCGTGATCTCAAAGCGTATTTGACTTTTGAGAACGCTTTGCAACTGGAATTCTAAGTGACGATACCTTTATGGCTTCACTGGGGATGAGAGTGCCAATAAACCAGCTCACTGCCTACACAGCTCAAATGGAAGTAAGTGAGTAAGACGAAATTTCTATAGCGCTGCCCGAAGCTTGGCGCAGTGCACCAGCTTATTCACGAGCGCTCAATCTGGGTGACATCCATAGTCCATAGTCCGTGCTCCGTGGTTGTCAGGGTTGTAGATCCAGGCAGGCAGTCGCCAAACAGTATCTTATGGAGGGTGATAACGAGATTTTCGGCGGGTAGAATGCAGGCCTATGGTAAGGATTTCGCCATAAGATTTCTTGAAAAGAATAGTTTAAATTTGTTTTCGGAAAGTTTGTGGAGTGATGGCCAATGGTGACTGATTTATTGACTGAAGAGAACCAGAGTTATTGATCTTTCGGATCTCTGGCGGAAGATCATTCCGAAGAAAAATGTGATCGCTTGAGGAGGCTACAGGAGGGAAAAGCGGGATAAACCGGGCCACGTACGCCCTCCCTACTCTCATTGGGAAAGGATAAAGCATCGCAAGGCCGTGCCTGTCCATAGGGTAGATAAACAAACGTCTAGAAAAAGAGAAAGAGAGAGAAAGAGAGAGAGAGAGAGAGAGATGGAGAATGAGCGAGCGAGCGAATGGATGAATGAATGAAAATTTTACTAGGAATAGTTTCTGCGATTTCAATCTGCGTTAAGAATCGTAGATAGAACCTAAGATATAGGCCCTAGTTACGATGTCGTCGACAGAATAGAGATAGCTGTGTTTTTCACGTCTTCCATTGACTTATGTAGCGCAATTGCTTATATTGTCGTGTGTTTTGTGAATGAAGTTCGTCTGCCGCCGAACATTACGGATAGTCCTTTGCAGACGGGTTACTATGGAGACAAGAAGAGGGTCGTTCTGCCATGCGTTGCCTCTGGAGTTCCCCCGCCGAAGTAAGATCACTTTCACTATAATCAGTGGCGTACCTAAGGGGGACTGGGAGGGCGATGCCCCCGTGGGCAGGAATCTATGTTGTATTCGCTCTTTCAGTTATTGTTTTTAAGAAATTTGATCACGTTTAATGATGCAAAATCACAGCAGCGGGATTTGGGGAAATAAGCACCATCGGCGTAGCCACGGTGGGGGGGGCACGAGGGCCAGCACCCCTTTTCGGATCGAGATTCGTTCAAAACCGGTGAGTAGTTGGGTTACGAGTAGCATCATATCGAGGAAAAGCACCAAAGATACCAAATAGCATGATATAAAGCGTTTGAAACTTATTTCTCGTTAAGACCTTTTTAATTGTCGGTTGCGGTGGGCGGTGGTCACCACAGTTCACAGAAGTTCACTGAAGAAAAATGTCGAAATGTTCCCCCTTATTCTGTAATCCTGGCTGCGCCACTGGCAGGCACCCACGACAACGCCCCGGAGCCAAAATGCCAAATACGCCACTGAGAGAATTATATGGAAAGCAATAGAAATATCGATAGAATTAGGTTGGTCGCCATTTTGCCCACGCAATTATAGCATAGCAATTGAATTGAGGGTAGGCTATTTGGCCTTTGTTAATAGTCATTGGTTGCAGACTCTTCCATGACCTGTCCTATTTGCTGCGTATAACGACCTTGACCGGACCTTGATTGCAGGATGTCTTGGACGAAGGACGGATCTCTGCTGTCGTTCGTCGGAATCACTCCAGTCGTCTTTCCAGCTGGAAACGGAACCATCGAGATCATCCAGATGAGCGCCAACCACTCGGGCACCTACCGTTGCCTGGCAACGAACGAGTACGGCACGGCGACGACCGACCTGCTGGTCGTCCAATTGGCGACCCTCAACAGCTTCGACCTAAATGCCCCCAGGGTCAACTACACGGTCCGGCGAACAACCCGCTGCTGCTGACCTGCAATCCACCGGCCAGTGTCCCTCCGGCACAGATCACGTGGTCGTGGAACTCGACCACCTCTACCGTCCAGACTCCAGTGGTCGTTTCCAGGTCATTCCAAATCGACTACAACGGTAAAAGCGCCATCTGCTGTCAGGCAATCTTACCTATCTGCGACTCTGCGACTGTTTACCTCGATCAGTAGTAGTAAGTTGCCTCTGTAGTAGTAGTAGTAGTAGTAGTAGTAGTAGTAGTAGCAGTCAGGGCGTGAGTAGTAGCAGTAGCTACATCCCCCACCAGTACATCCCCTCAGCTACATTTCCCAACAGTAGTATCCCCAAGCTAGACATATTCCCCAGCAGGTCACAGTAGTAGTAGTAGTAGTAGTAGTAGTAGTAGTAGTAGTAGTAGTAGTAGTAGTAGTAGTAGTAGTAGTAAAAAATTCTTTAGTGCCATTGTAGTAGTACATCAAAACCAGTCGATGATCGCTTCAGTAAAACCAATCACAGTCGTGATGTTGTCCGTGGTGATTGGAGGTTGAAATCCAGAGGTTGTGAGTTGTAAATCAGTTTCCGGAGAAGACGGAGAGACGATGGTGCGAGTCAAAGGAAGACAAGAAACGACTCAGAGCAGATGGCCATCTGTCCTAAAGTCCTAATCGATAATTATAAGGGACTCACTTTAGGCCTTATATGAGGTCGTGCGACTGCCTCATGGATAGATGCACTGACCTTTGTCTTTCGGACAATTCTCCTTGCCATTTCCTATTTCAAGAAAGAAAGACTAAGCACATAAGAATAAGCAGCCACTACTGTACTACTTCCAAATCGCTATAAAAGTTCACGAGATTCCCCGTACTTACTTACTCACTCACTGTGATATATACATATGTGATACAGTGATATATATATATATATATATATATATATATATATATATATATATATATATATATATATTAGATTATATTAGCGTGTCGATTGTTTCAGGCAATCTGTGCTTTGCGAGCGTCAATATAGCAGAGGTCCAGACGAAGCTCTACAGATGCAACGCACACAACGACGAAACACAGGGAACATCATCCGGAGCATATTCAACGATCACACAACAGGGTACGAACACACACACACACACACACACACACACACACACACATGCACATCGTCTAAAACGGATTCTCTCGTCTTTTGAATGATCGCAAATTCCAAGTCATTTGTGTGTGCGCGTGTGTGCGTGTGTGCGTGCGTGATTCTATAGCTCTGTTTGTGTACTTGTCCTTGTAGGTTCTGTTACGAGTGTTTCCCCTCAGCTCGTCTTCTCCACTCCGTCTCCTCACATGGGACTCCGATCAAAGCAAACGATTCTCCGCTGTTTCTTCTCTGGAACGTAAGTAGTCAAATCAGAAGCCACTTCAACAAGAGAGAGAGAGAGAGAGAGAGAGAGAGAGAGAGAGAGAGAGAGAGAGAGAGAGAGAGAGAGAGAGGGCATTCTATTTAATAAACTTATAGAGTATAACTGAAAAAATAAATATATCTGTAAATGTGATACTCTTAGTTAGTAGGCCTATAGTCAATTAAGCGCGCTGTCATTTCGCACTGTGTGGCGTAGGCAGTGGCGTAGCCATGGTTTCCGAATAGGGGTGGGGAACTTCGACATTTTCGGGAAATAAAATGAGCAAAAACCCCATTCATCTCATCAAAGAGTTCTCCAC
The DNA here is from genome assembly GCA_018105865.1 of Metaphire vulgaris. Taxonomy (NCBI): domain Eukaryota; kingdom Metazoa; phylum Annelida; class Clitellata; order Crassiclitellata; family Megascolecidae; genus Metaphire; species Metaphire vulgaris. Next base: position 49,874,954 of record CM030832.1, on the reverse strand, counting down.
ACTTTCGCGTATTCTCATCGACCGTACTGCCTACCGCCCCCGACCCAACCCCCCACCCCAGAAATAACGCTTCTCAACGGTTTTGCACAAATCCACGACCGGTCCCCGCCTGAATAAGGGCCCCTTCCAGGGATATTTTTACACCCCCCAAGACCTCTTTCAACACTCCCCAATTTGAGGTCGACATCCCCGAAAAATTTGGTAATGTGACAATGGTATGCATACAAAATGCATACTAATTAGTCCTGAACACCCCCACATGAAGAAGTACACCCCCAACTTTTATTTTCGGATGACCTTCTTTTTTTGCTTGTCAGCCTTTTTCGGCAGGAGACTTCCAAATTCCGAGTTTCCGACACCCCAGATTTTCCCGACACCCCCGCCCAATTCACAATCCTAGAAATAACCCTGGCCCCGTCTCCCATAACCCCCCTCGGGCCCTCCCTCCACCCGTTGCTATAGGGCAATTAGCGTAATTAAGTGACGTTTTATTTGCGCTATTTGCTATAACATCATCGCTCTCTTCTCTGAGACTGCGTCGTGCTTTGCTAACTCAGTGGAACGATGACTTACCAGTGGACGTACAACGGGAACAGTGCTCTTCCTCCAGGATGGACCTCTGCGGACACTGAGATCCGGTCGCCGGAAACAGGAACTAACGATACGGACGCCGGACTCTTCAGCTGCTACGGAAACAACGGACAGGGGACACCTGTCAGACATAACATCACGCTCACCGTCGAAGGTACGCTTAGACAATCGGAGAGATCAGGATGGCGCTTGATGGGGGAAAGGGGGATTGCTTGGTCACCGCTGTCTTACTGCAGCCGATGGAAAAGGTCGCTTGGTCTGACCCTGCATTAGACGAATCAACCGCAGACATAATCGCAGACATATATGCAAAGACTGATTGCAAACTGAGTTGATTCAGATTCAGAGACAAATATTTACAACAGGTCATAGGTCATGGCTCCCACGTGACCTTTCGACCCTTTCTTTGCGTGTACTGTTGAATCATATGTGTTATGACTGATCTTCCGGATTGACCTGGCTCTAAATCTATATTTGGATTTGGTGCGGCTGATGCCCTGGGCATTAGGATAGTGGCGCCATAGAAGTCTATTGAATGATTGAATGTTTTCCTCTTCAGTCTTTTCTGTTCTAATGTTTCCTCTGTCGTCATGTGGCTGCTTCTGTCGCAGCCATTCCTGACTTCGGAGCCATTCCTGAAAGAGTTCGTAATGTAAACGTGACAGAGGGTGATACGGTCGTCTTCTCCTGTGCTACGAACGCCATTCCACAGGCCACAGTCCAATGGTTCAAAAACGATCAGCTGTTCACAGGTAAGATCGCAGGGGAGTTCAGGTGATTCAGCAGGACACTGATCAGTTGCCAACACGCGCGGTAAAGAAATTAGAAAAAAAACTTCGCGAGGGAATCTGGACAAATGGCCAAGTTTTCTAGACATTTAACCCTCTCGCTCATTGCGTCCTTTAATACAGTGCATCGTGAATAAAATGCGACAAAAGTGAGAGATGTTCCATTTCGAACGCTGTAGAGTAAAATCGAGACGGAATATATTGACTATTCCAGTAGGATTTGATGCATTGAAGATGGGGACAAACGGAAATGTGGTTTACGTCAGAGAATTTCTTTTAAAACGCTGAAATTTTTACACCTTTAAGCACAGAACTACAGTTCGGAGTACTCCCTCTAGTGTCTTCTGTCACAGACCGAATCAATTAGATATTTTCTTGTTGCCTATGAAACCTGTGATGCAATAACCCGGTTATCTTATATTAAGACATACTTATCGTTACATAAGATGCTCGACAGAACTTTCATTTGTTGATGTTCCTCGTTCTCGGATACAGTCATTGACTCACGATTGAAGACGCTGTTGATGTCTTCTGTCTATTATTTTGTGATTCTGTCTGTTTCTGGTTTATTGTTCTTCAGCGAATTCTCTTCCGCCGAAGTTCAGTCTCAGCGCTGACCTCTTGACCTTGACCATCGCCGACCTCTGCAAGAACTGTTCCGACGGGACGAATGACCTGATGGTAGTCCAGTGCATCTCCACAAACAGCCACGGTCACGGATTCGCCCAGGGCTACGTCAACGTCCTCCGTAAGAGACTTCCTGCTGACTCAGTGCCTATATACAGTATATATATACATACATATATATATATATATATATATATACTGCTTATATATATATATATCAGTCTTAGTCTGCGCTATCGAATGTGAAAGATAGACCTACTTAAATGGATGCTGTATTCAGAAGGCCTACATCATGTTTATAATCGAGCAGAGATCCGTCAAATGTCATGCGTTTAGACTCGGGGGGGGGGGGGGTTGTGCAAATATTTAAGCGAAACGAGTGATGCCGGTTTTATTGGGCCACCCTGTATAGGTCTACCACGGCTACTACTGCTGTACTCTTTGTCTTCAGAGTGAACTGTGTGTTCTTCTTCTGCAGTTGCCACCGTCATAGAGTCCGAGGGTAAGTCCGTTGCTTGGGTGGCCTATCGTGTGTACGTCTTCGACTGTCTGTCCACTTGTGACGACAGCACCCCGTGCTCCGTCCAATGGTCATTCAAAGGAAAGGTCATCGAACCAGACGGAGTGGTCATGGTCATCGGAGACGACGGATCGCTGACCATCAACACAACCAACGACCCAGACGCTGGATTAGAAAGGACCGGAGACTACGAATGCCGCGTCACCAACGGATACAGTCATCAGACGATCGTCTACACAATCACCGAACCACCCAAAGGTTCATCGAAGGCGGCGCTCGATTCCACGTTAATCGCCCATAGAGCATTGGATAGGCAAGGGTGTAAGTAAGTAAGTAAGTAAGTAAGGCGAAATTTCAATAGCGCTGTCCGTAAGCTTGGCGCAGTGCACCAGCTTATTAACGAGTGCTCAATCTGGATGGAATCCATAGTCCGTGCTCCGTGGTTGTCAAGGTTGTAGATCGAGGTAGGCAGTCGCCAAACAGTATTTTTATGGAGGACGATAACAAGATTTGCGGTGGGTAGGATGCAGGCCTATGGTAAGGGCGTATACTGGAGCCTAGAAATTAAACTGGTTCAGGTTTAATTTAGAATAGACTCATGTGTTTTATTATTTATTATTATTATTATTATTATTATTATTATTATTATTATTTAAATTATTATTATTTTTTATTATTATTACATGTATTATTATTCATGCATAGACTTTAGGTGATAGATATATGCTGTGGCGTGTATTGTGTATTGTGAATGAGTTGTTGTGTGTTCGTGTAGTGGCTGGTGCCAATCTGTGGTGGGTTGGTCTTCTGGTTGCTCTGCTTGTCCTGCTGCTTCTTCTTCTCCTGCTTCTCTGCTGCTTCTTTTGCTTCTGCAGAGATGGAAAGACATACCCAGGTGAGAACTAATTATGCCCATTAACATGTTATATCAATATTACGACCCATGGGGAGAGGGGAGGAGGAGGGGAGGGTCAACTAGTCCGCCGCCCGCCGCCGCCGCCGCCGCCGCCGCCGCCGCCGCCGCCGCCGCCGCGCCGCCGCCGCCGCCGCCGCCGCCGCCGCCGCCGCCGCCGCCGCCGCCGCCGGAGATCAGCCCTTCATGGGTTTATGATGATCGATGGCCGTGAATTCCATGCATGTCGTATGAGATTTATGGTGAATTCGGATCTTAATCTTGAATTTATGTTTTTTTAAAATGTTCAGTGGATGAAAACGAGAGAAAGAACGGAAATGATCCTGTGAAGGAATTGCGGGAATCTGGATTTCAGGATTTCGTTGTTTCCAAGTGAGTTTTCAGATCGAAAATCTCGCCGACGAATTTAACGAATTTTAAAACGACGATCAACTCAAACAACGATCCAGTCAAACTTAACGGCTGAGCTCATGGCCTACGTCACAGTTGGAACTACAGTAGAACTTCGATATAACGGACTCGGTTATAACGTAATGTAATGTACGGTCCCATGTAATGCGCTACCGTAATGGATGACACTGGACAAAACGTACCTTACTCAATTTTCTGACCCGCACAATGCGTTATAACGAAGTTCTACTGTATTTGGGGATATATATATATATATATATATATATATATATATATATATATATATATATATATATATATATATATATATATATATGGTTGACTTTTAACCTGCTATTCGTCTGCGTGAGTTAATCAAATATCACGAATGATAATCGGATTTTTATCCTAGGTAATTATTGTTAGGAGAAGTGAAATGGCGTTTTGTGTTGTTAAAAGGCAACCGATTGTCTACGACAACCAAGTGGACCCCTTCTTCGCCCCTAACGACGCCGCCGCCCTAAATGCCAGCTACAGGGCCCCAACGGACTCCGTCTACACCTTGGGGGCCCCGCCGATGACGACGACGACGCCGGGCTTCGTGGGGTACATGGGGCCCCCGTGGGACCTCAGATACGACGACGACGGCGACGACGGCAGCATCGCTAAGCGCAGCGGAAGTACAGGAGGAGGAGGAGGAGGGGACGTCTTCTTTAGCTACGGAAACGCTCAGCCACACAATGCACAGCTCACAGAAGTCTAAAGGCATCTTCCAGTGGGGGAGGAGGAGGAGGAGGAGGAGAGGGGGCCTGCGGGGGTTGGTCACTCCGTTTGACGTGAAATGATCTGATTGACAAATCAAGACGCATGACATTCGACAGCGCTCCAATGCTTCTGCTTCTGTGTGACATTGATAGTGCGAAACTCTTGTCTTCCGTATTATTTTTTTATCAGAGTTGTTTTGAATGCGAATATATTTTTCTTAGCAATCGGAGGCCCGTCTTAGACCCAATTGAGAGGCTCAGTGGGGGGTGGGTGGGGGTGGAAATATTTGTTTCTGCATGTCCGGCCCCCACTTCAACCCACTTAGAATCGCAGAATTTTAGGTAGGATTAGTCCTATTCCCACCCGCTAGGGGCTTTTGAAAAATATATAGCACAAATGCTACCTTAAGCAGTCTGAAATATTGTTGATCTGAAACATTTTATATTGAATGGAATTAAATAATTGCATCATAATTGTCTTTAAAGAGTCCATTGTGTGATTATAGTCTTCTGTTTGAGATTGTGTTTCGATTTATATCCATCGATCTTCTTCTCTTGGCCTATTATTGATTTCACAAATCGACCAAAGTCTTCTTCGCGGCCGCGTCTGTTTCTGGCGCCACCTAGCGATTAAACCGTTACATACAGACCGACTGTCGATGATGATGATGATGATGGTGGTGGTGGTGGTGGTGGTGGTGGTGATGACATCAGAATTTCCTGGTTGCTGCTGCTGCTGCTGCTGCTGCTGTGCATAGCGGCGGTGGCGGGGTGCGTTCGTAGAGGCCCAATCGTCTCTGTAGTACAATATTAATGCTGTGTGATTGGGTGTGCGCATGCGTACTGGCTGAGACAGGGAGGGAGGAGGCAGGCGACAGAGTCTGGATTCTAGGCTGTTGCCTAAGCAGCATCAGCAGCAGCAGCAGCAGCAGCAGCAGCAGAGACGGCGGACGCTGCGAGGAAGTCCAATGCCATCGACTCCTTCAGAATAGTAACGATCGTTGTTAACGGGGATGTTATCTGAGCTACAAACGACGGCGTCTCCTTATTATGCTTATTATTAATATTATAAGAGATGATTGTAATCGAGGTTTATAAGTGTCAAAACCAGTTGTTACCATCAGATGGTACTTGTTTTTGGTATGCGATGCCAAAGGGGAGGCCTACGATATTCTATATTTACAGTGTATGTCTGTATATCGCCTGCAGTATAGTTTTAGAATCTGAAATCATGTTTTGCATGTTAATTGTTTCGATTTTATGGAAAGTTTAGGTCGATAAAAGTTATGAAGCAGGCACGCCCGAAGTGGGGGTGCAGCTAGGGGGTGCAATGCACCCCCTGGAAAGACGATGGTCTGCACTCCCTCTGCACTCCCTGTTTCCTTAAATACAGAGGGTGCAGAGGGGTGCAGAGTGTGAAGAGGACCTTTTTCTTTTTTTGCTTGCCAAGGTATTTTCTAAGGTAAAATTTAGCGTTGACGACCTTTTTGCTTGTCAAGGATTTGAAAGATAAACAATTTTACTTCGGAAAAATCTGCACCCCTCTGAGCAAAATTCGTTCCGACGGGCCTGTTATGAAGGCTTAGAAATTAGTCGTACCTTCATTTTGGTTTAGAAATTGAGGGGGGAAGGAGGACATTTTATGGATGAAATTATGTAAACCATTTATGTAGCTGTGGGCCTGTGACGTCAATCATCGACATGAAACAATCTTAAGTATAGGCCTAAATATAGATTCAACAGAAGCACTCATCGTGCGCTTTTCGTATAAGAGGCTATTGGAAACAGAAGAATCTAATCTGATTGGAATTTCGGGCAGATGAGAATTCATCGTTTGTCAGTGGAACCGTATTAGGATCAGTCGAAGGCTTCTATCCAATTCTACTATAAAGACGTCCAGTTATTCGGTCGCTGTTGCCGGCGGCCGATGGCCAATGCGCCATAGTCGTCGTTGTCGTCGTTGTTGTCTCCGTCCGTCGTTGTTATCATCATCGTTGTCGTCGTCGTCGATGTCTTTGTCTTATAAGAAGAAGAAGAAGACTTCGTTCTCTGTAGAGGGGAGGGGGTGGTGGCGTCGCAGTCCCTTCTGAAGCGCCCAATCCCACACTGACACCGCGGACGCTCCGTACATACGGAGCCTCTCTCTCTCTCCGTCCGTAAGGAAGGGGACTCTCCGCCGAACTGTCCTCCGGCGAGGATATGGCGGCGATCGCCTCCTCGTCGTCGTCGTCGTCGTCTGGGCGTCCGTCTCTGGCGCCGCCGCCGCCGCCGCCGCCGCCGCCGCTGCCCGATCTGTCGCATCTGACGGAGGAAGAGAGGAAGATCATCGAATCGGTTATGATGCGACAGAAGGAGGAGGAGGAAAAGGAACAGGCGATCCTCAAGTCAGACTCCCTTAACATCGGCGCATATATATATATATATATATATATATATATATATATATATATATATATATATATATATATATATATAATAAATCTAGCGTTTCATAATTATACCCATCATGTTTGCTGTATAATTATGTTCATTTTTAAGTCTTTGAAGTAAAACACACACGTTATATTAATGGACATACGGTACATGTAATTCTCAGCTTTAAAAATTCTTAATGAATGTTATAATTTGTGAATTTTAGACATTCAGTTTTTTACATTTAGCCTTACAACTCTTCCATAAAATCGACTTATTTTACATATACCGTATTAGGGACGGCGCTAGGGTGGAGGGGGGTGGTCCGCGGGTCCGAACCCACCCAGTCTCGGGCAGGGACACCCGAGCAAATCGTGCAAATCTGCAGAGAAATTATGATTTGGGGTGGGGGTGATATGGGGAGGGGTAGTCTGCATGAGCCGGGTCCTGGTTGTGTAGATTGCATTAGACCCACCCAGCCAGCAAAACCCAGCACCGCCCCTGGTCACAAATCACAATGCCATTCGCTTCCCTATGATGCTCTCTGTTTGCCTAGCTTCACTTGGAGTCCGAGGCACCCAGCTCTTGTTATGTGTTCTTTATTGTGTCAGAGGACGTCATCAGTGATGCGGAGAATTCAGGGATCTGCTGTGATCCAATCTCTTTGGTCATTAAGGCAGTGTTAAGGGCAGCACACCAGACAACAGACCTTGATTGTTTTTAGCGTCTCCTGTGATCACGTGATATTATGTTAAGCATTTGGCCTCAAAACAGGATTTTTGTTTGTATTAATACATGTATAGTTATGCTTTCTTCCATTTGAATGTCCTCTGTCTGATATAGATATTTTACTTTTACTCATATCCAAATGTCTGACAATTGTATCATTGTATATTTGTCATCTTTGTGTCTCGCAGAATTTTTATATTCATGTTCCTTCCTAATCACTCTTGAGGTTTACCTGTTGCTACCTGAATTCCACCTGAATCGCTTTACATTCAATCATTTTGCTTTAATATGTCTTCAGATTAAAACAAGAGGCATTTGTTGGTTGCATTTGGGCTAACGGGTCGTCCATAAATTACGTCACGCGAATTTGGAACTTTTTTACCCCTCCCAGGCTCCCCCTAAGGTAACGCGACGTCACAAAACGTCGGACCCCCTAAAATATGACGTCACAACGGGCCGACCCCCCATTTTCGTCTTTCGAAAAGTCTTGACAAAGTCTTCGCGGACAAAAGTCTTGACATCCTTGTATTTTTTCCTCTCGAAAAACCCTGACAAGTAAAAAAGGTCAAAGATCATTACCTAAATTTTAAAGGTCATGACCTAATTTTTTTGCGTGACGTCACATTTACGGACCCCCTCCGCCGTCACACTTCGTCACAAATGGCCGGACCCCTCCCTAACCGCGTGACGTAATTTATGGACGACCCCTAACACGAAAAGCAAAATTATTGTTTTATCATTTCCCATCTGCATTCTCAAACGTTTTCTAAGAAGTCATAGATTTTTGGGTAAACCAGTCACTCAGATTATCAGAGCTTTCTGGAATACACATGTGCTGATTTCTGAATCGGAATATATCCTGACTGGATTTGTGCATTTGGGAATCATTGGGTAGGAATGCCAACTCTTTTTTGCACGCTCAGCAATTAACTGGTGACCTTGGTGGGTGAAGCATTGACTAGGTTTCGTCAGCTTATATGTTGGGTCTTGCATATTCATGATTGAATTTTAGGCTAAATTAATCAAAAATGCTTACGTTTTAGTCTCAGTAGTGCACAATTTGTGCAGCGGTTGTATGCACAGTCCTTGTTTTTGACGATGACTCTGAGCAAAGATCAAAGAATTTAGAATATCAGAATTTTCTGTGATTTAGATTTGAATTTTGTCTTCACGTATTTGAACGTTTTTGATGCGCAGAGGCCTGCAAGGTGACATCCAGAACTTCGAAGCGTCGTCGTCTGCAAAGAAGAGCACCGCCGATGAGAAACAGATGGTCGTCGTACAGCCCCCCGTCTTCAATGACCAGGACCCCGTCTGCGACGTCTGCCATAAGACGAAGTTTGCAGACGGCTTCGGGAACCAGTGCCACTCCTGTGGTCTTCGGTCGTGTGCCCGCTGCGGGGGGAAGATTTCTCTACGCAACAGTAAGGTCGGTTGACTGGTGCTCCTGGTGCTCACGGTTGTTCTTCAAAAAGCATAGAATAATCGTGTTTGATTTTAGTATTTTAAACATATTTAAGCCTGGTTAATGTTACATCCTAGAGTACTAGATACTGTTCAAATTGTGATATTAGACGAAACTTACGTGATGAAGACTTGAATGGCGCATCTGAATGTTAATGTTAGGGATTATGGATATAGCGATATGAAGGACATGCGACTGAGAGTAATATTTAGAATAGTGACAAGAATTGCGTTTGACTGTAGTTATTAGACCCACCGTAGAACATTAAGCAAAGAAAAGAAGAAACCGCATTTCTGCCACAAAAGGGGTCCAATATGCAAATGAACCATGCGTGGACCGTCGCTAGGATTATCATTTCCTAAAACCATTCGCAATGTACATGTAGAATAATTACATTTTCCGCATTTGCTTTTTCATGGAATGCAGTTCTGCCGTTGACAGAATACTTCGACTGCTGCTGCTGCCTGCGATGCTGCCGCCGCTGCTATTTGAGGACGAAACAGAGTGCAAATGGCCTGGTGGCCCACAGGCAAAACCTTTGGATTAGCTGGTTATCCAATATCCATCCTAGTAGTGAAGCTTTCATTGTGTCTGCAGCCATTCGTCTGAAATGAGAGAGAGAGAGACAGACAGACAGACAGACAGACAGACAGACAGACAGACAGAGACAGAGAGAGACAAAGAGACAGACAGACAGAGACAGAGCTGGATTTTTGACGTTTTGCTTGCAGACGGATGTCCTCCCCACCCCCACCCCATCCAACAGCAGACGTATATATGAGGTTGGGGGATCTGTGTTTTGGGGCATCTGTTCTTCAGAGGGGCGTTTTAGGTGTTCCGCTGCCCCATTTCTCGTCTTATCTCTTCCATCTTTGCTGCCTGTCCCTTTGCTTTGTCCGTTGGGTGAAACAGTCCCCGCTGCTGCTGCTGCTGCTGCTGCTGCTGCTGCTGCTGCTGCTGCTGGCACTCGCATTGATCGTCGGCCGCATCCAGAAAATTGTCGGATGATATCCGATGTCTGTCTTTCGTGTACGCCGGGATGCTGTACGCGAGTGTACGGAAGGATGGATGGATGGATGGATGGATGGATGGGGAGGGGAGGAAGGGAGCGGGTGAGAATGATGAATTGAGATGCTGCACTGCTATGTCGCTTGCCTTTTGATTGTGAATTTCACGCGATTGTATTTGTGACAGCAAACCTTAAAACTGTGACTCTCTCTTTCTATGTCAACAAGTTATTCCTATATTCAGACATCGATAAGTCCTGCGTTTGGAATTCTCCTCGGTATGAACGGAGACCTGCGATGCATTCTTTCAGAAATGGTAATTAGATTACAAACAACGGAAGAATATGATTATGCCGAAGGAAATCCCATATTAATAGCGTCTACATGGACACATATAGACGACGCAACAGTTCCTCCTCCTCCTCCTCCTCCTCGTCCTCCTCCTCCTCCTCCTCCTCCTTCTCCTCCTTCTCCGAGGACCGTCGAGAGAAATTCCGGGCCCCTGAGCAGAGCAGTCACGGGCCCCTAACGAGTTTAAAAGTTTATATATTTTTAAAGAAAGTTTGTTCTCAAAAATGTTCAAAGGTTTTCAAAAAATAAGCGGAGGATCAAGTGTGAAAATGAGGTGATGACCTTTGTTTTGCTTGTCAGTTTAGCTTTTCAGGACATTGAGTTAGGAGAAGAAGTGATGTCTTCGACCCCCCCCCCTCCCTCGGCCCCCAACTGCCTTCAGCGTCTTCATAATAATAATAATAAACAGCATTGCATGAGATAACATTTTGCTTACCCGCCAGGGCCCCTGTAGGTCGTCGGGCCCCGCCCCTTCCCCGCCCCACTCCTCTCGGCTCATAAGTAATCTCTGACTGAGATATTTAAAACTTGGCCACGAAAAGATTCATACAGATTTCTTCTGTCAAACAATTTTCTTCCAAATCAGAAAGACCAGATTTAGAAAATGTGCTTTGTCTACATAGACCTACAATGAACGGCAAACGTCAAAGGTAACAACAGTCTTCCTTACTTCTTTCACTTCTGTCTCATAATCACTGTGCTGCTGATGCTACGTGGTGACGACGACGACGACGACGACGACGACGATGATGACGATGACGACGACGATGACGACGACGACGACGACGACGACGATGATGATGATGATGATGATGATGATGATGATGATGATGATGATGATGATGATGATGATGATGATGATGATATATGTTTTGTAGGTGTGGCTCTGTATCGTTTGCAAAAAGAAGCAGGAGATGTTGACGAAGACTGGACAGTGGTACCATGGCGACGGTGGTCCGGGCGCTGAGCCGGGGGGGTGTGGGTCCCTGGAGAGTTTGCCAACGGTGCCTTCACAACCACCGCCTCAGCCCCCCACCATCTCTTCCGCCGTCATCGCTCAAGAACCGTCGCCAGGCGCTCCTCTCCTTCACCAGCCGCTGACCAGACGAGACCCCCGCCCCCCACCACCACACGACGACCGAGATCTTAGACCTCACCACCAGCTGGAATACGGAGGAGGAGGAGGAGTAGCGGAGGGTGATCGTCATGGACACAGGATGGAAGCGATGGAAGGCGCTTCAAGATTGGAACTGGTGCAGGAGTCACGTGACCCACTGCATTCTCCACAGCAGCAGCAGCAGCAGTATCCGGATGGTTCCAACTTCCGGCAGAATCCGGTGTCGGTGGGGGAAGGCGTGCGAAATCCAACGATGGAACGACAGAACCAGCTGCCAAGAGAAGTAATGCGCGTTCAATGTGGACAGTCTCTCTCTGTAGAATTGAGAGACAGAGACGGAGACAGAAGTGAATGCGGTTACAAAAGCAAAACACTAATAATAGAAGAGATCATTGACAACCGATTCTCTCTCAGGACTGCTTGATAATAATTATGTTTCAGCTCAATCAGCTGAATGACAGCGGTTCTTTCTTAATAGATTTCTAGGTTCAGGTTAAGAGCTGTCAGTAGAACTGAGTAGATTAGTCTGTGGTTTATCTACAAATATTGCATGTGTCAGCTGGAGTCTCTCATATTTCTCAAGTGCTAATTAATTAGAATATTTCACGCAGATGAGAAATTCCTTCTGTTCTGTTCATAGCATAATTCGCACTTTTTGATTCTACAATATCAGAATGAATTAACTGCGTCAATTATGTTGTCACCAAAGGAAGACCAGAGACTGTTGTCTTTTTTTAGGACCAGCCAAGGTATCAGGGCACTCGGAATTCTCCAAGACAGACGGGTCGACCTCAGGCGGAGCACAGGTCGGACCATTCACATGCCGACCCAACAGCAGGTGCAGCAGCAGCAGCAGCAGCAGCAGCAGTTTGAACCCTTTCAGTCGGAAGAACAGTACGGTGAAGTTAGGGGCAGAGGGTCACCGGACGGCCTCCCCCTCCAGGGCGGTCGGATTCTGCCCTCCTCCGGAGACCGCTTTCCGGGGAGAAATTTCGCCCCTCCCAACCACCAGTTGGAACAAATGCTGACGAAGACGGAAAGACAGCCGCTTCACAAGGACAGGCCACCTGTTAGAGATCCCAGCAGAAGGTCAGATCCACTGAAACAAGTGGTTGGTTAATTCCTCATCTGACTCTGAGGACTGTTTTATTACTCTGGCTGTCACGTGAAGCTATAAATAGCGCGCAATTAAAGTTCAGAGTGACTTGTAACTGGTATTTAGGCCTTCAAGGTGGACTTAGAAGTCTTTCGTTTGACTCAAATCGAACAAAGGTAATCCGTTGTTCCACCTGATTCTGTAATATTTGTTAGGATCCAAGTGCGTTCAGTAGACGTTTGATTGTGGATTACGTTGAGAGATGTCTTGAAGTGTTCCAGCGCAGTTATCTGTTGTTATCTTCACTCTCAGATGGTTTAGACTGGTTCCCTGTCTGTACAGATATTCATGCTGCAGTTCGACCTTCTTTTGCGTAACTCTTTTCAGAAGACGTGAAGACGTTGCCATGGCAACAGTCGACGACTTCCACCACAGAGGAGAGCCTTTTGCAGGTGAGTCCGACCACCTTCCTCCGAGAGGCTCTGGCCACGCTGCTGCTGCTGGTGCTACGGTCGACGGCGGTCACAGGGGAGGAGGAGGAGGAGGAGGAGGAGGAGGAGACAGTCGCGATCGTCGGATGTCCCCCGAGGCAGCCAAAGACCCCGCCGTTTATCGCCCCCCGTCGAGGCCCTTTGACGACCCCCCGCAGAACGGCGCCTTTCTTGACGACTGCGACGACCGAAGATATCGTTCTGCGAAGAAGGACTCGAGTCCTTCTTCGGTCCTCGACTCTCCTCCTCCCGCTGAGTTCCATCCGGATCGTCTGATGTCGCAGGGAGGCAACGCAGACGCTCTGGGCTTCGGTCCACAACGGTTTGAGAAGACGGCTGGCAAACGGCATTCTGCGCACGATGTCCGCAGGGGAGGAGGAGGAGGAGGAGGTCCCCCTCTAAGGGGAGGACCGATGGGCGACAACCTCCCGCAGTCGGACGCCGCCGCCGCCGCCGCCAGGCACCACCTCGATCCCAGCTCAGCGGCTGCGATGTACGGGCCACGAAGCAGCAGCAGCGGTCGACAGAGGCCGCTGATCGACGGTTCCCTTTGCAACGACTCCATCAGCTCCCATCCTCCGTCGGATTATTCGCGACAACCGAAGCCACATCGCCAACAGCGCAACGGCGGAGGAGGAGGAGGAGGAGGAGGAGGAGGAGGAGGAGGAGGCAAGCGCCAGTCGTCGATGAGCAGCTCAGACGACGGAGTTCAGTCGACGCCCGAAGGAACGAGCGCCGAGGAGCAGGAGATCGAAAGCGAAAGCATCAGCGAAAAAGGTGCAGCAACAACAACTGCATGTGCTCATGATTATTTTCTGTCCCAGGGTCATTGGGTTCAACGCCCTGAATTCTGTTAATTTGTTGTAGAATTATTTCTGTTAAGTGTTTGTTCACCGAGGCATTTGAAGAGAAGGTTCGAAATGACACAACGCAATAATAACTGCGTTCACGAATCTCTCTCTTCCATTCCAGAAGCAGACGATCTATAGAGGATTCTTCTTTTCCTTCTGATTTGCTTATTTGCCGAAGCAGTTGATTCTTTTGATGTTCTTTTCTTGAATTTCTAAGATCAGAGATTGGCGATTGGTCAGCAGTTTCCACCTGGTGACGATAAATGGAAAAGAGACGAAATTCTTGCTGCAAAGATCAACAAATTTTTGGAGGTGACTTTGATTTTCTGTTGTCTTTGGATTGAAGTTGGCAGTTGCGATGAAATAGAGTGAGGTTTCTGTGGACATTCTAATATATGACTGCAGCTGAATGTTCAGGAAGTTCTCTTTTGATTTTCAACCGCATTCGATGCTGCAATTTCGCCGCCCCCATTCATATTTGCTGTCATGGTAACAGGCCTTGACGTCACACAGTAATCAGCCTGTCCAAGATGGCCGTGCATTGCTTTGAATCTGTCACAATGCACAGACTATTTACCAGGGGCGTAGCCAGGAATTTGATTTATGGGTACAAATCTTAACTTTATATATTATATATATATATATATATATATATATATATATATATATATTTACCGATATATATATTTATATATACCAATATTTTGGGGGGATAAATACCTATATAACCCACCCTCCATCTCTATGGCCGTGCACGGTGTGTTAAAGCTGTTTTCACACTGCGGTGTGATGAGGGACTTGTCCATTAATTATGCAACCAAAATAGGGGGAGGCTGGTCGAAAAAGTTTGACAGTTGTTGACAGGGGGTCAAGAGAAGTTGATGGTCAACAATTTCATTTCTTTACAAATAAATAAACAAGAAAATAGGAAATTTCATGGAAAGCTATTTACTGCAACAGAAGAAAAGCCTGACAAGCAAAAAAGGTCATCATCACTACCACATTTTGACACTTGATGAGCATAAAATGGGAAAAAGTCTTACCACTACACAAGGTAATAACCTTCTAAGCTTTTTATGGGGACTCGTCACTGGTCTTAGTGAATGGTCAGCGTTTTTGGCATAATTATGGGAGGGTCACTGAAAGTTTGACAGATGTTGACAAGGGGGAGGGTCAAAAATTGCCTAAAAATTGTTGATGTAATTAATGGACAGCCCCTAAAGTCGTTTGCACCCAGCATTGCATTAAAGTTGTTTGCACGTCGTGTTAGTCTGTTACATTCCTATGCCGCTATCTTCCACTGATATTAAGTGGAATATTTTCACTTTTACCGAGTGATTGGTTTCGCTTTTTGTCTGTCTTTTGTAGCCCCCCACCCAATGGCAGCCATCTCCCGATGGTAGATACCAGATTGGTCACATGATACTTCGTAAATCTGTGAAGGGGGCTAGCCCTGGTGACCAGGGTGGCATCCTAGGTAAGGGTACTCTAGGTAAGGCGCGTCTTCTGCTCTTTTTACTTTTGAAATTTCTCATAATTTGCTATTCATGGTATGGCTTTCAGAATATGAAATTAATCCAAGATTACCTAAACACACATATTATTATTTGCATATCAGATTTATTTAAATCAACCGAAGATTGATTTTGTTTGTGTGAGAAAATCGGGAATTCTGGTTAAAATACTTAGGTATTTTAATTTATAGTTTTATAAGTTTGAACAGTCACTTGAGATGCCTGTATTCGTGTATTTCTTTAAAACGGGGACATTTATTTTGCTTAGAAAAAATTGAGGATAAGAGCTTTTGAAGATTTTTTGTGAATTTTGAATGCTCGCCATTTAAATGTCTTAAATTGAAAATCTTCGTTGATGAAATCAGTTGTATCAGTCTGATTGCTTTCTCTATCTTTTCTTTTCATTGTGAAGACCTTCTTGAACTATGACATCGTTGTTCTAAAGCAGTGGTTCTCAACCTTTTTTAGGCCATGCCCCACCAAAGTCTCTTTAAAATTGTTGTGTCCCCCGTGACATATAGGCTACGGAAGCAATCACAGAAATTAATAATAATGTGATTTTAAGTGGTTTAGGAGGCTAAGTAAGCCTGTGTGAAAATTGCATAATCAGAATAACATGAAATGATATGAAAAACAGCAACAACAGATACAAAACACGCAAACAGAACGGAATTGCATTGATATACGCAGTGGCGTAACCACAGGGGGGTTTGGGGGTTAAACCCCCTCTTGGACGGCGAAAAAAATTTTTTTATGTATTCCCATGCAATTTTTATTTTCTGAGGCGATTTTTGGCAATTTTTGGGTGAAAACCCCCTTGGCGGCTATTGACGAAATTTTTTTCCAACCCCCCTTCCGGAAATCCTGGCTACGCCACTGAATATACGTTACTCATTTAGCAATGAATGCTTCTTCTATGAATCTATATTCCATAAGTTCTTTAACAATCGTCATTTTAATTATCCTGTTCCAACAAATTTTAAACATTGAAATTGCCAGTTGCTCCCCTAAATAATGAAATTGCCCCCTGGTGGGGCGTACGCCCCACGTTGGGAACCACTCTTCTAAAGCAACTGTTGCCAGTTCATTTCCAAAGCGTTATCTAATGCTTTGTTATCAATGTGTTGCTTCTGGTGTCGTTTTTTGTTGTTGTCATTGTTGCATGACATATTTGCTGGTCATTTATTTGAATGATTGTTAAGGGCTTATTTAATTACACTTTGAATATTTCAAACGGTATTCCTGTTGTGCTCTTTCTCTCTTTTCTCTCTCTCTCTTTCTCTCTTTCTCTCTTTCTCTCTCTCTCTCTCTCTCTCTCTCTCTCTCTCTCTCTCTCTCTCTCCAACAGATATTATCAAGTAATGTGAATGAATGAATGGGTGGAACATAGTTGTTCTTACACAGGGCAGACCCTATTGAACTGCTCTAAATCTCTATTATTATTATTATTATTATTATTATTATTATTATTATTATTATTATTATTATTATTATTATTATTATTATTTATAATAAATATTTACTGAATGTCTTTTGTATCTCTGATTTGTGTACACAAATTTCTGTGGACTTGGTTCTCTCTGGTACTATAGGCCATATTGTTCTAAGGTGTTAAAATCAGAGTTAAGAGCAAAAACCTGAAAAAGAACAAACTGAGTCCTTGATAATGCACTGGGGATTTGTGAGAAATGAGATGATGTTGAATGTTGCTACCTTCGTTCTATCAGCTTATTCAGAGTAACAATCAGAATAACCTATCAGCTGCTGGAACTTATTAATCTGCTTTAAATGATTCTGTAGCGTCAGCAGCAGTCCAGTGTCATTTGAGTCGTGTGAATGTCGTCGTCGTCGTCGTCGTCGTCTGTGTTAGGATCTTATGTTTTGGTCCTCATTTGAATTCAGGCCTGAAGGTGACAGGTGGGAAGATGACGTCATCTGGGTACCTGGGCGCGTTCATTACGAAGGTAAAGCGAGGAAGCATTGCAGACACCACTGGACATCTAAAAGCAGGTAAGGCAACAGTCTAATAAGGAGTTTGCATCAGCCAATAGAGACAAGTATTTATGCTATGCTTTCATAGTTTTAGCAGCAACTTCTATTGTAAACTTGTATTCGTTTCAATCAGTACATCAGTAAACTTCTATGGCGCCATTATCATAATGCGTAGGGCTTCAGTCGATGGCGTGCAAAATCCAAGGTCAAGCCAGAATGGTCAGTCAGAGTTTGAACTTAATTACGTGTTTGTTTTTGTTTCTGGTTGATTATGGTTATTTTGATTTATTTTACTTTTTTTGTTTGAGGTCGGAGATGATTTGGTGATATTTACTTATCAAAATAATTCACTCACCGATGATAAATGTTGCATAGAGATCTATATGTGACGTCCTCATCTGTCAGTGTTTATTCTAGCCACCTTGACATTGGGGGGGATTTTGAAATGTTGGGGGCAAGGTCTGAGTCTCCACACTTGGGGGGATTTCCATCCCCTCAGTCAACATATAACAAATTTTGGTGGGAATTTTAAAACTTGGGGGGAATTCCCCACCCAGAGAAGACCTAGAATAAACACTGCTCATCTGTTGTATGATTCGATGTTCTCTTTAGGCGATGAAGTCGTCAAATGGAACGGACACAATCTTCGTGGTCTGACGTTTGATCAGGTGTATGACGTCATCTTCGATTCCAAGACGGATCCTCGTGTTGAGTTGATGGTCCAGAGGCCCATTCGATCGGGGGCCGACCAGCGGATGGGGGGTATTCTGGAACTGTCGGGCGCCTCAGCGCAGGGTACAGCATCAACTGTCTCACACACGTCTCACCCTCTGCTTTGAAATTAGAGTCATTTTACTTTTGTTGATTTCTACTTTTTATGATCATTTGACTATTTATTCGGTGGTATATTTATTTCGGGCTATTTATTTATTTATTTATTTATTTGGTAATTTCATTTTGTAAATGGTTTGTCTATTCGTTACTTGCCATTTTCAAAGCATTTGTGTTGGTTGTTAATTTTTTCAAGATGTGAGTCTTTGAAATTACTTTCATCTTTTGCTTCTGTTCATTTCTTTGTTTTTGCGTAATTCCTTCTATAGCGCCATGTTGCAGTGTGTCACGTGAGCAGCCTTCGTTTGTTTACGCCTGGTAAGTTCAGTTTCTAATTTTGCATATTCTGATTGTTTTGATCGACTTGATTTGTTTTCACGAAATGTCTTCACTCATTGAAAATTATTTCAAAGGAACCTTAGTAGCACTATAAGATACTAGATTGGATGGACAAAATATAATGGTTCTCACACAGGGCAGACCCTCCCAAACCACTTTAAACCTTGTTATAATAATAATAATAATAATAATAATAATAATAATAATTGAAAATTGCCCCCTATTTGGATGGGAACCCGTTGTGATTCGTCCAAAGCCGGTGAGTAGATGGGGTAAGGGTAGAGTCATTTCGAGGAGAACCTATTAGACGCCAGCGTTTGAGACGACGGCCTTTTTTCTCGTCAAGACTTTGGGTCGAAAAATGTCAAAGTACCCCCTTCCCCATAATCTCTATAATCCTGGTTACGCCACTGACTATGATAGCACGGTGTGTGTGGGAGGGGGCGGTTCTTCTTTGCTGGAATTCTGATTGGAGTTTCTGTGTGATGTTAACCTTAGAGAGATTTGAACAGAACACCCAACTGATGACTTTGAGTTCTCTTAGCAAACCAAGTGTTACAGTAACTTCTCCCGGATCGCCTGCAAACATCCGCTGCCATCCACGCGGCGGCGGCGGCGGCGGCGGCGGCGGCGGCGGCGGCGGCGGCGGCGGCGGCGGCGGCGGCGGCGGCGGCGGGCGGCGGCGGCGGCGCTCAGAGGAACTGCGGCAAAATACAGGTAACGCTTTCACTCTCTGACACTTTTCAATGATAACAGTCAAATGCTGCAGTTACTAATGTAGACCTTACTCACACATCTAGAATAATATTGTAGAGGTATTTCACCTGACTGACCAGACAGTGGACATGCCAACCGATACAACTGGCTTACAGAGTGTCTGACTGACCCACTGATGTTTGCTGCCAGCTCTTTTTTCCTCCTCCTCCTCCTCCTCCTCCTCCTCCTCCTCTTCTTCTTCCTCCTGTCCTGTATTCTTAGCATGTGCCGATGAGTATAGAGAGTTGTTTGTGTCAGGTGAAAATGTATTACGAATCGAGCAGTTGTCAGTTGATAGTGACTGTCGCCAGCGCCGTTGATCTTCCGTCGCGTGAGAACGGTCAGCCTCGCAATCCATACTGCAAACTCTATCTTCTGCCGGAAAGGAGGTGAACTATAAATAACATATCAGAGCAATAATGAGTGCCATTGCACTGGGAGTGCCGTTCAGCCGAATGCACTCTCATTACTTTTGTGTCACGTGTCATGTTCAACTCAGTTGTGACTTTAAAATAACTGCTGCAACTATCTGCTGTGAGATGAGTTCACGTAATGAAGTTTAAATGCAATCAATGAATGCTGTGTGATGGAAAAATTCAAGTCGTTCGATTTGATTCAGTTTCTGAGCATTTGTTAAATTGAGTATTTTTAAACATTATTTGTTTTATGAATATGAACCTGTAGACTCTAGACTGACTAGACGATATGTTAAATGAGGATTTGAAGTTTTTATATCAGTACGTTATTTCGTCATTCTTTTTGTCCATTATGTAGATGAATAAATAAATAAATATATATCCTTGACTACTGTAATTCGCTTCTTGGTGGTCAGTGAGAAGAGCAAGCGAAGAACGAAGACGGTGGCGGGAACTCTGGAACCGAAATGGAATCAGACGTTCGTCTATTCTCCGATGAAGAGAGCGGACATTCGAAGCCAAGCGCTCCAGATCACCGTCTACGATTACGACAGGATCGGAAGCGGAGAATACGTCAGCGAGGTCCCCGTACAACCCTCATCGCTTATGATGACGCAGTGGAGTGCAGACAGAGAGAGAGACAGAGAGACAGAGAGAGAGAGAGACAGAGAGAGAGAGACAGACAGAGACAGAGAGACAGAGACAGAGACAGAGAGACAGAGACAGAGACAGAGAGAGAGAGAGAGAGAGAGAGAGAGAGAGAGAGAGAGAGAGAGAGAGAGAGAGAGAGAGAGAGAGAGAGACAGAGAGACAGAGAGACAGAGAGAGAGAGACAGAGAGAGAGACAGAGAGACAGAGACAGAGACAGAGACAGAGACAGAGAGAGAGAGAGAGAGAGAGAGAGAGAGAGAGAGAGAGGAGAGAGAGAGAGAGAGAGAGAGAGAGAGAGAGAGAGAGAGAGAGAGAGAGAGAGAGAGAGACAGAGACAGAGAGAGAGAGAGAGAGAGAGAGAGAGAGAGAGAGAGAGAGAGAGAGAGAGAGAGAGAGAGAGAGACCATGAATGTTTGACGAACCAAAAGGAACGTCGTCGAGTCAATTTTGGCACCCCCATCTGGTCGGCGCCCCGGGACCACCACCACCACCACCACCACCACCACCACCACCACCACCACCACCACCACCACCACCACCACCTCTGCACACTACTGTTATAACGTATCGTCGGTTATGACGTCGTGTACACACGGTCATGCAATGTACGGCGGTGCCATTCGACATGCGCTCCCATAATATTGAATGGTATTGGATATAACGTTCCTCGGATATGATGTACTAAATTTTACAGACCCCGTTTTCCTAAGTACACGTTATAACGAAGTTCTACTGTATTTACCAAAACAACCGCTCAAAACATCCTGTTAAATGATTGGGTATTATTGGATAAACTGAGTTCCACCTGAATTGGATTTCCTTGGTGCAAAGACAGGTTTATGATTCCTCGTTTCTTATTTATCGTAGGTCTATACAGGTAAGTCCAATGCTTAGTCCATAGTTTGTGAATAAAACCAAAATCTTATAAGTTGACAGACGATTTCTTTATGCGTGCGTCTCCCATAAAAATATTTCACGAATTTCCTCGTTTTTTAGAATTCTGATCTGAGTTTGTAATCGTTTGTTGGAGTTTCTGTGTCCCTTAATTTAGCGAGTCTCGCTGCACCAGATGGTTACATCAGAGGTTTTCACACAGGCTTACTTAGCCTCCTGAACCACTTAAAATCACTTCTTTTATTATTATTATTATTATTATTATTATTATTTTTATTTCTTCAGCGCTGGTTCCGACGAGCATGCGTTCTATTTATTAAAGAGACGAATGCCAAAGTCAAGTGGTCGTTCTTCGAAGCAATATCAGGCATTTATTTGACGGAATTATTTATTTATTATTTATTTTGAAATTGTTTGCTGTCTGTTTTTCGATCAGAGCCGTGCATTCGTTTCTTTTGCAGACAATCATCGATTTGAACTCCGCCGATAAAAACGATCGACCTCAGTCGTATTCCCTGCATCATCACGACGACGACGACTACGACTACGACGACGACTACGACGGCGCTGCTGCTGCTGCTGGTGGTGGTGGTGGTGGTGGTGGCGGCGGCGGAATGAGATCGTCTTTGTGGCAGGTAATCAGTCTAAGAGCGAGCGTCTCCATGGCAATACCTGTGTTTCTTCTGTTTCTCTGAACAGGTGAAGGTGTGTAGTGTTACCGATTGAAAGCGCTGTTTGTGTTGTCTTCTTCTTCTTCTGTCGAAGGGTTACTACGAAACGCACTCCTACGCGAAGGACCATCTCTCGCCTCCCACTTCGATGAACCGTCTCAGTGACAGCGACGTCTCGGAAGACGGGTCCCTCGCCGCAGTAGAGTTCGATCGTCGCCATGGAGACGGGTCCGCCGTCGTCATGGATACGCAGCAGCAGCAGCGGCGATCTCGGTCGGGATCTGTCAACGGCAGGTCAAGGTCATGTTCACCTTCAAGGTACCAGAGGATGATGGGAACAGGTGCCGATGCGGGAGAAAGGTGACGCCCTTCTTCGTTCTCTCTTTCGGTTTTTCCTTCTTTCCTTCTTTCCTTCTTTCCTTCTTTCCTTCTTTCCTTCTTTCCTTCTTTCCTTCTTTCCTTCTTTCCTTCTTTCCTTCTTTCCTTCTTTCCTTCTTTCCTTCTTTCCTTCTTTCCTTCTTTCCTTCTTTCCTTCTTTCCTTCTTTCCTTCTTTCCTTCTTTCCTTCTTTCCTTCTTTCCTTAATTGGTTCTGTTTTTTACAGAATGCGATCGACGAAATCTCGACATTTTGTTTGAATTTTTCAAAGATTTTGAATGAAACTTGCTTTTCTAGGAAAAGACAATTGCCACGCATTCCAATCACTGGATCACAGACAAACATTAGCAGAGGTAATTAATAGGAGTTGTTCTCAATATCAAATGTGTGTGCTTGTGTGCTTGTGTGTGTGTGTGTGTGTGTGTGTGTGTGTTTGTGTGTGTGTTCGGATGTTTGAATATTGTTGCAGTGGTAAGACAGACTTATTGAGTTGAATGTTGATGGAAAGAGTTTGACGAAGTGAGAGGAGATGCCGGAGTCTTTTAGGAGAAAATATTATTCTATTACCTGTAATCAGATCATAATTATTTATTAGTTCCATCTGAATATTATATTTCTATTGTTTATTCACGATTCCTGTTTAACAATCTGAGTAATTTACGCATGCAAT
The DNA here is from genome assembly GCA_018105865.1 of Metaphire vulgaris. Lineage (NCBI taxonomy): Eukaryota > Metazoa > Annelida > Clitellata > Crassiclitellata > Megascolecidae > Metaphire > Metaphire vulgaris. Next base: position 49,851,731 of record CM030832.1, on the reverse strand, counting down.
TATCCAATGGTATACAATACATACAGGGATATTTTTACACCCCCTAAACCCCCAACACCCCCTCCCAATTTGAGGTCGACACCCCCAAAATTTGGTAATGTGACAATGCTATGCATACAAAATGCATATTAATTAGCCCCAAACATCCCCAAATGGAGAAGTACACCCCCAACTTTTATCCTCGGATGAACTTTTTTCTTTTTTTTGCTTGTCAGACTTTTTTGAGGCTTGATAACTTTTTTTTGCTTGTCAGCCTTTTCGGTAGAGACTTCCAAATTCCGACACCCCAGGGCCTGTTTTATCGTGCAGTGATACACAAAATGTGCAGTGATAAAATGAAAATGTGCAGTGGTAAAAGGCAATTTTCTGTGCTTTGTGCAGTGATAAATTTTCCGGACGACCTATTTTTGCTTGTTTTTGCGGCTGTCCACAAATTTTCTGAGTTTAGGCAGTGATAAAATGTTCTTAAAACAGGCCCTGCGACACCTCCCCACACAAAAATTCCCAATCCTACAATCTTAGGAAATAACCACCCCCCCAGATTTTCCCGACACCCCCGCCCAAGTCACAATCCTAGAAATAATCCTCTGAATACGTAGACAGTCTGAATGCGGTCTTGCAGCGTTTGTGCAATTCGATTGTTAGTGACCCAAGAGTTGGAGGACAGAGCGAAGATGTTGAAGCTGAAGCTGAACTTCCGTCATCCGCCGGAAGTTGGTCTTCCTCTCTCCGATTCGGAGATCGTCGGTCGGCAGCAGCAGCAGCGGTCCTCCCACAGCAGCAGCAGCAGACGACACGGAGCAGGAGGAAGAGGAGGAGGAGGAGGAGGAGGGCCCGGCGGGGGGTATTCGGCGGCGGCGGCGGTCGAGCGCTTTGAATCTGATCCGGAGGCGCAGACGTCTTCGAGGCAGGTGTTGGGCAGCGGCGGTCGGGAGCCGCCGTGGACGACGCAGGGCAGGTACGGCGGGGGCTCGTCTGCTGAGTATCAGCGCAGCGTCCACGGGACCGGTCGCGGCTCGGTCCGGTCGAGGTCGCAGGAACAGAGGGACGGCGTGCCTCCAGACGGATACGGAGGAGGAGGAGGGATGCCGGAGATGAGGACTCCGTCGAGGCTGCAGACCATTCTGCGCCGACCGGATCCAGGAGCCTTTGGTTACGGGAACGACGGTTACACGCACGGATCATCGACGGCTCGAGGGAGAGACTCACCCGGAGACGGCGGCGGCAGAGGAGACGAGACAACAGACATCGCAGCACGGATGGGGAATTCTCCGACAGAAGAGGTTGTTCATGTGTTCGATATTTAAGATTAAATAACGCATGGACTCAAAATACAAGGAATGCGTTTAAAGCGTCAGTTCTAAACCTCAAAAACCTTACATTTCGAAAGCAGAAACGGTGGAAAATGTTGTTTTTAAATGTCACAGTTAGGCCTCCTTCTGAGATCTCTTCTGAAGAGTCTCTGAGTCTTTGGATGAATTTAGGTTTTGTGAGTTTTGTCTTTTCAGGGCGCATTCTTTATAATGGGAATGATTTCTGCACCTGAGTGCCATTATGTTACCGCTGTGGTTTGCTAATCAAAAATTCAAAGGCGCTCTGACATCATTACGTTCAGTGTATTGATGTTGTTGTTCAGATAGAGATTTCAATCCAGATGACGAAGTGGCGATGCAGAGTGACAATTCAGAGATGAGTGACATGTCAGTCTCAAAATACAGCGTTCGTTCAACTCAGTCGGAAAGACCTTCGAGACATTACACGTAATAGGCGTTCAGTTAGATGTCGTAACAGTAACTCAGTAACTCTGTGCATCTTTCTGTAAAGTTTATTTGCAATTTCCGGTATTTACATTTAAGAATTATTATTGTTTGATGTATTAGCTGACAATTTCTGTTCTTGTGTCAAAGCTTTGTAACATGGAGTGGTGAGATTCCTGTGCATGGATCTACCTTGATCATATCATGCACACCTGACCAGGTGTGAACTTAACAGTGGTTATGTGAACTGTACTGTATATAACTAAGACTGGCCAACTTCCTATGCACTTAAGCAGACTGTGCACTTATCTCGTATGCACTTGATGAATTTTATGCATCTATTTTAGAATGGAGTCTCAGCCGACCAGATACAGTCGACAGGTGAGCAGAGCACAGGTGGGCAGGGATGTGGTCCCACAGCCGCAGCCGCTCCCCTCTCAGCAGGGAAGAGAGGGACACGACGGGAGTATATCGGACTCCACGCTGTCCTTCGGCCTCACGGAGGGCAGGAGGAAACGAAGGTCAAGCATCGGGGACAAGGTCGCGTCCCTCGTTGGTCTCAGTCGCAACAAGAGCAGCGGCGCCTCTCGCCTATTCCACCGAACGGTCGGTTAAATTAGGACGGAATTCATCGCATTCTGTCCATCACTTACGTTGCTCCTTTTCTCCTCTTCAGTGTTACGGCTTCTCAGTGGCGGCTCTAGGATTTGGAAAGTGGGGGGGCCGTTGGGGTGGCAACTTCTAATCATGGGGGGCCAACCATTTGTTGTTTAATGTATGTAGCATTAAGTATAGGGTCCCAACTGGGGGCTTTGGGGGGCCAGGCTCTCATTAGGGGGGCACGGGCCCCGGTGGAGCCGCCACTGCGGCTTCTGTGGTGCTATTCGTGATTATGTAGCTTCTATCCATTAGTTATCATTCCAAAGACTTTCTTTATGACTGTCTCGTTTCGTAATAGAATTTCTGTTATAATTATTTCGTTTTCTAACAGTTTCGATTCTGATATTGGATTGAACTTGGTTGTGTTATCGAGGAGTGTTAGGATGGAAATCAGTGCACTGATGTTGTTTGGAGTGCTGTTGGAGCAGCTGCATGTGGCCGCGTTTCTCTTCTCTGTTTTGATTGGGTTTTTCTTTCACCGTTCTGCCCAGAAGATGCGAAGCGCGGCCGAGGTCTGTTTCAAAGAAGCGGAGACATTGATGGTCGGTCGTTGGACGCCGCCGCCGCCGCCGACAACCACGTCACAAGACACTCCACCACGGGCCGTCGCTCGAAACGCTCCGGCGGCAGCACCTATGAGCACGAAGAGTAAGATGCATGACGTGTCGATTATAATCGACACAGGATTGACACAGTAAATGACGATGAGTGACTGAGCACTTTGAGCAGATATTGGCATATGTTTGTGAGTGCTATTAAAACCCTTATTCAGTCAGTAACTGCTACTTAAATTAACAATCAGCCTCCTTTGGTAGCAGATGAGATTGTTTCACAATGGCAAACCTGATACGACCATGATATCTGAATACAATGCAGGCCTATATTTTCAATTTCCATAGCACTTTGATGAGCCTAAAGTGAACTATTGTGGACTATAGGCCTATCGAATGCTGCTGCACATCAGTTGTCCTGTGAATGTCTAAATTACGAACATCTCCGAGCAGTGGCGTAGCCAGGATTCCAGTATGGGGGGGACGCCAGTCATTCACTCTTGTCGTTGCCTAGCTGAACTAATAATAGGCATGACGTCATTCCACTGATTTCCTTCCTATTTATAGAATGTTCTCTAACATGGATCACGAGGGTCACTTTGGGGACTTCATCGAAGGACTTGGACCGTCGCAGATGGTCGGTCGCCAGGTGCTGGGTCTGCCGTGCATGGGTGAGATCCAGCTGAGCATAGCCGATCGCAAGGGACAGCTGGAAGTGGAGGTCATCAGAGCCAGGGAGCTGGTGGCAAAACCAGGAGCTAAGGTGCTTCCAGGTGAGAGCGCAACAGTTGGTCTGATTGTGAGACCTCCTGTGCACCTGATGTGATCGCCTAAACAGAGTTGAATTTGAAGAAGCGCTGATTCAATGTCTCTGTATGGGGCACCTGAAATGACGCGTTACCTTTTATTCCGGTGCTTTTTCCAGCGCCGTACATCAAAGTGTACCTAATGGACGGAAAGAACTGCGTGGAGAAGCAGAAGACGGTGACGGCCAGACGAACGCTCGACCCTCTCTACCAGCAACAGCTCTGTTTCACCGAACCATACAACGGTCGAATACTACAGGTACACACGAAAGGTACTCTCTCTCTCTCTCTCTCTCTCTCTCTCTCTCTCTCTCTCTCTCTCTCTCTCTCTCTCTCTCTCTTCTTAACAAACGCACAGTCATGCAGAAATTGCATCTGAGATTAGCAAATACAGGCAGCGGCGTCAATGCACTGACAGTTGATTTTCTGTGTTAGAAGCGAAGCTCACTCTACTGTGTACAGCGTGAGTTAAAGTCGCGCTTTAAAAGCGGTTTTAAAATTTAGAAATAATCGAAAGAAATTCCACTTTGATCTGAGTTTAAAGTTAGGAGACATTGAAATGAGGGACCAATGAAAGGTGTTTATTTTTTCCAGGTGACTGTCTGGGGAGATTATGGGCGATCCGATCGTAAGGTATTCATGGGCGTCGCCCAGATTAAGCTGGACGACCTTGACCTTTCGAGCATGGCCATCGGATGGTACAAGCTGTTTACGAATTCGTCGCTCGTCAATCCCGGTATGACGTCATCGGCCGAGTCTTCACAGAGAAACCCTTCCCTCTCCCTCGACGCCGGCTCCTACCGTTCTGGGCATTCCAGGTCGTAACAAAGGTAGGCACCGTCAGAAGAAGGAGGCGTCGGTCACACAGCGGGTCTTAACTGTCTTAACTCATTGCTCATTGCTCTTTGCTCATGACTTGACTTGGTGCTGCTGCTGCTGCTGCTGCTGCTGCTGCTGTTGTCTCTGCATCTAAGTTGAAACTCAAACGTGTGGTTAGAAATCGCCGTCTTCATGATTAATATGATTATTGTACAGTTATGTCCGGTTAATATCACAGACGATGTGATGCTAGTTGTGGTGGTGATGGTGATGATGATGATGATGATGATGATGACGACGGCGAAGATGATATTTGTAACATCCCATGCTCTGGAACTCGCTACCTAAAACTGTGACCAATGAGACCAACATTGATTTATTTGTTAAAATTTTAACTTAAGAGACACCTCTTCAACATCTCGTACAAGCGCAATGTGTAAAGCGCTTTTGCCTTAAGCCTCTGACTTTGTTACTGCGCTATATAGATTGTCGTATAAACTAAACTAAACTAACTAATGTTGTTTGATGTATAGGTTGATTGTCGAGAGAGAGAGAGAGAGAGAGAGAGAGAGAGAGAGAGAGAGAGAGAGAGAGAGAGAGAGAGAGAGAGAGAGAGAGAGAGAGAGAGAGCTTTCCAGCGTTTCAGAGTTTCAATAAATTCTCCGCCTGTTTTTCCCAAAGACGTCTGCAATGGTTGCCAACCTGAATCGTTCTCTCGGTCGCTCCTTCCATTTCAGTTTGTGATGGAAAAATTATGAACAAATTTGTAATTAAGATATCCACTTTACTAAAGTATTTCACTATGCATAACTGAGTCAATAATGATGATTGGTGTTAGTGGAATAATTTTTTTAACATTCTGTGTGGTTTAACTGTCTTCTGTGCTGTTCACAATGGTATCATCAAATGCTAGACTGGACTCGGATGGGAACATCTTGGAATTCTGTCTCACTAGTTCAATCAGGAGTGACATATTATGCAGCCATGTCTACTTAAATTTGAGATGTAGTGTCTGTATTAAGAATAAGTGACATGAAAATCTATGACGACAGACAGCTGTCCAGTCTAGCTGTTTATTGTACAAAGTCTTTGTTACTTAGGTCTAATGGTAAAAACTTCACTCTGTGTTTGTATAGTTAGGGACCGTCCATAAATGACGTCACGCACTTAGGGGTGGTTCAAACATTTGTGACGATGTGTGACGACGGGGGAAAGGGGTTCCAGAAATGTGACGTCACATAATACTAAATATTGTTATTAATACCGCAATGCTGTCACCGCAAGTTCAATGTATTTTACGCATATAATCAATCAATCAATCAATCAATTTTTATTTCTCAAGATTATACAGGTTATATAATATATATGTAAATATATTGTACAAAGTCCATCTATAAAATATATATAATTCATTTAAAAAGGAATTTGAAAAGTTTATGAATTTCGCTTCAACTATAATAATTATAATGAGTACCGGTATTTTCAAATGAATTCATTGCAATACCCGCTTCATTCAAGAAATACGTGAATTGAAACATTATTTTTGACATTAGAAATATGGGGGTGTTAACGCGTTGTGACTTCATTTTTAGGGGGTCTGACTTTTTGTGACGACTTGTGACGACGGGGGTTAAAAACTACAGAAATCGCGTGACGTCATTTATGGACGGCCCCTTAATAAGAGCTCACTGTTAAGAGAACGCTGATTTCATTAGTTTCTAGATTTTTCCAAAGTAAACAGATTTTTAAATATTTCTTAATAAGATATTTGTTGTATTTTTCTTCCAGCAAGTGTTTCTGGATGTCTTAGTAATTGCTAAAGTGTGGAGGAAAAATTAGTGCAAATTCAGTGCTTTAATTACCGGTATGCTACTTCTCCTCTAAAACTACATTGACCCTTGGCTGCCTCTCCAACTGAAAAAGTGTTCTGAAGTTTCAGTTATAAACAAATATTAAACTTATTTCCATCTCTTGTGGGCATTTATTTGCTAACCGATTTATTTTGCATGTTTTCGGTAAGAAATTCTTGTTAATGATACTTTGATTTTTCTTTTTTAGCCGTTCGGTGTGTTAGATTTCTTAGGATTGACTTTCTTTGTGGTGATCCAGCAGATGATCTTTGTGGTTGAGAAGAGACATCCTCCTGCTCACTTGAATGGCATTGTCTTTGTGCATCTGTCCTGCTCTGTGCCTATTACTCTGGTCTTTTTCCCAATTGGCTGTTCAGTGCATGAAGTTCTACTCGATTTGCTTTCCATTTTACTTATATATACATATACATGATCCATGTGAATCAGTTCCTGTCGTGACTTGACTGTTTGGAAATTCAGTTTGGAGTTTCCAAATGGTTTCATCTTGTCGTTAATGCGACGGTGTCTCCAGTGCATACATGACATTCCTCGGTAGTTTTAAGTTGATTTGTGGATCTGTTTCCATTTTTTTAAAAAGCAATACGGTGTGTGTTAACGGGCTGCATTTGAATGTGCATCCACTGTAGCAGAGTAGTCAAGTGGTCTGCTGCTGCTGCTGCTTAGGGATTGAGTCAAATGGTCTCATCTTGTCTTCACATTGATTTCAGTCTTTTCAGTAAATATGTTGCTATGTTGCTGATTACATGGAAGTTTAAGTCTTGTGATGTGATCAACTTATGAGTTTCTTGTGTTTTGACATTTGAGGCAAAATTTGAACAGAAATATAGAAAGCGTTTGCATTCTGCTCTTCTCATATTAAGCTGCTCTAATGTTGTTTTGGCATTTCTTCTTTGATTATAACTCTTTTGTTCGATTTTAATATCGTCATTTTGTTGCACTTGGAATATTGTAAAGAAATGGTTATGAGCCACGTGGTATCAACAATAAAAGGCTCTGATGTTTATTAGTTTTGATATTTAAAAGAGACAAATTCTGTGCAATTGCTATTATTGGCTGGTGCCATAGGAAAAATGAAAAGGCTCCAATAGACTGATTGATACTTTTGTTGTTGCTAGACAGTGGCGTCAATCCCGTGAAGGTCCCGGGGTCCGGACCCTCATAAAAAGTGGTTGTAAAACATGTCCAAAAGGCATTGGACCCTCATAAAAATCTGAATAAATCTATATTGTACTGTTGTACGATTATTTAATATTTAATAAATTTTTGCGTTGGGTAGATAATAGATATATGGTAATCAGCAAATGGTATTTTGGAACATTAATTAATTATAGTAATAAGAATTATGCCAACAGAGTACATGATGCACTCCTTCTTCAGCATAGCACAAGCTGGCACAATGACAACGGGTGGACCCCCTCACCCCCTTCTACTAAAGATTGACGCCAGCGTTGCAAGAGTTGGAATGGCCAACTTAGTAGTTAATCCTTTCTTGACTTATGTTGTAACTGTCTAGTTCTGACGGCTACATGCGCAACCATGTAGCGGCATTGGCATAGCCAGTAGTAGCTGGGGGCCCCTGGCCTCTGTCCCCCTATTCGGGCTGGAATTTTATCAAATGAAGAGTATGCTGATTGCCTAATGCTGTCATAGAGTATGCATACTTTCCCCAAAGTTCAAGATTTCAATCTAGCATTGCCATAAATTGGGGGTGGCTGGGGTTCAGTCCAATACTCAACTCGATGAATTAGTTACACTGAAAAACATATTTCAGTTTGGAGGGGAATGCCAAGGTGCTGTCAAATATTCACGAAATTTCAAAACTTGAATCTAGTATTACGCTAAATGTTTTTACTGGAGCTTTGTGCCATACCCCATCCATCCAGGGAGCCAGGACCTGTTTTAACATGCACTGATAATACACAAAATGTGCAGTGGTAAAATGCAATGTTTCTGAGTTCAGTGCAGTGATACATTTTTCTTAAGACAGTCCCTGCAGAGAGCTTGCCACGCTCACTCATGTTCCCCACTATTCCGGAACCCTGGCTACGCCACTCTGTAGCAGTTGCTAATGTAATTTGGTTGCTGTTGTAACGAACTCAGTATAATGTAACCAGCTAACAATGGTTGCAACCAACCAACTATTTGGTGATCGTCATCTCTGACTGAGATGGATTGTGACCATAGTCTTCTGTAGCTAATAATTGTTGGAGAAGTTGAAGGCAGTTGCATAGTTGTTTTAATTAAGTATTTTACATGATTTAAAGCTGGATCTGTAGCTGTTGTCTTTGTGTCTTTGCTGCTCACATATAGGTTAAGAAGTGACTCACTTTTTCTACTCTCTAGTGTTTTCCTGTCAGCATAAGTTTGTTCATTTGTTTTACTGAATTTTCATTGAAATTCTCAACTAATAAAATATATTCAGTGCTAGGAAGTGGGTGTTCTTCAATTTGATCTTGGCATTGTGTGGGACTGTATAGGGGACTATAGGCCCTAAGTCTCTAGTGCTAGTGGCAGGGATTATTTAGAAATGGGGGCTGCTCTGGCAAGTGCAGACTTCTAAGCTCGTGCCATCGTAGGTCGTCATATTTTGGGGCTAACAATTATTCTGTTTGTGGGTGGCTTTTACTTCTATAGCGCCATGATATTAATGTGCTGTAGCCTATCACTTGTTGGCTATGTTGCTCGAATAACTGGCCCACAGTTGCCAACAATGATGGGGTCAAATTCAAGCTTACTACCTCTCCCCTCATCAATAGGCGTAAGTTTCTATTATGCCTCACTTTATGAGAGGCTAGAATAGGGAAATGGGAATGGTATAGGAGGGGTTGGACCTCCACTTTTCCCTTTAAGTTTACGTTTATGATCCCTTGTATCCTGGTCATTCAACACCAACACACAGGCTTACTTAGCCTCCTAAACCACTTAAAATCATTACAAAATTTATTTTTATTATTATTATTATTATTATTATTATTATTATTATTATTATTATTATTATTATTATTATTATTATTATTATTATTATTATTATTATTATTATTATTATTATTATTATTATTATTATAAGCAAAGCCATGTCCTTATTACAGCTAGCAAATAACACTGCTGACTTTTCCCTCCGCCAAAAACTAAGATAAACGCCTTTGGTTTATCAACACCATGCTGCAAAAGAAGCGTCCGGTTCACAGACACGTCTAAAACCATTGTTCCGTCAGAAGTTCAGAACAGACCGGCTACAAAATTTGGCGTAGCATTCATTCGATAGGTGGCGATGTCTGCGAGAGATCAGTTTAATCAAATACGCGCAGAAATTTGTATTCTTGCTAAATTGCTTCTTATTGTAAGTTTGTTTTTATAATTTAAGTTAATTTAAAACATATATAAAGGTTTAATATTCCTAAATTTGTCGGCAAAGCAGTGGTAAACATTCATCGGTTGCATACCACTTTTAGGCGAAATCTCTGTCGCATAAGTGGACGGTTCAGCAGTTGAGAGCATACTTACCTGGCACGGGGAGAACCTTGATCAAGTAGGAGGTTTCCCCAGGGCGAGGCCCTTCCATTGCACTTCGGTTGGGTTGACCCCTGCGATTACCCCAAATGTGGGTAACTCGAGTGCGTAATTTTTGTTAGTGGGGGACTGCGTTCGCGCTTTCCCCTTAATAATAAGAGAAAAGAAAACTGCGTTAAGCCTTACTTACACAACTCGATCTGTTTTCATCGAGACAAGTCGACATGAGAGGAGAGAGAGAGAAAGACAGACAGACAGACAAAGGGGTCGTGAATATGTGTAAATAGCAGTCGTTATACTTGTTAAGAGGCAATAGCTGTGCTGTGTTTACGAATGCCTTACAGTCTAAATTCTTAGAAATAGCAACGGTCTACTTAATTACGATAGCATAGATCTTTGACGATCTAGATTATAATTATAACCCGCCTAATGACCGATAGACAAATTATTATCCTAAGTACGCGCCGTGCGCTAATTATCTTCGTAATGCGGTAGGCCTATCGGGCAATTATCGAGAGGTGAGATGGTCAGCTGTCACTGAAAATATTCCACCAATGCCAAAGGCATCGTTGAACGTACGTAGGCCCGCCATCATGACTGCGTAGGCCTCTTATAACCTCGAGCAGGTGTCGAGCAGCTCATGACTTGACTAAGTCTATTGTTGTTATTATTTTTATGGAATTCGGTGGCTTAGCTAGGCTAAGTGTCAAGAGAAAATACCCGCGACGTCTGATGTTCGCTCATTTTAGAGAAAATACGAAAATTTTGAAATGAATCAGTGTCTATTCTAGCCAAATAATAATAATAATTATTCACTTCTATAGCACCAGTTCTAATACCCAAGGTATCAATCGATGGTACTTCAAAATCAATCCGCAAAAGATCCAGGTCATTCCAGAGATCAGTCAGAGGGAGAGAGTGAGACGGACTATGGAGAAAACGCCAATTGAAAGAGATGCGTCTTAAGTCTGGATCGGAAGCCACCTAGACATTGAAGGGAGGGAGTTTAGCATGTTGGGGGAGGGGGGAAGAACGTTTCTCATGTTTGACAAGCAAATAAGGTCATCCTTACTGTTTTTATTTTTCTTTCTCAAAATACCTGACAAGCACAAAAAAGTTATTATATTTTTCCCTTTTGAAATACCTGACGAACAAATAAAAAGGTCATCCTCATATTTTATCTCTCCAAGTGCAACCCCCGTCGTCAAATTTTGTGGGGGAAATTTACCCCCTCCAAGCCAAAATATATAAATTTTGATGGGGGACATTTCTAACTGGGGGATTCCCTCAGAGAAGGCCTAGAATAAACACTGGAAATGAATCCATCGGAATTTCATAATGAAGGAAAATTTAGGAAAAGAGTTTCTCTCATAGATGCTTATGTTCAAAAGCAGTGTTTATTCTAGCCACCTTGACATTGGGGCGGGGGGAGTTTGAAATGTTTGGGAGGGACAAGATTTGTCTTTCCACGCTTTGGGAATTTCCACCCCCAAGCCAACATATACAAATTTTGGGGATTTTAAAACTTGGGGGATTCCCCCAAAACAGGCCTAGAATAAACACTGGTTCAAACGAGCAAACATATTTAATTGACAGATATAAAAGAGATATAATAGAGACATATAAAATACTACATGTGTTTTACAGTATGCTGTCACCTGATTGAACACCGTATAACTGCTACAGTGCTATATATTACTACCTACACGATATGGCTATACAAATCCACGATATTTTACTTACTTACTTACTTAGATGATTTCATATTTCCAGCTGTAAACACCAGGTGGCAGGCCGTAATTGGGTCACGGGCCATGTTGAGCCTGTGGGCTGTCGGTGGGCGGAGCCTTGCATATTCTAATTATTGAATATATTTGGTTATGTGCGAAAGTTTTTTTCCTTAATAATAACAATATTATTTTAGGTGTTAAGTGTTTTTGCGCTATTTTTCAGTCGTTTTATTTATTTATTGTCACTTAATCGCAGAAACGAGAACTTGACAACTTTGGCGGATAATTTAGTACGAAAATCTTTCTGGTAAGTAAGAATCACTCAACAAGTTTACTCAAGTTATTTTTGTGTAAATATTTAGTAGAGATTAAACATTTCACCAGAATCGTTTAGTTACTGGATTTCTCTAACATATGCGACTAAATTGAAGCCTTTTTATGTGAGATTTAATGCTAGAGCCTCACAAATAACGGTTGTTTAAGATTTGGTAAACAATAATAATGAGAAGTTGAGAACACTTATGGTCTAACTTTATATAACGCCAACACATAAAATTTTTTAATGTGTGCATATGCAGTGTTTGCTGGCACTGCTGTCGAAAGTTAGTAAGTAAATATGTAAAACCGTGTCCATTTCTATAGCAGTTGTGAAAGTAGTAACACGATATCCGCTCTTTATTGAGAATTGGGCTCTTGGTGAAATTCCGGGACAACAGTGGCCAGCATGTAAGGGTCGGTTCAGTGAATGGCCAGTAATAACTAATAGCAGCCAAAGGACTCCACAGGCAGAACCGTCCAGTCTCATTGAGCCAATGTTTGTCAAGTGTTTTGGTGAAGGGAGGAGATGTAATGTGGAAACATGGGACTTATCTATATGGCACTTTTGAGTTATGTTAAGCTATTAATAATGTAGAATCATGTAGAATCATGTAAAAGTGTTTGGGAAGTTAGCTTAAATGGAACAGAGTGAATTGAATTTGTAAAGCATTGATAAATGCTGGTAAAACATTGCAGTGCAAGCACAGATGTGTTTTGAATGTAATCGGTTATGACTCACTGACATTACATTATCTGAGGAGAAAGAAAACAGTCTGGAATTTTGTCTGACATAGAACTGAAAGCTTTAAAACGACCAAAAGAGTCGACTGTTGCCAATTTCGTGAAAGCATTTTCTTGCTTTTAGCCATGTTTCCACGCAATATTGTGACCAGATCTTTACATCAGATTTTGAGTAAACGCAAATTAATGCAACCAACTTAATTTCTTTAGCACTTTTAAGGATTAACGCTGGCATTTTAGGCTCTGTAGTTGCATTGACGAATGTCTGAGGGGCCTGGAACGTTTCATGTATAAGAGATAGTGACTAAATTTTGGAGGTGTATGGTCCAGTGGGTGGTCACATTGGCTATTGAAATAAGCAGGATTTTGGAAAAATTAGCAAAAATTAATACGAATGACATTGGCCATTTTTGCCTTGGACTACAATTGGCTTCTTCTCCAGCACCTTTTCTCATCCTCAATCCCTTTCTGTCATGTGTTAATGTGACCAAGTGGTTGTTGTATGTGTTTTCATAATTGTGTGCAGCTGCTTTGTCAGGTATTTAGGGTTAGCTAAAGACTCTGACCACCTGGATAGAGAAAGTGATTGATGAACTGGTCAGAGCCAATTTAAAAGACTACCATCAAAGTTAAGCTTCAAGACTTCTGGTCATTTGCAAACATCATCTTTCAAAATTATTTTAAAGTGAAAATGCACCACCACCACCACAATAATAATAATAATAATAATAATAATAATAATAATAATAATAATAATAATAATAATAACAGATGAGTCATACAACATCAGCCTATAGAAGAAGTTTTGTTTTACTCAGATGTCTCTACACAGTCATTGCAGTTCTGATGCCTGAAAGTGACGCTGACCAGTTATTCTGACCAATCAGAGAACTTCTATAGTGTCATCTTTTTTAACTGATGGTTGTTAGAGCCTTCTCTTTGGCATTTCTGGATCAGATAATCAACTGTTGACTTCATTAGCTGTGTTTTTCTCTGGTGACATCTCACAGGACTTTGTATCATCAGCTTTCATCTTCATTTGATCATGGAATGTTTGTTGGGACTTTCTGGAACCTTCTGTCTCATTCATCTCTATGGTGGTGATGGGCCTAAATGGCTTGAATTGATGAGTTTAGTTGCTCTGAAAGATGTTAGAAAGTTAAAGGTTGTTGATTGTTGTTCCTTTCAAACCCCTTTTACCACTTTGACGATGAGTTGAGGCTTGTGATGTATTTGGTGATTCAGTTGTTGTCGCTTACTATAGGTTTTAATTATGTCTCTGAGGGTCAAACACAAACCCTCTTGAAGCAAAGAATTTTAATAGTTTTGTCTATAAGTCACTTTTCCTGTTGAGCTCAGGGCAATGGTTTTAAAATTTGGCAGAAGATGTTGTCTGTGACACACAATCTGTCATGAGTTCTTGATCGTGATCAGAGAAGTGACTAATGTTAAGTCAGTGATGTTGATGACAGTAGGGGCAGTAGTAGGGTCGTGATGCAATTTTAAAGTCTGCTTTGGCACTCTGTGGAACTTTCTGACTGGAAAGTAGGTGAGCTGTGGAACCGGTTCCAAAACTTTCCTCCGTAGTGTTCTTTTTGTTCCACAATGTTACGCTTGAGCGACCAGGACCTTGCACTCAATTGTTGTTCTAGTTTTTGAGGGTGGGGCATCATCTCACTGCGTCTGTGTCTATGCAGGTGGATTGCTAACCTGTGAGCACTGAACAAGTGTTGGGTTTTGGTTAACTCTTCATTGTATTCAAGTTCACTAGATTCAATAGAAGGCTGCACCCACGGACAACTCCCCCCCTACCTCCCCGCAATCCACCCACCTTGTGAGTCCCATTGAGTTGATACTGTGAGACTCAGAATATCACAGCCTGTATACAATGGCTTTCGTTTCTATGTCTTTTGATGTCTTAATATCAAGTTTTTCATGAAATTAGATGTTTCAAAATGAAGCTGCATGCCATATGCGAATAAATTGAGTAAACAAATGAAAAATTAACGAGAATTCTAGCAGTGGTCTTAGGCCCAGTCGAGACCCCTCAAATAGATCCTTGGGCCCCCAAAATGTTGACAGAATGGGGTGATGTACTTCATGGTTGTTAATTGGCTATCAAAGAGATACAGCCAAGTGGCCTCTGAAGAAGCTACGTCAGTTTCGTTGCATTTCAAAATGAAAAATATTTGAATGAATTCTGCCTCTTTATTTGTCACTGTTATTTCACTTTATGCTGATGTATCTTGTATCTTCCACTACAATAATCAACTTCTATAATGCCACTTCATAATATAGAGAATCATGAGGCGATGATCCCAATTGTATAAGAACCAAGTCTAGGATATTGATTCATTTAGAAATTAACCTCTTTGGGATACTTTGGTGTAAATGGATAAAGATTCTCACTCTGCATCCAGAGGGTGTTAGGTTAACATTGAACCATATCCATTAAGCAGGACTGTAGTGTCTTTCTCTATGTCTCTTTTTGTCTTTGTGTGTGTCAGTGTCAGTTCATTGGGATAATAGTCGTGTAGCAATGTGGAAGTACTTAATAGAATTAAGAGAATGATGGTTCTGAAGCCACTTGGTGCAAACCAGTCTTGTACTTTGCACTTATTCACTAGACTAGAATTCTAGAATATTTATGCACTGAATTGCAGGTTGAACTTCCACATGGGACAGTTGAGTGGGGTCGGAGGTTTTCGTTGATCAGGGCCCAGCAAAATTAGGGACCCATTGTGAAGCCCCCACAAACATTTTTACCGCCTGCTTTTATTAAACTGGTACTAGAAGAAAAGATGAAACGGAAAGCTCAGAAAGGGTGACCAAGGACATCCATGTGGATGTTTTACCCTACAGGCAAATAACAAGTATTCAGTCCTGAAGATAGAGAGAGGAGTGGCGACACTGGAGTATGGAACCTGTCTTTGGACAGAGCACCCAAAGAAGAGGAGGCTTTTCTCAGGACAGGTGTCACGGCCCCAATGCCTCTCAGTGTTTTCAGACAATCATCACCTGATGTTGATTGCAAAAATGCTGTTAAGTTACTCCATTAGATTGGATTAAATCATCAGCGGTTAATCAATTCACCCTCCTATTTTGGTGGTATTATGTAAGATTTGACGTAGTGTACATTTCTTTGCAGTGGTTTCATGGCATAACAATTTGACAGTTTGGCTGTCCTAGTGCTGTGTTCTCTGTGCTCTGCCGACTCCTCCTGTGTTATGTCAAAGGCGAGTGTTTGTCTGATTAATGGGTTAAAATGATTGGGTGTAGCCGGGGCCTGATAGACTGGTGAATTGAAATGTTCTGGGTGTTGCCTTCTCTGTTGCATTGTTGGTTGTCTGAGAGTGTCTCTGAGCCTTCAGCCATTTGACAAAGGGAATCACAGAAGACGCATTTCAGTGAAGAAGATGCCCCCTATATGCATCACACAGCATTTGGGTATTGACAGACGTTCTATGCCATGCCTATGAGTGCCTCCTTCTGTGCCCTCTTTAACGTCAAGTGTTTTGTGTTGTGATGCAAGTTACTTGCCTTAAGGCAACTGCAGGTTCAGTGCGTGAGTGTTGCATGAATGCTGTTGGCGTATGGTACGTAGGCATCGCATCGACTGGTTATTTTACTCTGCTAATGGGACATTGCATAGCGTGGGATTTGGTACAATGTGAACTTATTTAAATTGTGATTTTATTGAACGCAAGAGATTTCTGGTAATCTCAAGTGTGACTGGATTTATAGAATACCTTTTTTGTAAAAAAAGTACTAATAAAGTTTGCTTTTTGATTTTAAATTAATTTTTATGTTGAGTCACTGAATGATTGAGTGATTGATTGAGTGATTGATTGGTAGGTAAAACTAATTATTTATTTGAAGAGTGATTGATGATTTCTAGTCACATGTGAGTTTCATGAAAGTGGATTGCTTTGAAAATGGCTGTCAAACGTTTTCTTTTCTGAAGAGAATTCTCTTTGTCTGATTTTAGAATGGATTTGTGTAAAGATACGTTTTGGAGATCTTGTGATCTGCATTCGTCTTCTTCGCTCTTGAAGATGATGTCGGTGATTGACTCCGTTGAAAGCGTCACTCCCTTCGGAGTCCAGTTTCTCTCCAACTACGAGCACGGCAGCGGCGGCGGCTGTGTGGGCGCGTCAACTGAAAGCAAACTGGACGACTTGAGTGGTGTTGTGGTTGAGAAAAGGTCGCAGCTGGATTACTCAGAGCGTTGGGCCTGTTCTCCGGACAGCACTAACCCTGACTTTGGATCTCCAATTGTAGGTGCTCAGGGTTGTGAGGGTCGCTCCTTTGAGCTGCACTGTCAGGGCATAAGGAGGGGATCTGGCCGGCCATTCTGTCCAGTGTCTCGGTGCTACCATGATCTGATGTCTTCGTTTAACCATCTCTCTCCAGCACTCTGTCGCTGCTCCTATGGTGACATTGACAATTTCTCTCGTGCCATGATCAACGCGCCACAGTCTCATGATTTCTTAAAGTCACGGTCTTCAAAACCCCTGTCGCAGTTGACTTCGTTAGGTCCGTGTTTTAGTAATACTGTGAAAGTCGTTGCGCCATCGCTCGACTCTTCTAGTTCGTTTGAAAGTCATCTCAACCTCCTGCAGTCGTTTAGAAAGCCTCTCGTTTCAAAGAGTCCTTTGTCTTCCGGTGAATTTGCATCTCACGGGATTTCACCTTTGTCAGAAACATCTCCGATTCATTGCATTCCAAACTCAGACACAGACTCCAGATCAGTGAACAACCTCCGGACTTTTGATGATGCTACTCGGCTGCAGTCTGTCGGAGGAGACCGAAATGTCGCTCGGTCCCGGTCGGGCGTTTCGTTCGATTGTCCTCTTGACTTCAGACGCCGTCGACCCGATGTCTCTGCTCTGTCCCGTCGTGTCGCTCGGGTGAGTGCGTTTCTCAGGAATCCGTCCTTCTTTTAGATTTCAAAATGTGTTCGTGGTTTTAACAGACATGAAGTCAAACACTTCAGAACACTCACTGTGTGTGTGTGTGTGTGTGTGTGTGTGTGTGTGTGTGTGTGTGTGTGTGTGTGTGTGTGTGTGTGAAAATACAATTGAGGATTTGTTGTACATGATGTCTGTTAGAATGGTTTCAGGTTACTTACTCTGCTTAGGAAACAGTTTAGATGACTCACTCACTTACTAACCTCTGAAGAGTTGTCTGATGTTTGGTCACTTATTTCCAGTGCACGACGACGTCTCCCGATCGCTGGCAGAATGAACCAATCGACCTGTCAATGAAGACAATCCACCATCAATCAGTCAATGCCACTGGGTCATGTCTTGACCTTACTGGGGTTTCTCCTCCCCTCCTCCTCCTCCAAGCATCAAGCACTTCCCATGGTAATTCATTCACTAATATTATTATTATTAGAATTGATTTGTTTGAGCAACTGCCTTTCTGTCTCTGTGTCTTTGTTTGAAAACTTTGAAGGATTTTGCACAATTGTAGACATTTGCCATGAAAATTATTTGTTGATGAGTTAGCCTAGTGTCAGTGGGTGTAATAACATTAAAAATTTTATTTTAATGGGAAATTTTACAGATTTTAAAAATTCTGATTATTTTGAACCCATCAGGTGCTGTATATTTGTCATGCAAGATGACTGCATGTGACTGCTTTGGCCTGCTGGCTTTTCCTCTCTAAGTTTGCTTTTCTCACAAGTAATAATGAAATGATTTTATGAAGAGATGACTATCTCAGCCCTCACCCAAACAGCCACTGTAAAGCAACACCCCTAAAGTTATACACAGATTGACAATTAGTAATGACACTGGCATGATGCAGAATGCAAATTTTTTACATGAGCAATTCTCTTGAGCACGTTTCAGTTCAGTGGTTCCTAATGTTAGCCAGCCTTTGCTTTGAAATAATTTGAAAGTATTTTTATTACAAGTTGCTAATAGAGTGAGTAATACTGTCAGTAGTATCGGCTGACATCGATCCCTGACATTGCTGACAGTTCTGTTATGATGGTGTCGGTTGATTATCCTCTGATGAGCTTTTGTGTTAGGAACATTTGAATGTCTTCTTGTGGAATAAAAGTTTTTATTTTGCTCAGTATAAGAAAAGTTAAAATTTGTTATCATCTAAAAATTGATAACTAAGGAGTCTATTATGAATATCAGAGATAACAACTGATAAGAATTGGGCCAAATGTAATATTGCAATAGAGAGGATAATCAGCATTTGATTTCTTCTGATTTTGTTTATTTCATTTTTCGATCGACTGAGTTAGGTTTCTTGTGGTTTATGCAGAAAGGCATCCGATGAGCGCGTCTGCTTCTACAGTTGACAATGCTCAGGACCCTGAATATCACTCGCTGCCCAATTTCTGTCTAAACACAAAAACTTCCAGAAGGTAAGATCACTTAAATAGTATTAGAACTTGTAAGAATATTGGAGTCATCAAAGTATTTCTTTGCCTTATAAGAAGATTTGAATGATCGGATTCGATGGGAAAAGGAGTCAAAGCAATTGGTTTTGTTCATCTATGTTTTATTTCAGTGGCACTTCCATCTCCCCCACGATGTCTTCACTGACCAGACTCCACGAGGTGCCGTTTGCCTCTTCAGACGACAAGGATCCAGTCCCTTGTAAAACGGCGGAAGTGCACTTTTACGAGAATCCAGACAACGGCGGTTCGGTCGGCGCTGCGATGCCAAACAGAACGCCACGAAGGAGAGGTCGACGCGGGATTCTGCATCGATGCACACACGCCGGATGCGGAAAGATCTACACAAAGAGCTCTCACCTGAAGGCACACTGTCGGACTCATACAGGTGAGTGGCCAGGTGCCTTTTACCTTTATTTCCGAAATGCTTAGTTGCGTGTCTGTATTAGGGGCTTTGTGGACTCTGTTGCCTACCTCTGAACACCTGAGTTTCTGTCATTGTTACGTTTTACCTGTGCATAGGTGAGAAGCCATACATCTGCAACTGGGATGGATGCAACTGGAAATTCGCCCGCACCGATGAGTTGACGCGACACAAGCGCAAGCACACCGGCGATCGCCCGTTCAAGTGCGGTCTCTGTATTCGATCATTTGCGCGCTCCGATCATCTTGCTCTACATCTCAAGCGTCATTGAGGAGACTTCAAGATGGCCGCTCATTGTTTCCCCCTGTGCTGCTGCTGCTGCTGTTAATGTTTAGTCGTTTGGAAATTGCATGTTTTAGTTTTTTTTTCTTCCGGTGTGGTCCAAATGGATATTTTGATGGAGAGACGTGGAAAGGACATTCCTTTCATTTCTGTTGAGTGCTTCCGATACGGTTTCTCTTATTTTAGGAATGTATTTTAAATTGATTAGTGTTGTTGGTGTCGTGGTTTATGTTGAACAAGAGCTGTAAAATGGGCAAAATCTTTAGCTGGACAATTGTCATGTCTTGCTTTGAAGGTGGGGTTCATTAAGGTGTGACTCGTATTTTTGTCCTGCTCTGGCAGTGTATAGGCCTATGACACTTCTGTGGCATTTGTTGAGCTGTTATTTTACAATTCAACAACATTGAGTTGTCACTTGTATCACCACCAACACCAACAACAGCAAGAACTGATGAAAGCAGTTTTACTATTGATTGTTTTGATAGAATATATGATTAAGTTTCTTTGCTTAGCTCAATGCTGAAATTATTTTTGTAATTTTCAAATGGTTGAATTTGTAAAACTGAGCATTTTTTCTCTGAATTGTTCTGTTTACTGACTATTTGAAGGAAGCTGATGATGACTATTGTGGCATCAATGGCCAGTAAGCTGCTGCTGCTGCTGGTGGTGATGGTGTTATACAAATTAGTTTCTAGCGCTGGAAGCTTTTTGCAGTCAGAGACTAACATTGCACTTCAAGTCTGACGCTATTCGTGTATATTTTACAGTCTAAATCGTATGAATTGTTTGTATTTGTTAGTCATCTATGGTTCTGTGGTAATTTGTAGATATGCGGTTGTTGACTTGTTTTAATCAATTTGATATAATTGCATTTGAATGTCTTCAAAAGCAGAAGCCACTGGAAATTGTCTTTGGTTTTTTGGTTTTCTGAACTTATTATTTTTCTGTAACTGCCTCTACCTTGGGGTCTCAGGTGTGTGGCCGAATATGCATATTCATGCTTGACTTGGCTGTAGTGAGGAACCCTTACCTTGAAATCTATTCTCATATTTTGATTTTTAAAATTTTTAATGCTGAAATATTATTTACTAGGATTGAGGAAAAGACTAAGGAAAAGTTTCAATCACTTTGTTGATTCGTTGTCCACAAATTTGTTAACAGGCAAACATTTTAATAAGTTATATAATGATTTTTCTCTGGACTTTTGTAAAGTTATAACTGATAAAAGTCTGTACAGAATAGCAATTGCTCATTGTCTCTTGCATTATTTTCACCAATTTAAGGTCAGTTTTAAGAAATAAAAATGGTGATTAATTGAATCATTGATTGAATAATGATTTACTAGTTTTATTTAATAGTTTTATTTAAATATTATCACTGATTGTATAATATTTATATTCTATGAGATTGAATGCTACTTGGATTTTGCAAATATGTACAGAGAGAGTTATTGGAGTTTGATGTAGAATCAATCAGTTGTCTCTTATTTTGAGAGTTATTACAATCAAACGGTGTTATTATTAGAATGTTGTCATTGCTATAGTTTGTCTATTGCATTGCGGTGCATGAGTTACTCGACCAGATGAGTGAATTGTTGTTGTTGTTGTTGTGCATCTAATATTAGTTAGAGTCCATCTTGTCTTCCGTCAAGTTAAAAACACGTTTAGTTATCTGTGGAATATATTTGCAAGTGCCTTTGCATTAGAATGGAAATTATCATCGGACAATTTTCTAGACAAAATATATTTCTGTTTCTTGTAATCTGAGAGTTTCTGTGTTTTTTCTGGTAACTTATATATATATATATATATCCTATTGGTGTAGGACGAGGCGGTCGAACCCCCCTGTTCTGACAGTGACCGGTTGTTGTGAGATTTGCGCATAACCGTTGAGATATCTTTTGGGGGAAGGATAGATAGCGTGACCAAAGAGAATGTGCGATGAATTGCTCGACAAAGTATTTTGTTTGTCAGAGAATATGGTCGATGTGTCATTTCAATTTCTGAACCCCACCTATGCCGCTGACCATCTTTCTCTCTCTCCTCTCGGCTCAGTTATCTCAACAGAATGAGCAGCAACAGGAGGGAACACGAGGGAGCCAAAGTCCTCCGATTCTCTTGAAATTCGCACCAATTGAAGCCCATTCGATGCCTGTAAGGAATCTGCAATTAGATCTTTGATATCTGTAGGGTCCTTTGATTTATTGCTAATTTTTATCTAGTCTTTGTCATCCACACTAAGAGAATGACAGAAATCGTTTTAGTAGAAAATTTGACAAATTCGAGGCAAAATAGGCCAAAGTTTCTAGTGGAAGGCATCACTACAAGGCCCCTTACAATTTTCTTGGGAAACCTGAGTGAATTCTTGGCAATTGAGCTTTTAATGTTAAAAGTAATCATTCGGAAACTTGCAGGAGAATGTGATTGTGGAAATAACTGGCGTAAATAACAGATAAAACTTTCTTATTTAATTACCAGAATAAAACAGTTAGTTTTACTGTACAGAGTTCTTAAAGAGAGAATCAATGCTCCAGTCTCTTCTAATAATTTCCACAACTTTTCTTCTCACTGCAGCTGAAACACACGTCTCTTTATTCCACATAAGCTACACCATATGTCACATCATGTTGCATTACCTTCTAGGTATGTATATATATATATATATATATATATATATATATATATATATATATATATATATATATATATATATATATGTCCTGACAAATAAGTTTATATAAACATGTTGATGGAACATAGGCCTATAACAATGCATCATCGGCTGTCATCGCACGTCAGATAAGAGGACCCCAAGTGAAGCAGGAGAAAGAGCCGCAGTGGCAACACAACTCGGTTGGAGGCAATGCATACAGATCGGTCACGGCAGCACAAACTTCACATTAAAATCAAAGCAGAGAAATTAACGAAGAGTATAGCACTAACAGATATTTCAAAACTATAGAACTTCTTCAACCATTTCGAGCAATTAACATTTAAAATCAAACTCTAAAACACAACGACCCCCCACCCACCCACCCATCTACTCGTCGCTACTTCACCGATCTCTACATAACGACAAATACAAAAAGCCTGCGTCATCTAATCATCTGCAAGAACTCCCATAGTCCCCAGACTACCACCACGTTACCGTAGCAACGCTGGCACCATAGCAACGGTAGTTGCAACGAGAAAAGTAGCAAAGTTTCTAGAGTTTAGCATGGCAGTGCTGACATAGCAACCGTTGCCTAGGAACAGAAATCCTCACTGACGGATTAAAGCAAACGATTGCTTTTGGTGTTCAATGCTGAAAGTGGCGTCTGACTGTCTGAAAGAAGTTTTAAAATGCCAAACAAAACCCAAAGCAAACAGAACATTGTATAATGGCAGAGGGAAACTCGTCTCATAGTACACTGTACTAATAGAATTCCACAACATCTCAGTTACATCTGGAAAGCATTAAGAGAAACATTCAAATGATTTGATCTGAAAACTCAAAATACTAGAAAACAGTCAGAAAACTAAGTTCACCACCTGTGCACTCACCTTCTGTTTGATTATGAAAAAAGTTAAATTGGTGAGTTAGAAAATGGCACAGAAATACCGAAGTAGAGAAAACTAATTTTAGATCCCATGCAATGTGATAAATGAGAGGTTAAAATAAACAACCACATCCATACAGGCACAATGAGACAGGTAAAAAATGCCATACGATAGAAATACATACAAACCATAGGCGATAAATAGCTTTTCAAAATTAATTAAATATAAAATATAGATAAAATCTCCAATTTTGAAGATCCTTCCAGAAGAATTTTGAGGTTCAGCAATGAAGAGGATGAAGATCAACACATCAAAAGATTTGATCAGTAAACGCAGAGGTCAAGCATTTGAAACAGAGAAATACATCACACAGTTAATCAATCACTCAGTATTCCAATCAGCAAATGAAACAAAGAAAATAAGACTATTCTTCTGAGACCAAGTATCAGCAAGACTTCATCATTTTAAAACGAACAAGTAAGCATTCATTGACAGGTCACTTAACATACTTCAGAATACATCTGGTCACAATCCTGCACAAAAAAACCTCTGCAGCGACAACACTCTAAACAATAACAATTCACGGAATTTTTTTTATCAGATAACAAACTTAACAGATATAAAATACCGAAAAGCAACACAACCACTAACAGCAAAAGGAAAACATCAACAATTCAAACTCTAACGTCAAACAAGTTCAGATCTTCTGCTTTCTTCAGTGAAGGAGAAAAATGTTCTATGTTTTAAATTCATAACTAATTTCCACTCATCATGTTGCCAAATAGATTAAATCGAGACTCAAGCGATGATTAGTGAGAGGAAATAAAATAGATAAAATAAAAAATAATATGAATCTACGTTTAAAGTAAATATACATTCTTTGGTCAAGACATGGGTTAATCCCCCCTCACTCCCCAACTCCTCTCAACATCTCATAATTTGAATTGCATTAATTTTCAATACTATTTATTGAGATCATGTTAACTCCACACACGAGATTCTAGCATAGAAAACAGACAGCCTATTTTCTATAGAAATGCATCATTTGTGTCTCCTCACAAAGAACCACAATAGAGACACACAGGAAAATAAGCAATAATCAAAATCAAAAATAGAAACTGACAATCATTCAGAATTAAACGAGAAGAGCACATCTGCAACAGACGCTCTCATCAGAACACAGCTTACAAAATCCGAACATTTACAACAACAGAGAAACATCTGTGAATAATCAGTCTCAGAGGATGAATCAACCACAACAATTCACATTCCAATGATTTATCAATTGAAATCCAACACAGCATTAAAAAAAACGCAGCAGAAATTATGACAAAAAAGTAAAAAACCTAAAAACACAACTATTGAAAAGACTGGCCACAGAGGAGTCCTGCCCAGAGTCAGTTCAACCATTCGATAAAAAGAAGCCAAGAAACACACATCAAAAGACATTAGACAGAGAGAAGTTAATCGACGCCTAAATGCCTAGCTGCCTAAACTAAGTCCTATGGACAACCTGCAACCAGCTTTAAAGACCAAATCATTTGCAACCGACATAATTTCTGCTACTTTCCTACAAACACTGAAATACGAAGCTACACGGCAAAGAAAAACTGAAAAGGTGAACTCAAATATTGTTTAGACTGTAAAACGCCAGTGGCACAGCCAGGATTCTGGAATAAGGGGACACATCGAACATAGACACTTTCAGGGAAAAAGTTTCAGAAGAGCAAAAAAGGTCACCAAGGAGTTCTGTACACATCCATGTCACCTCTCCCCCCCCCCCAATTTTTCAATGGCTTTGCACAAACCCCACGACCGATCCCAGCCAGAATAGGGGGCCGGCCCCCATGCCCTCCCCTGTGGCTACGCCAATGCAAGACATAAAATACCAGATACAAGGATTTTGTAATTTCGTGAAGATTTTATATGGATAATCAACAGTGAAGTTTAACTGAAAAAACTGGAAATATTTACGAACAAAATGAAGTCAACTATTTGAGTCATCAATCAAACCTTACAAACTGTAAAATTTTATTCAGATCAAAACGTTTTGCAATTGCTAACAAATACATTCCGATGAAATGCACAAGAATTCTAAATAAACACTTTGATGTCTGTCTCTCGTTACAGCCCAACGACATCAGACGAGTTCTACGAGCCTAAGTTCACGGCGAATAACAAAAAGAATATTTTCACAAACACATCTCAAGATGCTAATCAACAACAGAGCACAAGTTCAGAACAATTTCAACTGTCTGTGGACAAAAGAGACTGCTTCGGATACGGTGAGACTCTGCAGCTAATCACCGAGAAATGCCGAGCGTCACCAAAAGCCAAGAGCTCAAAGACAGACACAAAGCATCATCACACAACATCTCTGCTCAATAACCAACAGCAAATAATAATAATAATAATAATTATTATTATTATATGATACAATATAATAATATAAGATAATAATATAGTACAATAAAACAATAGTAATAATAACCGTAATAGTAATAATAAAATAATATAAAAAATAATAATAATAATAATAATAATATAAGGATGAGAGATGCAATAAGAAATAGAGAAGATTAACCATACTATGTACAAACCAGGCATTTACATGCTACACTGGTTGCAAGTGGCAACAATAGAATGTCTGATGTGGCTGAGCCATGCCCTTTGGGCAGCCAGCCAGCCAGCCAGCCACAATGATGTCGTGAGGTCCTGTTTGTGAGCCAGAACAGATCGGTTGAAAAGGAAACAGAAAACGACGTCTGCAGAGTTGAAAAGAGACGATGACGACGACGAACGATGCAACCTGCAACAATCAAAACGCTCAAATCGCCAGAAATTCAAAGGAATTCCGCTAAATATCTGTGAAATTCACCATCAACAGAGCTACAGTCACATCTGAGTAATGGCACTATCAATGTCACAGTTTCAAAAACAGTTCTTCTCGTGCATTGTCATATCAACATCTACTCTGTCTTTGCCGTCTTCCACTAAAGCATCGGGGGGGACTGAACCTTGATGCAGATGCTGGAATTTAAAGGCCTAAAAGCGAAAATATTCCAGCAAAATTAAACAATAATCTGACCCAACCATTGGAATACTCACCCAGCACCATTATACCGTGCCACTGTCTCCGTCGGCGCAAGGAGAGCGAGGCTGAAGGAGACCGGAGTCATTCGGAAAGAATATGGTCGGCTCCGTGTTATACCTTTTGATTTTGTTCTTTGACTTCTTGAGCATAGTTGCCTAAAGTCAAGAGTTAACAAGAGCTAACAAGTATGTGGAGAGTTACTACAGTGGTTTTCACACAGGCTTACTTACTTAGCCTCCTAAACCACTTTAATTACATTATCATCATCATCATCATCATCATCATCATTATTATGATCAGTAAAGCAAGATCCCAACATCCTGATCATATTTAAAATGTGATAAAAGTAGATCAAAATCAAATAAAGACTTTGACATTTCAGGAAGCACTCTCTTAGCATTGACCTCCATAATTTCAGACAGTTTCTTCTGCAGGATATTTGAAGAGTATTTGCCAACCACATGACAGTAATCATAATCATCACTATCACCATCTTACTTTGACTGACCTTGAGTGCCGACCGAAGGACAACGACGTGACCGGCGGGTTGAATCCATGGTTCACCATCGACCTGGACCGGTAGGTCGACCATCATCTGAATGCGAATCTAAAAGCAAAATTCAACAGACCACAACAACATTAATACAGAAATTCACAAACTTAGTCATAGAATTAATAGTCATTAAAAAGACTCTCACTAATGCCTCTTATTCCATTTCATTCTAATTCTAGACAAGACAATTTCCTGTTATGTGGCATTGGAGCTGGTAACCCAGAAAATTTCAAAGGAGAAAACTTAATCCCAGTAATGATACATTAAGAATATTTAAATATCATAGAGGAAGAGAAGGTGAGTAAAAATATTTATAGTTAGTTTGCCAAAGTAAAAATCTTCCATTCTGTGCATGAAAAACAGTTCTGCCAAAGTCAAGAACTTCCTCCACAGTAGAGGGAGAGAGAGAAAGTGAGGGAGAGAGTGAGAGTGAGAGAGAGTGAGTGACTTCAAAGACGGAAAACATGACAACATACATGACCACCCTGTGCAATGCGCATGGCAGTGCGCAGACCGCTTTGTATCTGGCCCATGTGCACGACTCCGGTCACTCCCACGACTTCCAGCATTCCATCATAATGAGTTGGCTTCGCAAACTGGTCTTCGCGCTCTGGGCCCCAAGGGTTTGACCCCGACGCCCAACTACAAGAAACCAGAGCCCTTCCTCAATTTCACCATATTGTGTGTATGTGTGTGTACGTACAAATATGGTTGAACAGCTGTGACACGAAACGTATTTATGAGACGCAAAAAGAAGAAGCAAAGGCCAGACGAACGAACTGACAGAGAAACGGTCTAACCTGAGGATATTGAGGATGATTATCCCTTCCACCGGAGGAACTTCCACCACTTTTCCGTCAACTTCCAGGCGGATGACACGATGCAGATCTTTGCAAGAAGGTCGGTAGACGATTTTTCTCAGACCGAGTTTGAAGTATGCTACTTTATTGTGAAGCCTTCAAGAAACAAGCCGTGCATTTGTATGTCTTCATCAACACAGCACCGCAATAAACTCTTCTAGATATCAGCCCAATGTGTTTATTTCATAAATCTCCAAAGCCACGGTTTCATGAGGCTATATGGTGGGCAGTCTGATAGCTTACAACATCCCGATAAGATTAAGTCAAATACGAAGAACAGACTGGACTTGATTCTGGGAGAGACGAGATTTGCAAAGGCATTAGAGTCCCTTCCCCCCACCTGCTGTTGAATTTGTCGGGGTTCTCTTCGCGTGCCATGTGGAAGTCGAGACAGAGGTCAGCATCGATGCCGATGCCAAAGTAGTTGTTCATGACGAATATCGATGTCGTGTCTTCGTTCAGTTGCGCCGTGTTCGTGTCGTTTGCGATCGCCATCTTCGTCTCATCTGTCTCTTTCTCATTCGGATGAAAAATAACCGTCCAACTGAAAACGCACGTTTCAGAAACATTTACTTTAAAGACTGTCGCAATATTTGCTACAAAAATCCTAAATTTAAAGCCTATAATGAATCAGCTTCAAATATCTTTCGTAAAATTGTTACCCGCTAAAAACTTATATAAATAACTGGGAAATGCTTTTAGATCTCAACTGCATAAAATAGTCGCAGAATGTCAGACAAACCGGTCGAGCTTAATCTCTTCTGCGTCGATGACATCCCTGAGCAGGTTCAGAGGGTCTTCGCCCCCCGTGTAACCCGGCCCCCATCGCAGAACCCGTGCCAAGTCGTTTCCTAGAAAACAACAACAGAAATCAGCAGAAGCACTAAAGGTATGGATTGTCCTGTCCTTCAGTGCAGCCTTCATGCCGCCATTTTGTAACACATGGGCAGTTCTCACACTGTCATTGTCAGCATAAATGAACTGGAAAGCAAGGAATCGGCGATAATTTCTATGGAAACCGTCACATAGATATGCTATCTCACCGACTGTAACCTGATTCTGACCAGTTAGGCACTTACCTGTTCCCAGAGGTATGATGGCCATTGGCGGTGACTGACACTGCGCATCTTGGCCGACATTGTCGAGGCAAGACAACGCCCAACCGACAGAACCGTCTCCGCCACAAACCAGAATCTTGAAGTACGGAATATTGCGGAACACGTACAGCCTGAAACAGAATTACAAAACTTCTACGGCTTTTGATCAAATGCCGCACATAAAGCAATTGAAATTACTTTGGGAAAACCTTTACGCTTCTCAACCATCACCCTTGTTAAAACAAATCTGAAAGAAGATTGGAAAATGGGTTTAAAAAGTACTCAATAATAGCTTCAAAATGAATTTTCATGCATATATCTGCTGATTAAAAACTATACTAAAAACCACACACACACACACACACACACACACACACACACACACACACACACACACACACACACACACACACACACAGACCCATTAGTCAAATACCGGGCAGTTTAAAACATCGACATACAGTTTCTAAAACCTGGGGCTTGTGATTACAGATAGAAGTGGAATAAGATTAGGACTATCAAATGATTCACAAACGGATAAAGACCTAGTAAATCTACAAAATAAAATTAGACAAAATCGGTTAGAAAACATATGCCAAAAATATAACTCATCTGAATGCTGCATAAAATGTGGATCAACCCATTCATCAAGTCGTAGACTTGGTGGGGGTTAAGCAGTTTCCTAAATGACCTGATCAGCTCCATGCCCTGCTGCCCTCCACTCTTCACATTCACCAGGACTAGAAGTGGAATAATGTTGCGACCAATCATGTGAGACTGAAAGACACAAAACACAGAAAACCGATCAAATGATTCACAAACCAAGAAGCAAACAAACATATAAGAAACTATTCAGTAAATCTACAAAATAAAATTAGATAAAATACAAAATCGGTTCACACAACAGAAAACAAAGGCCAAAAATAGTAACTCATCTGAATGCTGCATAAAATGCAATATGAATATTCATAAAAACTATCAACTATACAAACATCAATTTCAAAGCGAGGTTCTCAATTCATATCCGAACATTAAATTCCCAATAATAATGCTCCAGATATTGGCCAATTGGTATCTTGAAATTGTCAAAATCACCGACTGACGGAACAGAAGTTGTTTCAACACAGGACAGGTCCACTGAAGACCCAGTTGGTAATATAACACATTGGTAGTAGCTCTCAATGCTCAAAGCTAAACAGTTGGGTTGTAAAGCGTCTCTCACCTGAATATTCGGCAGAAGCAGAACGAGAAGCTGCTTATCGTCAAACGTAGCTTCGTGTAGGAGGTTAAACGACCGAGTTGCCTTCTCCGTGTTGTTGTAGATGAGAACGAGGGCGCCGTATTCGTAGTAAATGACGTCAATATGCGACCATTTGTTTTCTTAAATGACAAATTAAAACCACTGTCCACTAAAACCAAAACACAGTGTCAAAATACAAATTATTGTTGTTGTTATTATTATTATTACTATCATTATTACTATCATTATTATTACTATCATTATTATTACATGGTTGTTAACGCACGCTAAGTCATTAACAAAGCAAAGATTCATAAGTGTGGAGAAATAATAAAGCAGTGAACAACTTGTCCATGGTTGACAAGCATTGGCTAGAGAGCCAGATTCAAACATGCTACCCTCCAAGAATCCTACCACTGTTCCACCATGCTCACTCCGCATACACCTTAATACCACAAGCCAACTAAATACACAGATCAGAGGAAAAACCCTTCGAATATCTTCTCAAATACACACAGAGCCCATATCCGCTACAAAACAGCGTCAAGCCACAGATCTAAAAACTTTAAAAAAAGTTTCCGTGGCTTCTTCATCTCCGCCTCTCAGGTGATCAAATGGGCCGAAAGCATCACAGGTGAGCACTTACCTTTTCCTATGATCTCAACAAGTATGTGTTCATACTGGCGCTGGGAAAGACTCGTTGGCAAATTGCCAAGATAGATGGCTATGTGCGGTCCATGTGGATCATCCTTCTGCTTGATGTAGAACCTCGTCATCCGACTTTGCCTGAGACATTCCTAAGAATATCATCACATCATCATCATTCCCACCACCACCGTCACCAGAAATGTCATCATCACTCTCACTGCCATCATGACTAGCCTCACTATCTTTGTAGAAAGCACTGATGCAATAGAAAACAAAGTTTCTTTATTGAAATCTACCATGACAAAACTCAAGGTCAAGACAAAACAGTCACCAATAACACTGCCAACCAAGACAACCATCAACATTAAAGAAGTAATCAGTTACTTTTTGCAACTTCAGTTTCTTTGCTACCTTTATCAAATCAAGCAGCATTCAAATTAAGCAGAAAAATATATATTTAAAATGTTTACCATTTGAAAATTGAACCAATAATTTCATCCATGTGTGTCACAGGACAACAGGACAATCACACACACAGAGAAAGAGAGAGAGAGAGAGAGAGAGAGAGAGAGAGAGAGAGAGAGAGAGAGAGAGATATGCTTACTCGTCTGTTTAGCTGAACTATGGTCCACGGTTTCTCTTCGTTTTCGAGTTCTCTCTCTGACACTCCCTTGTCTAAGATAACTTCCATGAGTGAAAAGCGACATGCATCTGCACTCTGAAAAGCACAATTAGTCAATTACTACCATAAGCCATTTCTACTTCTATAGCACACACCATTGCACCATTACAAATGCCAGATTACATTACATTACATTACATTAAGTAACCCATTAAAAAGATCTCTGCAAGGAGGATAAGAGACTGGACACCATGATCACAAGACATGAACTCCTATTACTACAAAGCAGAACTATTTACACAGATCAGAATAAATGATCATCTTTTATTCATGACAACGGTTAACTTCTTCAAGTGTAAAGTAATGTAACAATAATCTAATGGTTTTAGTGGTTAGTGTTACATTACTGCATCATTAACATACACACTAATTACTGGTAATAAATAATTATTTATATGTGTGATATTATACTGATTGGAGATAGTCTGTTCTCTGCCATTTTGCATTGTCATTAATTACTCATGTTCATATTTCTTTGCTGTGATGTTGTGTCAATGGTTTCATAGCTTCAACACAGTTTCAAATATGGAAACAAATAATTAAGTCAAATAAAGAAGTCAAACTTGTAGAAAAGGAGTGCATGACAAAAGTTTTACCTCAATCTCGAATTTTTCTAAAACGAGTCGAACAAGATCAACAGTAGTCATGTCTTGAGTCACGAGAATTGGTTTAAATGTGACTCCAGCCTTTGGGCATATGTCGCTACAAGAGACAAATGCTCCAAAGAGAAACAAATTTTTTTTAAACATACAAACTCTCAACATTTCTGCTTCTTTGTATCAAATAAAACTAAATATAAAAATAATAATTGTGTCACTGTACCTTGTTTTTTGAAGTTGTAAAATCTAAGTTCTGGATATTTTGTGTCAAATGTAATCTTGAGAGCTACCTGAGACCTTTTGGGTAAATGCGAATGAAGCCACGTGTGGGATCTTCGTCTCGGTAACGTAGGAAGACCGCCAACCTCTTGCCTGGACGCACGGTCAGCTGACCATGAACGGGTTGACTCAGGTCGAGCGGCCTCTCACTGGCTTCTGCAAAGAAATCACGGAAATTTCAATTCTAAATGAAAGAAAAAGCAAGACAGCGGCACTACACCTTGAGGTCTGGTGCTATATTCAAATAGCATTTGCTCCAAAAATCACTTCTTTGCTAAAAACAGCTCCTTCAAAAAGCACCCGCTGCATACCATTATCCTCTTCTACTAATTCATAAACTAAGCCAGTTTAAATTATCATAAATGACGAGGTACGGAACCACTAGACGGCCATCGTCACTTGGTCAGTCAGCCTAATGTCTGATATTTTTTATGATGATCTTATTCGTTTTCACTTAAGCCCACAATTTCTATAGCACCATTTTTACAGAAGAATCAGCAGGTGGTGTATTAGAAATTCAAGCTTCTAAGACGAGGTCCTTTAGAAACTGCAAAAGAAGAACGATCCGAAGGAATTCACTCGACTAGAAAAGCTTGTAAAATAATCCAAACACCGGTATAAAGCCATCAACGTGAAGGAATTCTGGTAAATTCCAAAGTCCAGCCGAACATAAGCGGCGGGTGACTTGAAGTACACATGCTAAGAGAGTTTCAGAAATCTCGATTTAAAAGAAACGCTTAACAACTGAGAAAAGCAACTATCAAAAGCATAAAACTTAACTTTAAAACAGCTCATCTATTTATCCAAAGGTAGAGTTCACAAAAGATAAAACAATAACCGGTTTGCGTAATGTCCGTTATGTCAAAGTGTCTTGGATCATCCGATATGTGGAAAGTTCTTAGAGCAGCCGCCTGAAAAAAAAACAACGCACTCGTTATCGGTTGTCTTATCCTCATATCTACAGCAACAGCCCTCAGTCTTCTACCATTACCTACAGATGTCTAGAGCTGCTCACATCGGCTTACTCGCTAGATTGAGCACAGCATCATATGAGTGACTCACGAGTAGAACTTGAGCATTGGCTTGTTTTGGTATTGACACAGTCCGATGCTGACGCTTCTTCAGGGAACCATTTCCATCGTAGATCCGAATAATCTCTGCAAAAAGGAAATCATTTGACATCGATTCACGATCCACTCCTTCGCCTACGTATTCAGTTAGATTCCATGAAGGGCCAAGTCTCTTAAGACTGGTAACCAAGCACCAGGTAAATATACTTTTTAGATTTCTTAGCTACAGGAATGCAGTTTATAAGTAATAGAAAACAGGTAAGTTGAAAACAATACATTGAAAAATATTTTGTAAGTATTAGAAAAAAAGGTATATATCATTTCGGTATTCTCATGGGCCATTTGACACTCCTTGGTGGGCTGCCATTTAAATGCCCCTGCCATAGGCATTGTGGTAGTGGTGCCATAGAAGCTTATTGATTGAGTGATTGATTGATTGATTGATACGATGTATGCTTACCATCATCGCGATCGCGGTCTCGATCCTTGTTCTCCTTGTCTTTTGGCGATCGTTTCTCTGGATCATCATCGGTTTTTGAGTCACCGCTTGAAGAAAACTCTTCTGTAACTGTGGCCAACATCAGAAAAATACTCAAGAACTTTCTCAACATTTACACACATAATTGACGCTTCTCTTTTATAAGAATTGAAAATTTAAACAAAATATATTGTAAAGCTATAAAATTTGTCCAGCACCTCTTCCTTAAGTTGCCTTGAAACAAAACCATTAAACAATAAACATGTTAATAAACTGTGAGTTTCTGGAAGTTTCCAGAAGAATTCAAGATTGGTTGGCCATACGCTCATATTATGACCACAGGTAGAAATCAGGGCAGAGGGTGATAAGAAAAGATAACAATGACAACACATAACATGCCCTATGCTCCATAATTACTACTTACCTTCTCATAAGTTACCTCATCTCACGCAATAAAATTCCATACCTGTAGCAGCTAAAATGTAAAAATAAAAACAAAGAATTGCATTCGGGAATGAAGTACCAAGGGAATATATGTGTGTGTGTGTGTGTGTGTGTGTATACAGTATATATGTGTGATATGATGGATCATTTATATATATAATTATATATATATATATATATATATATATATATATATATATATATATATATATATATATATACACACATGATTGTCAGAGAACTAATTTTATTATTAAAACTAGAACCCAGTAGAAGTTGCATCATAATGAAATGTCTTTAAAAGAAATTTTAAAAGGAAAAACGTTAACTCAGTACATGATCGCATTACTTGGTTTTTTCGGAAATCCAAAGAGCATCTCTTGCTGCACGTCTATCCGTGGTACGGTCAGGCAGTACGGCGGCAGCATGATCTCCCTCAGGCATCCGAAGCTACACTCCACAGGAAGCTGCCTGTAGCAGGCGGCGTGGGCCTAGCACCATTCGGCAACAAGTAAACAGCCATTGAAGACTCTAATAAACAATCTCATTAATTCATAAAGAGCTCTTCAAAGTAGTAAGACACTACCCACTTATTCTAAGGGGCTTAGTCAACTTGTAAATAGCTGTAGAGAAAAGGTGGGGGGCAGTCAGGCAGAGCTATTTTGTCCAAAGGGTTAACAAGGGCTGATGGTAGCAGCAGTACAGTGAAACCTCATTTTACACAGGCGTGCATAGCAAGGACTCTTGACCAAACCAGACCATTTTACTTGTGAATGTCAACCAATGCCCAAGGGTCATTTTCAAGAGCTTTCTTTCGATCTGGTTGTTATCTTCCAATTGAATTCCGTCACTCCAAAGCACCTCATCAATTTCTGCGGCATTCATCGGCTGTAACCAAGTGCATCGTCATTAAAATTCAGCTACAGAAGTTCAGTAAATTCTCCGACTGATGCCAGTTCCTTGGATGTCATTCCATGCTGTTAGCTTTGCTTCCATTGAGGCCTTCTCTTTTTCAATCTGACTTCCTTCTTCTTTGTTTCAAATGGGTTTGTTAGTACTGCTATTCACCATTGTTCCTTACCATAACACGGTTAAACTGATACCAATTTAGAAAACAACAATTTCGAAAACTTCTTTCTTCATACTATTTCAAGGACCATAGACATTCCATAGCACAATGGGCTGATTGCACCAAAACTGAAGCTTTGATAAAGAAGAATGAATGAAAAGTGCGAGAGAAGTAGCTGAGCGCGAACGCACCGTGACGCCGCACCATTCACAGCGCATCCCGGCCAAACACTCGGCCGACCAACAAGTCTTTCTGCAGAGGAGACATTTGGAATTGCCCATCAGGTTTCCCTCTCTCCAATGATGATACTGAACAGGATTCTGCAAGGTAAGAAGTCACACTTTTACAAAAATTCAACAACAGTCTTGAATTTTTGTCAATAACAAAATTAGGCTCCAGCAAAAATCCGGCTCCAGCTGTGGCTGGATTTTGGCCAGATTTGTACTCTGCCTACACATGGGAAGTTGCTTTACAGTTTCACACTAAGTACTAAATGCAGTTATAAGTTTTAACATGCCATTATATATTAATTAATTAGCAATAAATAATAACCGAAAGTCAACTCCTTTAAAAGTACAGTAAGTCTTATAATAATTTTTCTGATTAAAATATGTCTAATAGCACATACAATAATTTAATAGTGGAGTTAGTGCTCAGTTGAACAGTCAATTTAGCCATGTACCACTACGGCAGCAGTCAAGTTTTGCAGTTCAACACTGCTTATTTGTAATTCCGGCTCGGGCCTAAATTGAAGACAGGTATAGCCTAAAGAAAATATTGTGGAACTTCTGTTGGACTATGACTTCTGCTGAAACAAAAGTGGCCAAATAGCAACACATTGAATCGATGATAACAAAGAACTAAAATATAGAAGATGGCATCCACTCACCGATGACTGGCCGTTCAAGTCATTTTTCTGTGGAACGTACGTGGCGCATTCCTTGCAGTCACTAACGACAAAGTCCTGACACTCAACATGAGTGTAATATTCACATACTGCAAAAAGCATAACAAGAAAGGAATATACCACGGCTGTAATAATTTCTGGGACTCAACATCATCATGCTCCATCAAGTCAGTGTCAAGTCCTGGTGATACCATGGATATGTTTCTCCAGTCTTCTCTGCTCTTCACGATTTCATTTAACTCATTCATTTTCATGCAACCATCCAGACATCTCTTTCTAGGACTAGACCCTCAAAAATAAATAAACATCCAGAACTTTAAATAACAGAAAAGTTTTGGACCTGGAAAATGACAGCTCTGAAAACTGGGCAAAATACTGCAAATATATCAAATGCAACATGTTTACCTTCCTTTAATAAATGTTTTAAGACCAAATGGTATTCTGGAATTCCTAACCTTACATTGCCAGATTACCTATATAATAATAATAATAATAATGTGATTTAAACTGGTTCAAGCTCTGGCTAAATCAACCTGTGCGAAAACCACTATACCTGATCAGGTTTGCAAATTAACAGTTTAAAAAAGAAAGCAGTTGACCAGTCAGTCAGTCATCAAACACTTCAACATTAGAAAATGTACTTTTAGTTGCAGTGAAATGTAGAAACTAGACTTCAGCCTGCTGTTCAGCTAGCATCTAATAATATTCACAGGAACTATGATTTCAAAGCCCACGTCACACATGATATCAATGCCAGAAACAGACATGTTACCCGTTAAGACAACGGTAATGGCCAACGGCTGCCAACAGGCCGCTAACTGCCTTGCAACACCCGTGCTTTATCCTTGGAGCAGCTAAAGCTATGGATGTACTTCCCATTCAAACTCCTTTACTACCAGTTGTCTTATCACAAGAAACAACCGACACTTGGCAGAACTGAATGCGTAAGAAACAGACCAGGACCCAGCACACAGCACACACGTAGCCTCAAGCCCAGACCAATGTTCATATCTCTATGTTCCATCGACATCGAATAAAGAAGCACAGGAACAAGTGCCACTGACAGCAGTTTTCACACCAGAAATGTCATGATACATACACACGTCAAACTTAAATTCAAGAGAAGAGCTGTGCTATGAATATCTCTTCAAATGATTTGATACCAGACAACAATGCAAAAGCCAACCAGAACGCAAGACCTCTACACCATGATCCACTCTAACAAATTTCAACAAAACATTCACAGCGAGATATCAATAACATCATCATACCACACAAACCAAACACCTTCGTATCTGCATTCAATATATGTAAATATATGAATTACATCATCATTGCAATTAATTGAGCAATTAATCAAGAGGGCACAAGCAACAGCAACATAGCAACATGCAAACAAAAAGGCTTATTTACAAATGCACTTTAAACAGCAGTCGACCGGGCCTCCAGCCTGTGAACGAAAACAGTTGGTGTAATTTAA
Source organism: Metaphire vulgaris (assembly GCA_018105865.1). Classification (NCBI taxonomy): domain Eukaryota; kingdom Metazoa; phylum Annelida; class Clitellata; order Crassiclitellata; family Megascolecidae; genus Metaphire; species Metaphire vulgaris. The sequence goes on along the minus strand of CM030832.1, from coordinate 49,813,802 downwards.
TAAATGTCTAAACCAAATGCAGCCGAGTGAAACCTACTTTCACAGCGTATCGCCAAACTGTCCTCTAGCCTTCGACGACATAAATTGCAAAACTTCCGTTTAAAAAGTCCCACTTCTGACCAGCAGTGTGCAACAGGGTTCTACAGAAGATGAAAATGAAACTATTTACAAAACTTTGAAACAGTACAGAGTAAAATGCAAAGTCTCCTTGTGATGGGCATTGACAATGGTAGCAATGGTTGCACTAACTGAAACCTGGGTATCTCCGTCTACAACTTCATGCCAGTTGATCGAGGCAACCCCACCTGGCTTTTCCCTCTTGAGCTTTCCCCGTTTGAAAAAATTTACCAACTGTTCTTCTAATCTAGGTGGAGGCACTGCTTTTCTTATTCGTGATCATATACAAATTAGCAATTCCTCTTCAATGAATTTCTCTTCATTTGAATGCTCATTAGTCACCCTCAATCTTCCTCTCTCAAAACTAACTATTTTTAACATTTATCGTCCCCCATTATCATCAAAATACTCAGCCTCATTTGTGACATTCCTTGATGAATTTACCTCTTTTTGGGCTCTGCAGCTACAACTCCACACGAATTCTTAATTACTGGCGACTTTAATTTACACGTGGACAAGAGTGATGATCCTAACTCTACCTAATTCATGCAGCTGCTCACACAGACAAACCTCACGCAACACATATCTCTTCCAACTCACACTTTTGGACACACTTTAGATCTACTTATCACGTCATCTTCTTCATCATTATCTCCAATCTCAGCAATTAGTCAAGTCTCTCCATCTGATCATTTTCCCATCTTCACCATTTTAAGTATCTGCTCACCAACTCCTCCAGTCTCAACAAAATTGACATTGCCTTGTTCTGTGATAACATTAAGTCATCTGACCTAATTACTAACACCCTACTACCCTGTCATCACTGATCGATAAATACAATTCTGTGCTTTCTGGTCTTCTCAATAAACATGCTCCTATCATCACTAGACCTTTTTCGTCTCATAACAGCAAACCCTGGTATAACTCTTTCATTCATGCTTTCAAGTCATTTCGCAGACGTCTTTGAGCGAACCTACCATAAAACACATTCTCCATTCCACCACCAACCGCTATCATAATCTCCTTACATCTGCCAAAAAGAAGTACTATTCTAACATCATTTCAACAAATAGCTCAATTTAAGCTCTGGAAAACTGTAAATGATCTTTTCCATCGCAAAGACTCAAAACCTCTCCCTCAATCCATTTCCCTGTCAGAACTTGCTGAATCTTTTGCTAAGTTCTTCTCTGTAAAAATCTCCAAGATTCGCAGTGTCCTCAAGTCTTTCACTATTACTCAAACCACCTCTCCTCATTATCCTCCTCCCCCACAACCTCCATGCAATTTATCCAGCTTCACTCCTACAACTGAAGAAGAGGTATCCAAACTTCTACTATCCTTGCCAAACAAACAATGTGATCTAGATCCCATACCTACCTCTTTACTCAAACAGTGTGCCACCGTGCTTACGCCTATTATAACTAGAATCATCAACCTCTCTCTTATCTCAGGCACTTTCCATCCGCATTCAAAAACTCTTTTGTCACTCCTCTCCTAAAAAGCCTGGTCTTGACAGAGAAGATCTCAATAACTATCGCCCCATCTCAAATCTTTCTCTTCTATCAAAACTTACTGAAAAAATTGTGCTTTCCAGACTGAATGAACACCTTTCAAGTAACTCACTATATAATGCTCATCAATCTGCCTACACTAAACATCACTCAACTGAAACTGTATACATTTATGACAGACTCTTAACTGCAATTGGTCCAAGTTACTGGCCTTTGTCTCCTTGATCTCTCTGCATTTGATACCATAGATCACAAAAATTCTGCTCTCGACTCTCTCTCTGGTTTGGCATATCTGAAAAGGCTCACAACTGGTTTGCATCTTATCTCAAATCTCGGTCTTTTCAAGTGTCCTGTCTTGGCCAAATTTCTCCTTCTCATATTATAGATTATGGAGTGCCTCAAGGATCTGTTCTCGGGCCTGTACTGTTCAGCCTTTACACCACACCACTTTCATCTCTAATTAATTCCCTCAAATTAAACCACCAACTCTATGCCGATGACACTCAGCTATTCCTTTCCTTCTCACCTCTTTCATTCAATGCTTCTATTATTGAGCTTGAATCTGCATTCTCGTCAATCTCTGCATGGATGTCATCTAATCTCCTCGCTCTCAACCCATCTAAGACAGAGTTTCTTTTAATCGGACTACCCCAACAACTCAAAAAATTGACAATCCTAAACTAGTTTTGGCTCCTGACACCACAATAATCCCTGTTCCAACTGCTAGAAATCTCGGATTCAAATTTGACTCTTTTCTAAACTTGAATCACAAATCTCCCAACTTTCAAAAGCCTGCTTTATTCATATTCGTGACCTTGTCGCCTACGTCCTTGTCTTGATATTAAGACTACGCCCACAATCGCCACCTCTATAGTCCACTCCAAATTAGATTACTGTAACTCCCTCTACTATAACCTTCCCAAAGCCTCCATTAACAAATTGCAATCAATACAAAATGCACTTGCTCGTGCTGTTACTAAGTCACCTAAATTCTCCCATATTTCACCCATACTAAAATCATTACATTGGCTTAAAATAACAGAACGTATCCAATATAAGATAATAACACTTACACATAGCTCACTTCAGTCATCAAAACCTGTCTACCTTAGATCACTATTAACCCCTCAGCCTCCTCGACCCACACGTTCGTCATCTCATCTCACTCTGTCACGCCCGCTAAATCAGTCATCCCTGAAAATTTGCAACCGTGCCTTCTCATATGCTGCACCTGAACTCTGGAACTCGATCCCAGCTTCCCTTCGCACACTTGGACACTTTAAAACAATAAAATCTGATTCCTCATTTCCTATAATTCCCGCACTATCTCCTCAAGTCTTCAGGTCTAAGCTTAAATCCTTCCTGTTTCTGAAATCATTTCCGCCATAGCTGTAACAACCTAGCCTCACTGCCCTTCGGATATTGACCATTGCCTGGCTGATCCCACACCTTTCCTATAGCTATTTTAAGAGAGGCTGAGCGCCTGAGAATAAGCAGCTACTGTTGTGCTGCTTTCCAAGGCGCTATAGAAATCCACGAGATTTTACTTTACTTTACTTTAGCCAACACAACCTCATGCAAAGTGTAGTTCACAAAACAAACAATGCATAAACACTTAAACAGTACGCATAAACTGCATTTGACAGTAACTCAAGTAATGATACATTTCAATTAAACATTGAAACTCTATACCAATTCATACAGCTCAGTCTCTGCCATAGATTTAGACAGGTTCTGACCAAATACAGCAAATAACATCAAATCCTTTAAAAGCATCCAACCACTTATGTTGCATGCAATCAGAATTCAGTGCAACAAAGTTTACAGAAAAATGGAATGTTAAGTCATAAGACTTCTCAAAAACTTATAAGGTATCCAAGTGCATGATGAATGCCATAGACGATAGACCATAGAGTCCCTGTCAAAGTCTCACCTTCTCAAAATCAGATCAAGACTGGTCCAAACAACTTGTGAAGATTGCACATAATAAAATTCAGATGAAATTAATTAAAGCAGACTCTCCTGTCTCAACCCAGCAAAACTGTCATTACACAGATTAGTACCCCTGATTTCATTCTGACTAAAGCCAGGTAAAATAGTGCTTTGAGGACTGCCATGGTATTTAGGAGATAAATGCAAGATATTTTACCTTAATCATATTTGAAGCGATACTTGAACAAGGAGAAACAACGAATCGCAAGCATTTGTCATGTACAACAAAATTGCAAACTGCAAAAAAAGCAAAAATGATAAAATATCAAGAATTGCTCAAATTTTCTCAAAACCCGCCAGAAAACAACCATGACAAGTTAAACAACAATCCTATACACCATTAACAAATTAACAAACGTATTCTTTGTGCAGCCAATTGCTGTACAAACCAATTTTGGTTCTTTGTGTTTTAAGCATCACACTTTAATCAAAGCATCATTTTTATAAATGCCAGTGATAACTTAAACCACAGTCTATTAAAGACCAAGCAATGGCACTAACTGGTGTGCTGGGAATAAACACAAATAATATCACTAGATTCATGCAACAATTCATTAGATGCAGCTGTGCTCCGGAATATAGCTTATAAATTACATCAAACTAATTTCAGTTATTTTAATGAGTATCGGTAAATAGTGAACAGTATATATTTAATTTGAGAACTAAACCCTCCATAAAACCAGGTTGGCCTTTGAAAAACATGCAAGCATCTGAGTTGATTATCATATCAGGCTCAAGTCATCAATGTGAAGGACTTTTCAGCACAACGGGGGCTCAGATGCCATGCTATGGCACTATAAAACTTCACAGCATTACATTACCCTATAGTATCTATAGCATTACATTACCTACAGTATCTATACAAGAGACTTTAATTTGTCACTAGATAGAGTCTATGAGTATTAATGTCTATGATCTACAGGGTGTCTCTGAAAAAAACGCCAGCAGAAAAACTGTGATTTCTTAACAATTCATAAATATATTTCTATCAAAATTTCCACACGTGTACAGCACATATTTCCCCACATTTCTGCTTATTTTAGACCAAAATCGAATTTTGACTTTGATATTTCACAATATGGTCACCTTACATGCAAATGAGATGAAAATAAGCAGAAAGGTGGGGAAATATGTGCTGTACACGTGTGGAAAATTTGATAGAAATATATTTATGAGTTTTTAAGAAATCATAGTTTTTCTGCTGTTTTTTAAAGAGACACCCTGTATATATGTCTGCCATTTTGTATATAGCGTTCCTATTAATCACGGTCCTGTTCTGAAAATCTATCTTCATTCCGCCACAACCAACCATTTCAAAATACTCAAAATATTGTAAATACTGCACAAAAGTGTAAGAAATATGGAAACGATTGGCTTTTGAAGCGAAAATCAGAAGACGACCATCGGCCATCGAGATTATGTTGATGGCGGACGATCCCATTTCGGCGATTGAGGGGCGACAGGTTCCCGGCAGAAACATTTTACCACCTACCTTCGCACAGATATCCCTGTCCGATGAGTCCCCACAGCATGTCGGTGCAGTGGTGACAGTAGGTCGGTCGGTGGAACGTCTTCTTCGTGAAGAAGTGTCCGTGACCGGCGTCGAGGTCGACCGTGTTCTCCCCGCCGGCCATCTTGTCGCAGGAGAAAATGAGATGAGACCCGGAGATGATATATAATGGCAAAAGGATTGGCGCCAACACCGGGTCCTCCGCTTCCAGCTCCGAAATCCAGACGGTAGACGGAGACCTCGAAGGTCAGACGACGGTCCCTGCGCCGTCGTCGTCCACGTAACGGTTCCTAGATCCCTCGACCGGGTCCATACCGTGGTCGTCGTCGTCGTAGAGCTAAGCCTACCATCCTTTAAGATGCGGAAAGTGATAGCTACCTTCGTGCGCCACCTAGCGGGCTGCTGCTGCTGAGCGTGCTATACACTTCTAGGGACTGATGCTACTGCTGCCGCTTGTCTGCTACAGAAGCGGCCACTACTGACGGAGACAGATGCTCCTTGGCTTCAGCGTATAATAAGCACACGCAGCTATATAGATGCAAAGACGGTCCCGATCACATCGTCAGATACGATAGCTACGTTTAGTAGAAAACACCCAGGACGACGACGACGACGACGACCACCACCACTACTACCTACTACTCAAGCCGCCCCACCTCGTAGAAACAGATCACCAGGGTTTGGAGAGACGGCTCTAATCACTTGGGGTATGCGGACGCCAAATCGGTCGGTTTAACTTCCAATGGCATATTTGAATAACACTGTCTTAATCTCAAGCTAATTTAAACATTTATAACTCAACTGCTGTTTACAGCCACCGATTTTTATATGACAACCCGTAAAATAATAACCAAATCATTCAAAGTTTCCAATATTTATACGAAGTAAAGTAAGAGTCCTTACTCCCTGGTAAAGTACAGATTGACAAACATCGCGCAAAATGATTCGCAAGATGGCGCCACTAATCCATTCAAACTAGATAATTGTACACGTGCTGCTAATACTTTACTATAATTAATTATAGTCAAACCGAAGCGAAGAACGCATTAAGACTTGCTGCACTGCATATTGTCTTTTTAATACTCCTGATTACCATGCCTACTAAGTGGTAAGGCAACATCTTCCATTGATAAGTAAAACTGGGTGTGAAGTCTTGCATGGAATATTGACTACTGCCCTGTCTGGTCACCTTGAGACAATCCGTAGTAGACTCGTTCTGGCTGCAACTAGTATCTTAAAAGCCTCTTCACTTCCAGGAGCAACGCTTTTGTCCGGATGAAGAAGAACCGATAGCTTTCGAAAGGCCTTGTTCACATCTTCACTGAAAGGAGAAAAACACACTCGTGCTAAAATATATCTTTCAAGATGGCATTGAACAACATGTTTTAATATGTCGGCAAATGGTTTGATATTCTGCAGATTCTACTTTGTAGATTTTTAAATAAATAAAAGTGACTGACTCCAACATTCTGTCTCAATTATACGGGTCGGTTGTAATGCTGTCCATCACATTCTGGTTTTTATCACATGAAATTTCTTTCAACTGCAATATTACAGATATCCATGAATTTGTCCATAGCAGCTAATTTATCATTTTCAAGGTTGGAAGTGGGGACCAGAATGATTAATCCCTTAAAACGTTCTGTTCAATTGCTGGGCAAGAGTAAAATATTACAACACTGTATAGCAGTAACCTGTCCGCATCCAGAAGAATCATTATGATTACCAGATGTAAAAGACTAGTATTTGTTTGCCAGAGAACTTCTAGAGTTTAAGCTCCAGAGATTCACATGAAAAGCCTTCATTTAAAGAAGAGCAACATAAGGAATGGAGGTTTTAAGTAGTAGAAAACTTTAAAATCGGATTTGATGTAACAACGTACGTTGTTGCATTTGATGTTAGACCCAGTCGTTGGAAATCGTCCTTTGCATTCTTCAGCCGTTGTATTGCGGTCACTTGGTCTTTTGTATATCCCAGTTGCGTTGCTTTTAGGCATCTATGCCCTCCGCTGTCTGTGGCCGTAACAACCCCATCAAAGAATGCCTAAACGAATTCAAGGACATGACATAAAATCAGATTATGTTTTTTGTCTAAGTAAATGTTTCATCAAAGATGAAAAAATTCACATTGATGTTAAAGTTCCAGTACAGTCAAATGCATAACAACCATAGTTGTTGTTTCTCTGTCACTCATCCCATGGTCTGATAAATTGAATATGGTCATGACATTTGACATGACATGTGGTGGAAAACTACTGCAGTCAATATATGATTGAGCAATTTTAAAAAAATGATTACTTGAAACATTTCAGAGACCCCATCTCCAGATAAAGCAGAAACTTCAAAATATTGAAAGCCACGAGCGTCCGACCAAAGACGACCTTCAAGTTCGTCCACAGCGCGCTTCTTATCCTTCTACGTTAAACCATAATTTCAACTCAAGAAAATATATCACAAACATAACAAAAACGAGAAAATGATTAAGTGACTGAATGACGAAATGTCAAAAATACTTATAATCATGTTAAATGAATAAGTTTTTCAAACTTCACAATGAAATGCAAGCAGCTATGAAATTAGTTCAATGCTCTTAATGTGCTTAAACTTCAATATTACAAACCATGCATTCCCACTATGCAGTGCTTTAACAGGCCCATCAGCCTCAAAGAGTCAATGCAATTGGTACCGGTATATACTTGTCTTTGTACAACCATTAATGCTGTGACATTTTAATTATATTTGAAAGACTATCATCACACTCAACATTAACATTTCCTTTAAGTACCGGTAAGTAAAAACTTGCGAATTTATATAGCTCTTTTGACAGTGCTCAGTGCCATGGTAGCTGCTTAGTTTTAGATACTTAGTCTAGCGGTAAATTTGAAATAACTGTGGTCAGAAGGTGGAGGCTCAGTCAGACAGGAGCATTTCACCCAAAGTGTCATCAATCATGGCAGATGATAAACAAATGATGTCATCTGCTGAGATTAACCTTATTAGCGCATACAACAAAGACGATGTTTTCAAGGTCGCTTGTGTTACTCATCTCCTGCTTGATTTCCTCCATCCAACCGTCCAATGCTTCAAAACTCTGTCGAGAGGAAACGTCGTAGACGAGCAGAACGCCCTGAGTGTCGCTGTAGAATTCATTTCGAATCTGTCTTCAAGAAAATCACTGTCAGAAAGTCTTTGAGATGCAATTATAAAAGTAATAAATAATAATAATAAAATTCAATTACTGTCATCAGTTTCTCTGTCTAGGGCTCTACTGTTTCCACTACCTCTGTGCCTTGCCTCTTCTTTGATTTCTGCATAGGTTTTGTGTGGCTTTGTATATGTCTTCATCATCATCATCATCATCATCATCATCATCATCATCATCATCATCATCATCATCATCATCATCATCCAGTCAAATAGCATTCTCCTTGGTCTGCCTTTTGTCTTTCTTCCTGATATACTTCCTTCCATTACTGTTCTAAACAATGATTCTCCTCTCAGCACATGTCTGATCCAGTTCCTCTGTTTTCTTTTGATGGTCTTAATTAATCAGCGATCTTTGTTCTCCCTGCCACCGTCTGTAGTACATCCTTGTTTGATTTCTTGCCTGGTTCACTCGACCTTGTCCAGCTTCCTCCATAGCCACATTTCCAATGATTCCAGATTTTGTATGTCATTTTTCTGTAGAGCACAGGTTTTCAAAGTACAAAGGGTAATCTATAAGTGATTTTGAAGGCAGAAAGTTTTATTTAATTTTCATGTCACTCACATCGTAGAATAAAGCATGCCCAGACATGTCGAAGATGTTAACTTTGACGTCACGTCCATTGACAGTCACCCTAGAACAAACAAAACCGGTTAAATTCACACCATGATAGTTTATCATATCGGTAGATGTAAAGCGGTACAAAGAGTCAAATGAGATAAGTGGTGATTAAATTGTGGACTAGTGATTCTCCAAATTTAACAGATGAGGGTCAATTCAATAGCATATTGAAAACAGAGACCTTGTAACTCCATAATCAATGCCGATGGTGGCCAAGTATTTTGGGATGAATCGTTTTTCGCAAAATCTTTTTATGACACAACTCTACAATCAAAAAACAAACAAGAACATGAAAGCACTCACACTTATAGGTCTTCACTAATGCCCACACCCTGATACAATTGAACACAGAGTTTATTTTAGCATTTTCAGAAAATTCCACAGTTATAATTATATTTAGATACTTTGCAAAGAAAATTTCAAAATACCAGTAAGCTATTTTAAGCAAGGCTGGTCTTAACAGTGGATAAACACATGGGCCATATCATCCAAAAATAATTATAATCAATTATTTATTAGGAGATAATACCAGGAAAGTAGTTTTTATGTCTGTGGTTTGACTTAGCACTTTTTGGAATTAAGATTTGTTGCTATATTAATGAAAATGCCTCTTAACTGGTACCTACACATTTTACATGATTGACACCAGGATTTTTAAATGATATTATTAAACAACCAGTAAAAATGCATTTTTATCAAAAGCATCGATCCTAATAACTTCTTGCATTGTATGGTAAAACAGTACAATTTAAAAATAATATTTGTAATTAAAACAAGAAAAACACTTAACCAGAGAAGTGGAATCCCTATATCCTCTATCAGGGGCATACATCCTCTGCTTAGGGTCCCTTTTTAGGCTCATTTTTTACCTTTCATTTCCCTTAATGTTTTTAATCCTTATCCAATATAGTTTTATTAGAGGGCTCTAAACTAAAGTTTCACTAATTTTTATCATTTCTTTACTGAAACTTTTAATATTGCAGATTTTTCATCTTTTACTCTAATTCTTTTCTTCCTTAAAAACTTCTAACTCTTTTTCAAAACTTCTTCTGACTCCTTCCTGAAACTTCTTCTGAACTTCTCGCCATCCCAAACTACACACACTGGGGTATTTAAAGGAATCAATGACATGTTCACCACCTAGTGTTCAGAATTTCAACTAGATTCCAACGGAGTTTATATGTTATCTATTTTAGATTTGAGCTGGGCTTACAGGTTTCAGTTATACTACCTCCCTCCTTCCACAGGGTACAAACCTACATGCATTCTGCAATTTCTCTGGATTGCTCATTGTAATATAAGCATGTAGCAAAATGTCATTATATAATCAAGACGGCCTATAAACATGTAAGTAATTATTAGCAAGCATTAATTATCAATTTTATTAATTAATCTAAACCCTACTCTTCACACACATAACACATATCTAAAAGCATAAATATTTGCTTACTTTTATCTAAAAAATAAATAACACCAAAATTCAAAACACCTCTTTAAAGTCAAATAGAAGTGAGGCTGTGATGTGATATATATATATATATATACATATATATATATATATATATATATATATATATATGCAACCATTAAATAGCATTTTAAAATAATATATTTACAAAAGAAATAATACCTTTCCAACTTCCACATTTCCCAAGCTGATGATCTTCACTCTGAGCGACGTTAATTTAACATTGTCCGACTCGGAATTCATGTTTTCTCAACAATCGAGCTCTATAGAATCATTTTTCGAATCAATGTTCAGTCAATTAACTCAAATATACAACGAAAATAATTATATTATTTCAAACACCAACAGTCGTCAACAACAACAAAACCAAGCATGCCAAAATTTATGTAGCGCCAAATTTATGGACTGTTTATTGTTCGGGTTGGAATTGACGTGCCATCGGCTGATGTCCAAGGCACAAGGATAGTGGCTCCACAGCATTTTATTGTTGTTTCATTGATTTAAAGTTACCTAATATCTTTGAATATCATAATATTTTTGTAATTGACATAATTTGCGTGAAAACAGCGTTTTACTTACTTATTGCCCGCAGTCCTTTATGGTTCGTCGAAGTTTCACGTATTCGATCGACTTGAAGGCTAATTTGACTCGTGAATTTACACTCAATATACTATTTTTGGCTTAATTTTTTGCAATGCTGGACTAAAATATGTACCCAGAGGGCCAGAGGCGTAGCGTACCAATGGCTAGTATATGGCTTTCTTTTAGCCATGGGCGGCACACAACTGGGGGTGACGCCGTGGCACACTTTGGAAGGAGGTCTTTTTTTGCTTGCCAAGGAATTTTTAGTGAAGGCGGCAAAATTTAGGAGGGGCGCCGGGGCGGCAATTAAAAATTTTGCAAACGGAGACATGGGCCACATGAGCGGCATGAGTGTAAGCTAGGGTTGCCAGATATCCAAAGCCAAAATACGGGGGATTGTTACTGCGATCAATGCGCCCACTCCACGGTCCAGTTCATTGTGAATTATTATGGCTAGAGCTACATGTATACTACTCTACAGCACTATAGAGCAGTGGCGTAGCCAGGATTTACGGAAGGGGGTTTGGTTTTGGTCATGGTCAACTGTGAAAAACTGTGAAAAAATCTTGACAAGCAAAAAAGTTCGTCCGCTCCCACCGACACCTTTCTTATCTCTTTTTTCTTCCTTAGAGTTGACAAGCAAAAAAGGTCATCGCCCTAGTTAACTACATTATTTCTTCAAATTCTTGAATTCTTACCGTTGTTAAGAATTTTTTACTCCGGCAACTCCATGCAAGGGGCGAGGGTTGATCCACAAATCAGCAATCCGAGAATAAAAATGCGTGAAACTCAATGAACATTTTTGTGGCAGCCAAGGAGTGTTTAACCCCCCCCCTGGCTACGTCACTACTATAGAGTAGGCCTATAGACTAGACCTGTGCGCCGCCGACGCCGCGCCGCCGCCGCCGACGTTTTCATGACGCCGCCGGTAATATAGGATCGGCGCGCCGCCGCCGCCGCCGCCGAGAGAACATCGGCGTGACGCCGGCGTCCCCTTGGTGAAATTATTTTTCTCATGTAACCAGAGTAAGCCAACACTGTTGTAATACGTAGATAAAACTGTCTTTACCATATATATATATAGTCAACATGTGCTAGCTAATTCAAAGCACAATTCAAAGCACGCGTTACTTATTTACTTCGCTTCATGCGTCTATCGAATGACGTCCTGTATTGTTTACAACTTTACATTCTGCAAAATGGCCACGGCAAAGAAAGCGTTTTCGAAGAAAATTACGCGAAGACCTAAACAGATAAGTACAAAAGGTCATCACCGGTTTTGGGGCTGCTAGAGGCTATAGATTGTTACGTAGTGAAAGCTCAGATAAGCATAAAAAGGTCATCACCGGAATTTAGGGGCGCAAAATTTGTACCTTGCTCCGAGCGCCGAATATCATCTACGGCTCTGTTGATAAAATGTTTCTTAAACTGTATAATTTTATTTTTACTAGTATTATAATTTTGTTACGTTGCTTTCAAATGAACCGGGTGACAAAAAACCACGAGGATTGAACAAAACCGACGATATCATATGGTATCCTATTAGTCATCGCACGTATTGTACTGTATTAACCGTTTGTACGCCGCCGACGCCGCCGACGCCGCCGCCGCCGCCAATAAAGTCCACGCCGCCGCCGCCGATAAAATTGGATCGGCGCGCCGCCGCCGCCGGTGATAAAGCGGTCACACGCCGCCGCCGACCCTCAGACCGTAGGTCTATTAGACTAGGAAGAAGCAATAAACAGCACTGTTCAATGCACCGCATCATCTGCATGTAGGCCTTGATTCTAGTGAAACAATATTACAAACAAGTTATAGGCCCTATTATTATTATTATTATTATTATTATTATTATTATTATTATTATTATTATTATCATCATCATCATCATCATCTATCATCATCATCATCATCATCATCATCATCATCATCATCATAGACCTCCTAATCAGTGTTTAATCTAGGTCATTTCCAGGAAAAATTGCCCTTTCCCCTCCCTAAATTTCAAATCCCCCCGGAAATTTTGGCATACTACATGGACTAACAGCAGCCCCTAGCAGAATTCCCTCCCCCGGTTTTGTCAGTTTCCCCCCGGAGTCCAGATTAAACACTGCTCCTAACGAGTGCTAAGTTCCTGTTCCTGCAGTTAAAGTAAGTAAGAAGCAGAGGAGCATTGCTGCCTGCCTCAGAGTCTCTATTATCTTGTTTGATATTGTACTAAACTGTACTAATGACTTTTAGTTGACGTTTTATCACGCCAGAAAAAAAGTAGTATTGTTTCGAGTTTAGACTACGTCTCAACGAAGTCTATCGATCGACCTAGCCAAATACGGGAGGAGATTCGGTCTCCCGCGTGGCATCCGTCCCCCGGGAGGCGGGAAATTGGAGCTAATATACGGGAGCTCCCGAAAAATAGGCTTACGGGGGTGGCGTTATATAGCGCATAGTATGAAATGGCTGGGAGTGCTCTGTTTCGAACCGTGTAGACCGAAATAATTGATGAAGGTATTATTGATTTCTCTTGCCAAAGTTAAAGCAATGAAGAAGGAACAAGAGGAAAATGTGAATTTTGTCGTTTGTGCTCTAAGCCATTTAAGCCACGATGAATCCAACGACGTGCTTCGCTATCGCTTCTGACGAATAAGTCACAACTGCGAGGAAAGTCTGGTCCACTTTCAAATTTTATTTATTCCTATAAAGTATAAACTATCAAATTTAAGCAGCAGAATTTTGCATTTTTTGCATCTAGTCGTTCATTGATCATAAACGCTTTTGCAAACATAACCCACCGCACACTTCTTCTATAGCGCCTCAACCGCGACAACACCCCATATTGCCATAATGCTGACCTGTGATCCCGCACCTGTGATCACTCAGGGAAAAAGAGCAAGAGGAAGACAAATAATAAATAATATACAGACAGCCGAAGAAAATCAACAAGAACTAAAGACAACATCGAACTGATAAGAAAAACCAGAAGCAGAGAAGAGTGGAAATCCATGATCACTGATGTAGCAATACATGGCACTTGAAGAAGAAGATGATGATGATGAAGACAATGATGATGATGATGATGATGAGTGATCTTGAATTGGCGCATAGATGATTAGGCCTAGAGATCACACAGCCGCACTAATTTCACCAAGGTCCCGATGAAGAGTGAAAGAACGGATGTCGAAGGGGACGTAATAGAGAGAACGATGTCCGCATATTAGATAGCCTAAGTGGCATCGACAGACGAAGTCTGTGTCGTATCTGATCTCATGCGATGCGTCATTTATTCAGTCACTTTCAGTGCGTCGATGGTCGTGATATTCTGTCGTGCGTTGTCGATGACAGTTGCGTCGCTATATTCTGGCAGAGGAGGCCCTCTAGCGGCCCATGTTCCTGCCAACTGTTCGACCATTTCCGGCGTCATTCTGCTGGTTCAACTCCCCTCCTCCCCTACAGCATCGCACCTGTGCCGGCCACATCAGCCGACCTGCTGGCCCATGCATCGTGGATTCTGGCGAGTACAACTCGGCGACCCACCACCCTCTCCACATCGGCGGACTCCGAACCGCCGCAATGCATAATGTATTGGACTCGTCACGTAGGTGAGGAGGAGGAGGAGGAGGAGGAGGACGAGGAGGAGGAGGAGGAGGAAGAGGAGGAGAACAAAGGAGAGGCGGATCTCCCCTCGATCGACGGTTGGGACATGTCTGGCGGCGGTGATGTCGTGGAAAATAATCGTTAACACCAGCAGCCACTACGCGACGAATGCCGGTTGGACAGGACCCTGACAACGGTCACAGCGCGCTTCATTATGCCAGCGGCGGCGGCGGCGGAGGGGCGGCCGCCATTTTGTCGTCGTTTCTGCTGACTCACTGTGGTCGGCTCTCGGCCATCGATCGATCGGCCGATGGCTTTGTACTGCTCTGCCTCGGCAGCCAGAGTCCGTGCGACCCACGCCACGTCTTCTAGGTTCCATATTGTACAGCTGCTAAGGTTCTAGATGGACAGATTCAGTTGCTTCAACACACAGCCTATCGTAGCCGATAAAGACACATTTATAGTCGAGCACAAGGCGCCATCTGGATGCGTTTCGAACGCGAAAATAAAACTTCTGGTTCCTTGTGCCAAACCACGGTTCGTTACCATAG
Source organism: Metaphire vulgaris (assembly GCA_018105865.1). Classification (NCBI taxonomy): domain Eukaryota; kingdom Metazoa; phylum Annelida; class Clitellata; order Crassiclitellata; family Megascolecidae; genus Metaphire; species Metaphire vulgaris. The sequence goes on along the minus strand of CM030832.1, from coordinate 49,798,655 downwards.
AAACTGCTTCAGATGAGCCTATAGGCCTAAGAGATTTTTGTCACAGCATTCACAATTTGGCTTCCAGGTAAAACGATCAGACAAACTGTTCATAAGAGTCTTCCACAAGCACCACAAGCTTAGAATTTCAAGTGATTTTACACACACGGTGGCGTAGCCAAGGGGAATGGGGGAGGGGGTGTTTAAAACACCCATTGACTGTTCGACCAAATTTTTTAAATTGCGTATCAATATACATGTAGTTGTACGCGCTCAGATACCTTTAAGTTATAATTCACTTACTGAAGCAAACTAATAGTTGACGACCTTTTTGGTTGTCAGAATTTTTTGAAGTTGGGAATCATGGATGGAAACCATACCCCCTTCGGAAAATCCTGGCTATGCCACTGCACACACACTGTATAAGCCTGTATCGGTGTAGGCCTATAAGTATGTTTGCGTTTAGAGATTTTATGTAAGAAATATTGTCTACTGATCAACCATATGTCGGATGGATAAGCACTGACGTCTCAACTGCTTCTTATACGAGAATACAACATGTGGACATTTGAAGAAAACTTGGCAAAGATAACAAGTAGACTACAGACTATGACTTCAGCCTAGCATAGGCCTAGGCCTCTCGTCATGGCTTACAGACTCCAAGTTACTAGAATCGTAGGCAGCGCATCTGCCAGACTCCTCGTCGCCATGGTGATTTTCGTTGCAGACGCAGCCATATTGACCAATATTGACGACGGGTGAGTCATTTGCCGATCCAACTAGTGACGCAGCGCAACGATACTACACACACAACGCCGACGGCAATGGACCAACGCTTATAAGGGGTTCACAGAGTGTACTGTCCTTAGAGGCAACGCCGCCAACGAAGCCGGGATTTTTCATCTGCCCTTTGCTAAAAGAGCGCCGACAAGTTTTCAGTAAAAATATTTTCACGCAGATTGCCAAGATTCACCCCATCAACAGTCTACAATCTACACCTCTCTGTTTTAATCGACGAGTGCAAAAAAGTGCTTTTCAGAATCAGGCCTGTTCTTCGTCTGCTTAAATTCGTTTCGATTTAGATTTAGAAGGAAGACCCTGGGATGAAATGCTAGACAATATTTTTAAAATATATTTTAGATAAATATCAAGTTTTCCTGTCAAATTAGATCAATGAACCAGCCAGGCAACGCCCATGAAATATCATGAAATATAGGCTTTGATGTAGTTTTACTCCGTTCAATATAAGTGTGTATATAATACATATATATATATATATATATATATATATATATATATATATATAATGATTGCTGGAAGCGCAGGACATCCTGTGAGCTCTTTTCAAAGAATGCTCCAAAGCATGTTCATCCTATGATATTCACTAAAACATCCATCCATCCGCTAATCCAGCAGTGTCTTCCATTGCATGGTTTCTGAATTCAGCAAGAGAGAGGCCACATATACAGAAGCAGCGGCAGTCTGGCAGCATCGATCTATGCACGCAAATTCACATCCCGGCGTCGTCAAGGATGTAGTTGCCACGCAGCTGCTCTCTCGGGCGCCACCGCCACCACCCTACACCATTCGACACAGGCCCACGAGCCACCGGGTTCAGCCGCTCGCCCCGATTCGCATAAACAAGACGGCGCGTGCTTTGGGCCAGGCCCATCAACAGAGGAGATCGGTTGGAAAACGCTGCACATGCGGAGGACACACAGACGCCGAACCATCAACCGTCGCTCGGCTGGAATAGACCGCAGCAGCAGCGGCAGCAGCCGACCGACCGACCGACCGACCGACTAGGTTGGCCGTCCTACTATCATCACCGGAGCCCGTCTATTGATTTGTCCTCTAAGAGCCAACTGTGTTTCGTTCGCTTGCACATTGCTTACATCATCGTCAAAGCGGAACTGAGTCTTGCCTGGCATTCGTTCGTCTACGACGACACAGCGAACACATTCAACCGCTGCTGCTGGCTTTTCCTAAGGGACAGAAGTCGAGGCCGCGGGTTCAACCCGATCATTTATGACCCGACCTCGCGAAAAGGTCGCCTCTAGACACGCCATCTGAACGTCTGGATTGCTCAGCATACACTTGAGACGAAGGGCGAAGGAGGGGAGGCGGAGGGACCTCGAATGGCTGCGCTGCGGCTCTGACCAGACAAAGACGAGGAGCTGAGCCAGAGGAAGGCCCTCGATCGATCGGTCGGTCGGCCGGCCGATCGTCCAACTGGGTCAAGTAACCCGGACAGAGGGTGGTGCTGCCTCGTCGCCGTCGGTCAAATAGTCCCCGGTTTCTCTGAAGACTTAGCCGTCCATCGAACAACGGGTTCGAACCCCGGACGCTTCTAATAATCCAGAATATCACAACAACCATTCGGATTGCATCGAAAACGAGAGATCTCGGGAAATATCGGTAAGGTTTAAATCAGAATTTCAGTGAATTTCGATCTTTATTGAATAGAAACTCGAAAACGACGCGTTTAGCGTTCGAAAACAAGAAATATCTGCCGATCGAAACCATCGTTAAGAGCGCTTTGTCGTAAACGTAAACAATAGAGTTTGCCTAATATCGCTCGAGGTTCTTTAGCCAGTCCGTTTTTGTGGCGCATTTCTTTTCTGATGTCTTGAACAAAGATTGCTGCTTGTGCCAAAGTTTGAACCCACAGATTTTTAAAAAGCAAGCACTTATCTCATCATATTTGTAAAAGGCCAAACGAATTACTGCATTATTTTGTTTAGGCTACAGACTACAGTCAATTGAATTAGGCCTATGCTCCGTTTTGAGGTCAATTAATGTCAATTAATTTATCAAACTCAACTTCAATATTGGTTCCAGCTTCAAAACTGTACATATTCAATTGCAGATCTTTCTGGGTACTCCCATTTACTAATGAAGCTTGGATTTCTGCTAACTGAAAATATGTGTTTTCATTTGGCTACAGATCGCTTAGGGGCCGTCCATAAGTGCGTCACGCTCAAGGGAGAGTGGTCTAAGAAAGTATGACAGTTTGTGACGGGGGAGGGAGGGTAAGGACCACCGCGACATCACACTTAAGTATAAATAAAGCCATATATATATATATATATATATATATATATATATATATATATATATATATATATATATGATAGGAAGTAAAAACGTTTGAGGGCTGTTTTTGCTTATTAACACTTTCTTAGCGTAATTGGCGTAATTGAAGAGAGTCCGAGGTTTGTGACAGGGGAGGGATGGGGTTTAAAAAAACTGTCAAAAATATCGTCCCATACTTTGTGGATGTCCCCTGTCTCATATACTTTGTTTTGTTGGCAGTTTCACTTTTCTAAGGTGACTGAAGAAGCCTCATCAAACTGAATGACCATTTAGGACTGAACATCTGATTTAATTGATGGTCATCAATTACTGTTGTCGATTTGATGTTTTTTCTGAAGATGAGGAATGACTTATATATATTTTGTAGGATGCATTTATTGCATCTGGAGCAGCAGCAATAATATTTGAGAGATTAGCTGTTGCATTGTAGAACTAGCCTCTTCTTTGGAGCATTCATTGATTTGCTAGAACTTATTCTAGACATTATTGGTTACTTGGATTATTGCTTTTTGATTTGGCCAGACACTTCCCGCACAAATTGCGTCTAAACCAGGCAGAAACTGTAAATCTACCTCACGGAATTTGAGATGGAAGAGATGGAAACAGTTGAGAAGGATCTGGAATCTGTTACTATGGAAGAAGGAGTTGATACTCCTACAGATGTCAAAGAGCACGAGGAAGAAGCAAAGTCTGTGTTGAATCCGCCATCCCCAGCCACCTCCAGGAAGTTGGAAAATGATCAACGTAATACTGATTCATCACAAAGTGAGCAGGAAGAAAGACCAGACTATATCTACCATCCATCAAACACTGAATTAGATGCAGCAGTAGAAACAAAACCAGATGACAACACAAGACAAGACTCCAGTACTTTAGATCTCATCACAGGTATAATAATAATAATAATAATAATAATAATAATAATAATAATAATAATAATAATAATTTGATTTAAAATGGTTTAGTCAGTCTGTGTGAAGACCACTGTAATGACTCCACTGCGCATTCAATATGAACCGTTTTGCTTAATAAGTTTACTGTGTTATCTGGCTGCCATTAAGTACTCTGGTTCTTGTTGAATGTGTTTCTTCCAGATCTGATTTGGAATTCTTTTCCAAAATGCAAGAAAATACTCTATTTATATTGCTTTTTTTGTTAATATTACCTTCATCTCAGTGAATTGGATTCTTCTATATCCAAATGTCTGTTTATCTCTCCAGCTTATTGTCAAAATTCCATGAAAGTCCTGATGTCACTTAAAAGCATAAACATATGAATAGTAAAAATTGATAGGACTGCATATTTGAGAGGCATAAAAGTAGAAGCTGCTTAATGTTATCAGAAGCACTTTGGTTTCCTTTGTTAATAGATGAATATCTTGAAGTTATTGTTAATGTAAATGCTGCTGTTGTTGATTGTTGATGATGATGATGATGATGATGATGATGATGATGATGATGATGATGATGATGATGAAGAAGAAGAAGAAGTTATGATAGCAACAATGATGGCTGAATGCAGTAATAGTTTTGTTGATTGTGATGATTTCACAGAATCTTCCTTTCCTTCGATCATTCCAAAAATGAAGAAGACTCAGAAGAAGACTCTCAGCGAACTCCACGAACAACTTCTGAAGAAGCTCAATCCTGATCTCATTCCACCTGTTTCTGCGAGTCTGTCGGATATCTTTAAAACCAGAGCAAGCGACGACTGTTCCAAAGAACAGCAGAGAGAATCAGAGACAGAGACGCATGACTTACGCTGTGGGGACCCAAAGAGTCCCACACCCAGAGAGGCATCTAATGGTTCAGTGAGAAATCCTGATGGTGGCGCAGCAGCCGTTCGACGGATAGAAAAGGGTCTTTACAGGTGTTCTGTAGTCGACTGCAAATGTTCCTTCAACCGCTTGAACGACTTGAAGATGCACGTGGATGCTGAGCATCCTCATCTGAACTCGTATCCGTGTTCTTTCTGTTTTAACGAATTCAAGGAACTCGACTCAATGACTGAGCATGTGACAGCTCATGTCAAGAACGTGTTCAAGTGTTCCCACTGCCAGATGTCGAGTGACGCAAAGGATGAGCTTCTAGGCCACATTTCGGCAGAACACCCAGATCTCCCGAAGAAAATCACGATCTACATAAAGATCTTGAACAACGATCGACAGAAAAGAGCTGCACTAATTTCAAAGAGTGCCAATGCAAGCGTTCAGTTGAACCAGAATACAAGCTTATTATCATCAAACAGAAGTGAAGGGGCGGTCATTGCAGACAAAATATGCGCAAATGGTGTGGCTTCAAGCGCCGAGTCATCTGCTTTGGCTGGCATTTCTGATAAGAAGGCTCTGAACAACGAGGTCACAAAATCTCGAAGCTCAAGAAAATCCTCGAGGCCCATCAAGTGGCAAAGGGATCTGGCGGATGACATCGTTCGCATCTTTTCTGCAGAAAAGAGTACAACTATTCCGTGCGATCGTTGTTCGTTCACTTGCAGTTCTCAGCTCCATTTGAACGCGCACCGGCTTGATGGTCACGTCGGCCAGAATGTCTTGGCGCTCAAGTGCAAGATTTGCAGATTTTCAACCGACGTCAAGATGTCTTTTCAGAATCACATGGTCCATCATAAGGGGCGACATGTGATTCGTTACTACATTTGTCCCTATTGCAGCACTGACACGAACAGCATGGACGTTGTGGAGGAACACATCCTAGACAAGCACCCCACTGAGGCATTTAGGTTTGAGGTACTTCAGGAAACTGTTGAGTTTCTCCAGGATCTGTTCAAATGCCCCGTATGTCGAGGAATGTTCTTGTGGAAGGACGAGTTCATTGACCACGTCAGGTCAGTCCATTACCTGGATGAGCTGGCGGAATATCTGCTGGAAAATTTTCCCGGAGCCTTTCCACCGAACGGTTTTGTTCCAAAGTCTCTCTTTCTTAATTTGCTTCCAGAAACAATTGACTTTGAAGAACAGCCCGTTGAACAGATGGTCGTGAGTTCAGATGAGGAGAATTCTGGAATAACAGCCGTTGACGAGAGAAAGGACATGGAAAGTCTAAACGAAGAGACGAGCATTTGCGTTCAGCCAAGCAGCACGAGGGACAAGGAGAAGGTTTTCCAGTTCAACTGTCATACCTGCAGCTATACTTCATGCGATTACGACAGGTACATGGCTCATTTCAAGACTCACGATTCAGAGAAACCAGACAGTCTCATAAAGAAGCTTCTCACGAAACCTGGGGTGCCGCCTTATGCGTCTGGCCAGAGCAGTGACCTTGAACTTGACGTTGACACTTTCCGGACTTCACCGTCACTATTTTCAGGTCGGAAGACGGGAGGCATGTTCCACTGTCACCTTTGCCCTTTCACCTGTACGAAGACAGTCCACTTCAAGCGACATCTTGCAATACACACAAGAAACGAAATGCTGAAGGAAGGCTACAAGTGCGGCTACTGCCAGTTTGCGCACTACCGCCTCAATTGCGTAAAGTTTCATCTCGGAAAGTACCATGGGGATTTCCCAAACAAGATGATAAGGATAATGGACGGAATCGAGATAGAATTGGGCGTCAACGACGACCCCGGGAAGGTCAAAAGTCATTCGATCCAGCCGATCTCTTCGGGTCCACTTCTTCGCACGGCAAACGAAAAACGTCCGACGATTCGATACGGAGTTGCCAAGATGGCGTCTGAAGTTCGACGTCCGCCGGAGTGTCGTGGCGGGTCCTGCTCTGTCTCTGGACTTTCTTCTCAGGAAATGTCATTGTCAGAGTTTGAGCTTCAGCTGCCGGGTTCCATGATCTATCCTGAAGCGGTTAAATGTCCCAAGTGTGATTTCACGAACAGAGTACGGATCAATCTCATACGACACCTGAAGCTGCATCGAGAAGAAGCCGAGATGAACGAGGACCCGACCTACGCGGCTACTCTGTCAACTCTCTCGAAAGAAAGCTCAGAGCTGAGGGCCTTGATGATGAAAGATGTCCCGCGTCCCTCTGCCCCGAATGCAAGTAAACACGAAGACTCGTCTGCGTCCACCACCGCTGCAAGCAAAAGGAACCTCATATTGGACGAGAAGCCGTTATTGCGAAGCATTCTCTGCGAAAAGCCTGTTGTAAGCATACAGGCATCATTCAAATTTTCTCACAAAGATTTTAACTTATTGTTTGATTTTTCATATATACAGACAGATGCAAACAATTTGTAACTTCAATTTGACATGCTTTGAGCTGAGCAACTATATATTTAGCTAATACAAGGGCGGTAAAACTTTTTCTTTCAAGGGCCACATGAAACCTATTATTATATTAGGCAGGCCACACATAGAAAAAGCCAAAATGTTTATAATCTCAAGTGAAAAAAAGAAGTACTTTTTCGGAATCTATTATTGCAATACCGATGCAAAAACTGTCGAGACATTTTGGGGAGAGGTTGAGGCGTAATTCTTCTTTTCCCCTGAGCGCTGCCAACCCTTTCTAAGAAAGTGTCATGTTTCCATAGAATAATTTCAAATTATCTCACTTTCTGCCGCTCGTTTGCATCTTTCTAAATGATCTAGCGGGCCGCATGCGGTCCACGGGTCCTAATTTTCCCACCTCTCCGCTATTAGTTAAATTGAGGCTAATCGATTGTCAATTGTGCCATGGAGGGCGCCACAAGCCAAATATTGGGTGGGCCGACATGCCCTGTTTGAAATTGGACAATGCAAGGACTAGTGCTACAGTAGGCTATAGATATGCAAAAATTCAGAAGAGTGATGAAAGGAATTAAAACCACATATTCTTGTATCTCTATGTTTGTTGTGTCAAACCGTACTAAAATTGTCAATATATTCTGTCTCAATTTTATTCTAGAGCTTTCGAAATGCCACGAAAAATAATGAGCCATTTGAAACGGCACTGTACAAAGTCTTTCAAAATCTATTCTCTGTCAGGTTTTATAGACCACAAAAATATTATAAAATTGATACCCTGTTTGAAATTGGACAATGCTAGTGTTACAGTAGGCTATAGATATGCAAAAATTCAGAAGAGTGATGAAACGAATTAAAACCATGGAGGGCGCCACAAGCCAAATATTGGGTGGGCCAACATGGCCAATATTTCAGAGTCAAGACAGCGCAGCGAGAAATTCTTGCCGTTATGATCAATCGATCATTGAAAAACACAGTTGCATGGTTATATAAATATAATAATTTTGAATGTCTTCCACATCTGTGACATCTCAATTACATATGGCAATATTATGCCAATATATTGGGGATTTGGGGTTATTAGTTCCACAAAACTTTGTAATTTGCCAACACATTGTGGCCCATTGGGCCTAAATATTGGGTGGGCCATGGCCCACCTGGCCCATCCTGTTGCGCCCCGATGAATTGTGCGCAGTAAGTGCAGCATATTGCATTAATCAAATAGGCCTACATAGAAATGTTTACAAAGTTACAGTTCATTGTCTTCTCGAGAGAGATGCTGAAAACGAAAACAACCGATTCTTTTCTATTTTGCAGGCACCGAAACTTGAGAGAGAAAGCGTGGAAAGTGACTATTCAGACAGCGACAGCAATTCCGAAAACCACGATCTCAGAACGATCTCTCGATCGAAAACCCCGATCGTCGACTATTCTGGTTACGCCGTTCGCCTGCGCGGCTCCGATGTGTACCAGTGCAAAGACTGCTCTTTTGTCCATCGATTTCCCTCAAAGGTCAAACGCCACTTTAACTATAAACACACCACTTTGATGCCCTACCGGTGCGGACATTGCAGCTTTAAGGCGGCAGAGAGCGGACGGGTTAAACGTCACTGCCACCAGGTGCACCGATCGCGGCCAGTCCACATCCTGAAAGCCGAAGAGTCTGCCGTCAAAAGAGACGACAGCGGCACCATCGTCGGGGGCCATGGGTCTGAAACTGATGACGATGTCATGATTGTGGACGAGACAATATCAGGAGACAGCGGCGATGGACATGGCGAACGCTGGCTTTCACAGTTTGTGATAACAATCGACAGCAACCTTCGCTGCTGTAAGCTCTGTGGCTACCAACAGGAAGAGGCGATGTCACTGCAGCACCACGTCTACACCAAGCACCTCAAACTCTATCCGTTCTCGTGCAAGTATTGCGGAGTGGCGCTGACGGAAATCGATCGCGTGAAACGACACATCGAGAAACACCACTCGGGAATGCCGCTGGTCGTTGTACGGAGGCATTTCGAGGACTCTCCGCCACCAGGTGGCGCCATCCAGGCGACGGCTGCCGACGACAAGAAACTTACCAGAATTTCCGTGAAGCAAGAACTGTTGGAAAACGACGAAGAAGCACCTCAATTGGATTTCTATCCAAAATCAGACAATTTCGGCGCTTTCCCCGATTCCAGCGGCTGGAATGACGAAGATGGCGCCGATTCAAATACGGAAAACGACGATAGAATGTCGACGTACTTTGACGAGTCGTTGATCAGCAGCAGCCGCGATCAGCATAAGGAAACGGAGGATTTTGAGTCATTTTCAGGAGCGGGAAGCCATCGACGACTCTTCAAGTGCGTTTACTGCGGAATAATTTCCAAGTGGAACCGACGCGACATACGCCTGCACATAATGCACGTCCACCTCAAGCGACGCGTCTACACGTGCCGCCACTGCAGCTTTGGTAACAGCAAAAGTAAGGCAGTCGTCAAAAGTCACTGTGCAAAATTTCACCCGACAAAACCGGTCTCCGTTCGCGACGACATCGCTCTGTTTAACGCCGTCATTCCGATCGAAGACAAGAGCGGAGTGGTCACAATGGCATTCTCAAGTCTGAGCGGCGTTCCTGTGCTCGATATCGACGAACTGGAAAGCATCTTGTCCAAGAAAGTGTCGGCAAAACCAGAGACACAGCAGAGACCGCCAGTTTTGGAACCGAACTGTAGGATTAAAACCGAAGTAGATCATGAATCGGAGAGTAGAGGAGAGAGGAAGTCAAGACCTTTTGTTTCAACCAGGGACGCTGCAGAGGATGGAATTCCACTGAATCTTACTTCGGTAAGACTCCATTCGGCTGGAAGCTCTCAAGAGAAGAAGCCCAGGCATGATCGTCCAACACCAGTTTCCACAAAGGCAGAACCGGCCGCCGTCAGGCAGAGAACCGAGTGGCGCTGCAAGTTGTGCAGCTTTGTCAACCAGAATGCCAGTCATGTCAAGTATCACCTGATCTGTTACCACCTGAAACTGAAACCTTTCAGTTGTCCGTATTGTCATCTCTACATCTGGAAGTCTCAGGGAGTGATGAAGCACATTGAAAAGCTGCACCCGGGTAAGGAGAAGAAGGCATGCGCCACTGTGGAGGAGAAGGCAACCTACATCAGCGAAAACATCGAGAAAGTGGTTCCTCCCCGGGGGGCAACCAGCGCGCCAAAAGAGGACGCGGCTCCGGTTGAACCGAAATCGGTGGCGGGTACTTCGACGATTGACAGCTCGGCGTCCAGTCAACAGACGATCGGCTATTTCAGGTGCGACATATGCGGTTACCAGGACGCGAGGAACGACAAGACAAAGTACCACGTCATCAAACAGCACCTGAAGCTGCGCCAGTTCAGCTGTCCACACTGTCACCTGTACATGTGGGGTCGACAACAGGTGGCAAAACACATAGAAGAGGAACATCCCGGGATGGAGATTTCCATCACCAGAACGTTCCAGGAATACGAAGACTTTCTCAAACAGATCATCACCAAGGTAACCGATCAAACATCCGAAGCATCTTCGGCTGAAGACGAAACAGATGCCGGTTCAGAGTTTCACAAAACGCCGATCTCATCTTCGCCTCCTCCTCCTCCTCTTCCTCCTCCTCCTCCTCTTCCTCTTCCTTTTCTGAGCCTTCGTTGCAATCGGTGTTCGTTCGTAACCGACAGCGAGCTGTCTCTTTCGGCGCACAAGCGTTCTCATAGAATGTTCCAGTGTTTCCACTGTGAATTCAGACACATGTTGGCCGCCAAAGTGCAGATTCACTGCCTCGCCAAGCATCCAAATAAACTGGTCAAGTACAGACAGTGCGACTCTTCTGCTTCTCCTTCTCCCTCGTCCGTCAATTCGCTCGGCGACCATCGTTCAGCACCGGAGAGGAAAGGTGCCGCTCGCGTCTTTCACCCGTGCGACGAATGTCCCGCACATTTCGACACCGCCTCCGAATTGGAGAAACACGTACAGAGGGATCACGACAAGGGACTGTATGTGTGCAATTACTGTCACATTGTGATGTGGAGTAGAGCAGGCATTGACGAGCACCTCCAACAGACTCATCCAGAAAAACGTCCAAACTTTAAGCATGTGAAGAAAGAGCCAAATGAGTCGGGTAAACAAAGGCCTTCTTCAGATTCTAGTAAAGAGGACGAGTTACCATCTCAGAATTTGGATAATCCCAAAGACGGCGCTTTCCAAATGTCAAATAAGAAGTCTTCTATTTTTGCTGACCAGACGCATTGTGGCACCACAGGTGATGCGTTTGCCTCCTACAGGTGTCGGCTTTGCAACTATCACAGCGGCAAGGTAACAGTGATGCGGCATCACACTATGTCACACCTGAGATATCACCCGTACCTGTGTCCATACTGCGACGTCGTCAGGTCTGTGAAGAGTTTTCCGATAACAAAGCACGTTCGTAGCAAACATCCAAATTGCGAACCCAAGTTTCTCTATGCACGAGACGAGGAACTGGAGGCTCAGGTGAAGAACAGCTACTATCGCGTTCATCCGCAATCGAACAGCTCCTCAACACGCGAAGAAACGTCAAAGGCACTGCTGGTCGAAGACAGTAACTGTGAAAGGAAGGTTGTTGCCTCAGAGGTCGTCTTAGCATGCAGACCTGCGTCCGAATCATCATTTCCCGCCGTCGTTAGCTCCATGCTTCCGAGAAAGGTTCTGTACAGGTGCACGTTCTGCAGCCTCAAGACCCACATACGCACGGACATGAGGCACCATCTGATGAGGGAGATCCAGTACAAGCCGTTCCGCTGCATGTTCTGCACATACACGGAACCGTGCAAGTGGAGCATGCGCAAGCACTTCCGAACGAAGCACGGCGGTGCCGAGGTTGAGGTGGAGGAGATACGCGACTCGGAAAGCGACGCACAGGTGGAAAAGCTCCTGGAAAAGTGCACCGTGCTTCTCAAGTGTACCACCGACCCGGAGCTGCTGGCGTGGAAGCCCTCTGTTACGCCCCAGCGACGGGTCTACGGCGTTGCACACGTTCCGCCGTCGAAACCGCCGAGCTGCTCTTCTTCTGCGCTGAATCCGAAGCCGATGTTTGGAACTTCGTTGTATAGACGGCCGTTTAAGTCGATGGCGATCAAGTTCCATCGCTGTCCACACTGCACCTACACCAATACGAACCTCAAGCTGGTCCGTGGCCACATGGTAAAGCACGGTCCTTTCCGTCTCCAGTGCGGATACTGCGACTACCGAGGCCACTATCCGAGCAGAATCCGCAAACACCTGAGGCGACACCATCCGACAATGCCCTTCAAGTGCACAAAGGTCGCACTTCCCCCAAAGGACCAGAAACCCGAAGAGATTCCAGTTATCCACGTGCCCCGGGTTGCCGTGAAAACGCAGAATAAACCGGCGCCAGGTCAGTGTCCTTGAGCTTTTGGCTTCGCTGTCAGAGAGCACGCTGCGAAAAATGCTTTCGGGATGTTTTGCGAGATGCTTGCTTTCGAGGACTAATCAAGATTATGATCTGAGATTTGTACCTTCGATCCTAAGATTCGGCCTCTCCCATGCTTAATGATTCCGACGACTTGTATGCAACCGTTCTTCCATGGATGTTTAGTATGTGTCTTTGTGTCATTTCATAGATTTTGACAACCATTGAATTGTCAGAAACTTGACTTAAATTTTGAACAAATGCAACATTATTAAATCACTCGTTTTATAGTCGTTGCTATTTTAGATCATCTAGTCATTGAAATGTCATCGCCTGCTAAGCAGTGGCGGCTCCAGGATTTGGCAAGTGAGGGGGGCGTTGGGGTTGCAACTTCTAATCATGGGGGCCAACCATTTGTTGTTAGGTATACAGTATTAAGTATATGGTCCCAACAGGGGAGCCATTGGGGGCCAGGCACTCAATAGGGGGCACGGCTCCCCCGGGGCCCCTGTGGAGCCGCCACTGCTGCTAAGTTTTGCAGCATGAAATTTGCAACATGTTACGTCATATTGGTTTTGTTCTGTTGATTGGGTTTATGTTTGTGTGTGTGTGTGTGTGCGTGCGTGTGTGACTAAATGAATAAGTTTCTCACGATGAGATACATTCGGTCTGTTATGACAATACAATGAAACTTGTTGGCGCTATGGGAGGCCCAGGCATTTGCAAACAGCTTGCATTTGATCAAGTTTTTTTCATTAGTCATACAGGTGTAGAAAGTTGAAATTGTTCAATTCTGTCTCACAGCAGTGCATGCAACTGTTTCATAGATAACAGGTATTTCTAACAAGTACTTGCAAGTATTTCTTTCCAAATATTTAAAAGCATGTTTTGATTTTGACCTCCCTGAATGCTGACCCATCTAGAAGCTGTCAGGTGTTTAGAATGCCCTCCTTTGCTTTTCTCTAATATCTCGTAATATAGCGGCGTTGTGCTATAGCTTACAGCTGCATTTGGAGAGTGAAAGCTGTTCAGAGTACATCTGCACTGACTGCCTATGCCTTTGTTAAGTACACTTGGAAGAATGGTTTCTATCAGTCAGCGGTCAAATCGTTCATGTACATTTAGTTCAGGGGCGTATCCAGGAATTTGATTTGGGAGGGTTTAAATATTTGGGGGCGGGGGGTATAAGCATTAACTATAAGCCATATAAACTACATATAACCACATATAATCACATACAGAACTTTAAGGTAGACTGACTTTTGGGAGGTATATATACCGATATACTCCCCCCAGTCGCTACGCCCATGATTTAGTTCTGTTGTGTTTGGAATAGGTTTTGCGCAGTCATGATAGTATCATTGTGAAACAATGTGGAATTGATATTCGTATAAAGCTTTTGGATAAAGAAACATTAAATTTTAATGCTACATATATTCTGGTCAAGAAGTACATTTCATGCACAATGCACATGTATTGCGTACATACGAGTGAAGGGGAGCTTCGGTGAAGATAAGTGGGCCGAGTTGTTTCTGTTGTCAGGAACGGTGTTTCTGGACGGTGTTCCGGTGGACATACCTCTGATACCCGATGGCTGCGGGTGGTACAGGTGCCTTCAGTGCGACTATCAATCGGTCAATCGCGAGCATTTCAAGATGCATGTCGTCATCCATCGTCCTCCAAAATGGAAGTGCTTTTACTGCGATCAGAAGTACTCTGTCATGTAAGTTGACTCTCTGCTTCAGTCCTACGATCATCCCCCGAGAGAGAGAGAGAGAGAGAGAGAGAGAGAGAGAGAGAGAGAGAGAGAAAGAGAGAGAGAGAAAGAGAGAGAGAGCAATGCTGCGTCGGTGAAACTTCTTATTTGCGGAGAAAAGGAAAACTGATGCGAGAAAAGTTCCTCAGTGAAAAAGCGCCAAGAGCTTAGGCCTATATAGGCCTAAGAGCTTAGGCCTATATAGGCCTAATAAGGAGCCTGGCAGAGATGGCCGAGCGCCGCAGAATGCCTGACTGCAGTGCGAACGCCCCCTGTGGAGTGTTAGCGCCGTTGTTGTTTCTAAATGTGGATATAGATGTGTGCTTGAGATGACCATTTCCAATTTGATAACGGTGTTCTAAATTTTCCCCAGTTAAATAATGATTACATTCGAAATGTTTCTTGCAGTTTCCGCCTTCGTCGTCATAGCAACTCGAAGCATCCAAATCTTCCGATAAAATGGGTCGACGTACAAACAGGACATGTTAGCATGGGATCCCTCAAGCCAAACTCCACAGTGAGCAGGTTCGGTCCTAACATCCACGAAAGACCTCGAAGCACTGCTAGAAAGTCGACCTCAAAAGCGGCTCGCCTGCGAGTCATTGCTAATTTCACAGCTCATCAGCAGCAGACAGTGGAGGGAGGCAGCGAGTCTTCAGGTCTCGATTCGGACCTGACTATCGTGGACGAAACGCCTTTTGTCATCGGCGAACCATACTCTTTGGTTACAAATGATTCCGAGTCAGAAATGGACTTTTCCGTTGACCTCGACCCGAGGAGTGACGTCATAAACCTGTGTTGCCATTTGTGTTTGTTTACTACTGTGGACCGCTTCGATTTCGTCAGCCATCTTGCAGACATTCACGCTAATGTAAGCGACTCGGTGAGCATAGAAGTCCTGTCCGGTGTCGAAGACGACGAAGCGTTTGCCCTGAGGAGATGCGGGTTCTGTCGCTACGAAACATTCGCTGGGCAGGAGTTCAACGCTCACGTACGCACGCACACTGTCGAAGGCCCGACACAGTGTGGTCGCTGCTCTTTTGCGAGTTTTATGAGGAAAACTGTTGTGGACCATATCGAGTCCGAACATCCGGGTCTAGAAGTGCAACTGCGACCTCTGAAGGATCAGTACACGATGTCCACTCGGCAGTCGCCACTCAACGGTCTCGACGCCATTGTTATGCTTGAGGACCTGATGAAACTGTCGGATCTGGAGTTTCAGTCTGTCATTTCTGCCCATAGGGTGTCGTTTGAGAGACACTTGCTTTGAACCCTTAATGGACTTTCAAATGAAGTGTCTTCAACTCAGTTGGTATTGCTGGTGCTTAGGGCCTCTATAAGAAGAAGAAGAAGAAGAAGAAGAAGAAGAAGAAGAAGAAGAAAGAAGAAGAAGAAGAAGAAGAAGAAGAAGAAGAAGAAGAAAGAAGAAGAAGAAGAAGAAGAAGAAGAAGAAGAAGAAGAAGAAGAAGAAGAAGAAGAAGAAGAAAGAAGAAGAAGAAGAAGAAGAAGAAGAAGAAGAAGAAGAAGAAGAAGAAGAAGAAGAAGAAGAAGAAGAAGAAGAAGAAGAAGAAGAAGAAGAAGAAGAAGAAGAAGAAGAAGAAGAAGAAGAAGAAGAAGAAGAAGAAGAAGAAGAAGAAGAAGAAGAAGAAGAAGAAGAAGAAGAAGAAGAAGAAGAAGAAGAAGAAGAAGAAGAAGAAGAAGAAGAAGAAGAAGAAGAAGAAGAAGAAGAAGAAGAAGAAGAAGAAGAAGAAGAAGAAGAAGAAGAAGAAGAAGTTATCGATGAACTGCGTTGACCTGCCGACCGTAAATAGTTACGGAAAACAGTGTATGGATATAATTATGGCAGCTCAATATTATTGTAATTATTCTAAATTGGCGCAGAATGAAGCGGCTGTTTTTTTCGCGTGCGCAAAAGGCGTCTCGTCAATTCCTGGACCGTCAGTTTCTATCAGCCATTTTAAGGATATGCTGGATGCTGTAGATTGGAACGATGCGGTGGCGTAGCCAAGGGGGTTTGGGGGTTAACTCCCACTTGGGCGCCGACGAAAAATTGTTTTAAATGTGTTTCCATGTATTTACAATTTTCGGACGCGGTTTTGAGGGTCAACCCCCCCCCCCCTTGGGGCTGCTGACCAAATGTTTTAAACGACATAGGCGTTACGACAAGGAAAGACGAAATAGGAGTGATACATAGGATGACCTTTTTTATGCTTTTCAAGATTTTTTGAAAGTTGGTTACGGTCAAAATCAAAACCAACCCCCCCTTCCGGAAATCCTGGCTACGCCACTGGAACAATGTATTTATAGCTTGCTCTGAAAATAATTTTGATCAAGCTTACATTAAATTTTTAAATATTTTTGCTGATTCATCGGATGAAGCTTATCCTCTAATGAGACGAGAAAAATTGCATCAATTGGCCTATTTAACAATCCTCGCATGACGCCCGCTCTTCTTTGATCTCACCCAAGAAAATCTAAATTATATAAAAATATATATATAAAATATCCAACATTAGAATATAGGCCTAAAAGGTATTAACTTAAAAATTAAAATTAAACCAAATACCTAAAATATCCAACATTAGAAGATTTTAAAAAGGTATTTGCTGCGTATAGCATTAAATTTAAATCTATTTGCCGATCATCTGAAAACCTATTTTGATCCAATAAAATTGGAAAACATGCCCAAAATAACTCTAACATTTGGAAATTAATAAATGGCATCTTTAATAAGAATTCATCTACTGAAACTTTGATTAAATTCTCAAATACCTCTGAAAATACTGAAGACAATAATTTAATAGCAACAAAATTGCATTGAATTTGCCTTAGTCCTCCTCAGGTGCAGAACGATTTCTCTGGAATTTCCGAAGCTAATCGTTTTCTTTTCAGCTTTGAGAGTCGCTCCTTCGGCGTCTGCTCTTAATTTCCCCCATAATACGTACCCCACCCCACTCCACGCCCAATGCCCGCCGGTCTTTCTCTTATAGGATGCCGACTGCAGGTCGGGGTTTTACGATGACAGAATAATTCAATTGGGCTTTTGACAGAAAAATTATTAACAGTTCTGTTCTTTTTATCCCCTAGTTGCCCCTCCCCCCTCCTCCTCAACCCCATCGCGTGACCCGTTCTGTTTGCATCGTGAAGGTTAATGACCATTCGCCCAGAAAGAAATCAGAAACACTACGAGGAGCTTACAAGACACGACTCATAGTCACATTCAGTCAGACGGAGACAAACAGATGGCGCTCGTCAAACAACATCACAAGCAGCAGATCATCTCCGCATCTGTACTTGGCTGCTGCTGCTGCTGCTGGTGGTGACGTCATCGTGAACCTTTCCAGAACTTTCAGTGCAGAGGAAATGCTGCGGGGGAGGGAGTGGATTTGTGGAACAGTTTGCAAAAAGCAGTAGTCATAACATCTGAAACAATAAACGGATTCAAAAGCTATCTGGGAGAAGAATCGTGTTATTAGACGCTGTTAGAGTAATAATAATAACTGTAGTCGCTTCACACACACACACACACACACACACACACACACACACACACACACAGAGGCTAACTTAGCCATTCGACGTCACTTGAAATCGCGTTATTATGGATCTCGAACAGCCTCGTTCGCCGTTAGAATTTTTAGACGCGATTTTCTAATAAACTAAAACTAATCAAAGATAGGGTTTCGATCGATGTTTAATGATGATCTGATATCATTAGCTATGTATCTGTTCTGTAAAACGTCCAATCTGCCGTCTCCAGCATTCGACTCAAATACCATCCAGTTAATATCGCATTCAAACAACGGACAGACAGATTAGATTATAGCGATTGGACGTTGTCTCATCTTCTGTCCAAAGCAGAATAATCTCCAGATACTGTATCATTGTATCATTGGCGTATCAGTCACTATAACGACCTCTGCCTATAGGCCTCCTACAGCCTGGGGGCTTGAAATTCTCCGCTGTATAATCAGTTGCTCGTTCTCGACCGGGTCCTATCTGTTTATGGCCGTCCTCTGCCCCTCCCCATTCCTCCGTCGGGTCCCCCTTCAGCCCGATAGTAATCTTTGGACTCGAGAGGGTTTCGTTCCCGGGATGACCTTAACAGCGATTGCGGCTGGGCTGCATGGCGCTGGAGGATGATGATCGGCGTAATACGATTGGAAATAAGATGCACGAGAAGCAGTTTCACTTTAGAATGTCTTATCGGTTCTGATAAACGGGCAATCTTAAAGACAATGCATCCCGTTATTTAGGGGTTTCTCGTTGGAGTTCAGTGTAAGGGCGGTCTAAGGCAAGACCAGTGTCTGCCTCTGATCCTGTTTCTTGTTGATTAGTACGCACTTACTTACTTCGTTTTGTGCAAGTGATACAAAAGCTCGGAAAATCACCAGCAAGAAAATCACCAGCAAAAATTTCATATCCTGTCTGTCTCTGACTCTGTCTGTCTCTGTCTCTGTCTGTCTGTGTCTGTCTGTCTGTCTGTCTGTCTCTCTCTCTCTCTCTCTCTCTCTCTCTCTCTCTCTCTCTGTGTGTGCGTGTGTGCGTGTGTCTGTGTCCGAACCCTCCCGTTTTTTAAATCTGCCAAAACATAAACCAGTCGTCTGAATGATGTTCAGCTTCTTCTTCGGACGACTTTTGTACTTAATTTTGTTGAAAATGACAAGTTTCAATTAGATTGTCAGACTGAGAACCTTTGCCTTTCGAATAATTATTGTTCATCAACAGACAGAATGCGTTGGAAATGCATCGATTGGTATTTTTCACCTTAGCATCGGATTTCCATTTTTCTCAGCACAAGATCTTACTCACTATATCCGAATGAAGCGACAGCCACCGGGGGTGGTGGTGGTGGTGGTGTCTGGTGTCTGGGGTGTGTGTGTGTGTTATTCGTCGGTCGGTCGGTCGGGGGATCGACCCCATCGCGTCCTCTGCCTTCGGCGGTCGATCTTGTTGGTTGTGATTTCGTTTCTAAAGACATCCGATGGTCTTAATTCTGTGTTTGAAATCGTCAGCTTCTGATTTCAAATCCATTTCTTTGACGGTTTCGAGCGATGCGTTATTTTAGCTCCGGGGCGATTCGCTCTCGGTCCCTTAGCCCGTTGGCAGGGCGTGAATCAACGCCCCACTCCCGCCTCGCAGGGTTAAGCCATAGGAAGTGGGTGTGCTGGAAACATTGCGCAATAAATAGACTGACTCCACTCCCCACGCGTTTGAATAAAGACCTTCTATACAGTTGGATTTGGTCAAGGGTAGAACGGAACACATTAAAACCACAAGATACTAGTAAGAGGAGATTGTCAGCAGGAGAAACGCCATCCGTCTGACTGAACTGCAGTAGAAAACAGCGGTTAACTGCTCTAAATGAAACACCACAGCAGCAGCAGCAGCAGCAGCAGCAGCAGCAGCAGCAGCAGCAACAACAACAACAACAATGCCTCAGTTTAGAAGAAAATTTAAATAGTTGAAGCATAAGATATCAGTGGCGTCATTTCACACTTTTCTTGGAGGGGCGAGAAAATTTTTTTTGCAAAATTTTGTCAAACTTTGGGCAAATTTTGGCAAATTTTAGGCATTTGTTGCAATTTTCTGCAAATTTTTTGCAATTTTTTGCAAAATTTGAGCAATTTTGGTAAATTTTAGGGCCAATGTTGGAAAATTTGCAATTTTTTGATTTTTTGGAAATTTTTCCAATTTTTTGCACATTAATACATTATAAATTAACATTTTCATTTTCCTTGGGGGCGTGGCACCCCAGCCCCCCAAATGACGCCTCTGTAAGATATTCGAGCATATTTCTTCGATTAAGATACTTTGGTTGATAACTCTTTTTTGCTTTTAAAACACGTTTGATTCTTGTTTCTTCTTCTCCGAAACTGTCTTTGGCTTCGTAATAACCAAAAAAAACAAAGCAAATTATAATATAGCGCGTATGTTTAGAACGTAATTTCTCTGGCCAATGGTGCATTGCGTTTAATTAACAGGCAGCCTATTGACGCTGATCATGCGGGTTAAGGATTGGGTTCGACCAGCGGGGGTTCGTTATGGAGTGACGGCGGGGTCAATCGTGTGGGGTAACTTAAAACGTTTGCCCTGTCTGACGGGGTCTTACGTCGTTGGCCCTGAAGCAGCAGCGCCTGTGGTCCTGACCGTGATCGCGTCCGGGCCGTTAGAGCTCAGCGGGACCCGGTTAACCCCGCTGGCCCTCGATTGATTGACAGGGTCCTGGGGTCCTGTTCTGACGACGACGCTATCCACAGACCCCCACCTGCTCTGGTTCACTTCATCCGGACATATGCCCTCTGCCCCCTCCGCGTAAATAAACCCCTTATCGAATTTACGTTTGGGGAGGAAGACGAGGCTGCTTTGTTGATTTCAGACAAGAAATTATTCTGTGGACGAATCTCAAGAGAACGATTCTATTTGGAGAGAAACTCACAAACAAATGATTACATGGAAACTCGGATTTCATCTAAAAAGAAAACAATGCATCCCCTTTGTCAGCGGCCAGAGGAGAGAAGACGACGAAGAGAAAGAAGAAGGAGAGATGCGAACAGACGAATGGAAATTTAGTGGAAGTGGAGGATTTAAAATATAGGATCACGAAAAAGTAAAAACATTAGGAGAAGAAGAGGAAGAGGACGAGGAAAGAGGAGGAGAAGAAGGAGAGAAGGAGAGAATGATACGACGAAGAACATGGAAAATAATTAAGAAACGAGAAATGGCCGAGGAAACTGGAGTGGATGGGTGATAAGAGAAGCAGAAGGAGGTGGATGGGGAGGAAGGAGGGATCTCGATGGTTCTGACCGTTTTCCATCCTCCGTGTAGCTTACTACCAGTGGCGGCTCCACCGGGAGGGCCAAAAGGCCCGTGCCCCCCATTGAGTGCCTGCCCCCCAGTGCCCCTCCCTAGTTGGGACCCTATACTTAATGCTACATACATTAAACAACAAATGGTTGCCTCCCCATGATTAGAAGTTGCCACCCCAACGCCCCCCACTTGCCAAATCCTAGAGCCGCCACTGCTGACTACTGCGTCGTATAATTAATTTGCTTTCCTGAGCGATAATAAGGGTTGGGACGGATGCGGCGTTTCTCTGGAAATTGAATCGTGGCTTTGGTCGTCCTTTTTCCTCCGACTCCAAAAAGTGAAACCATTACGACCGAAATGAAGAGCAATGACCCACTCCCACCCCACTCACATCCTCTGCAGCTTAAGTGGGAATCACGACGAGACCCAGCAGCAGCAGCAACAGCAGCAGCAGCAACAGCAGCAGCAGCAGCAGCTGATGCGGGGACTTGCGTCGTGGATGCTACGCTGTCCCAAGAGATGAGTCAATCAGAGTTTACGACTTTCCTTACGAGAATTCCGACAACAACCATCTCCAGTAACTGCTGCCGTACGTCACACCTGCCTACTCCTCCTCCCCTTCCCCTTCCCCTTCTCCTTCTCGCCGTTTTTCTTTGTCCTGCGGCTGTTGCTGTTCTATGCAATTGCTCGTTCTTCTTTCCTTCTTTCGATCGTTTTTCGATCTTCTTATTGTCTCCTCTTTTTTCATCTCCTTCTTTTCGTTCTGACTTCTTTCGCTCTTATTTTATTTCTTCATTTAGAAAATACTGCAATTGTAAAGATCATCTCGTTCTTTCATTGTTCTCTGTCTGAGATACAAAGAGAAAGCGAAATAGATTTGGATGGAAACATCCAATCGAGTCATTTAAAGACAGGCAAGAGGAGAAGACAGACAGACAGACAGACAGACAGACAGACAGACAGACAGACAGACAGACAGACAGACAGACAGACAGACAGACAGACTGGGAGAGAAGTAAAGACAGCAACTCAGAGTCTTTATTTCGTCTAATTCTCTTACATGATTACATGATGCATGATGCACACACACACACACACACACACACACACACACACACACACACACACACACAATCTGTTGTTGTAAAATATTCACACACGTCGTACATTCATAGAAGAGGATGGGATGAAATGACGACATCTTGTGCATAGATATGTTAATCATAGATCGTTACGAGTTTAAGACTCGGTGGTCGCTTCGAAAGCGCAGCGAGTATATCGTTACCATGGAAACGTACATGAAGTTACTCAACGCGATGTTCACCCGTAAACAGGCGAAGAGGAGAGAGGGGGAAGGGGTGGGGGAAGAAGAAGAAGAAGAAGAGGAGGAGGAGGAGGAGGAGGAAGAAGAAGAGAGGGAGAAAGAAACTTTTATTGATTGAAAAATCAAATGCATGTGGCTATAGTATAGAGTGAGCGAAAGTGCGAAAGAGTGACTGAACGTAGGAGCGGACGACTCTGCGCGTTTGCTCCTCCCCCCTTTCTACCGAGGTCTGTCAGGCAGTGGCAGAGAAGGAGGAGGAGGAGGAGGAGGAGGAGGAGGAGGAGGAGGAGGAGGAGGCCTTGGCAGTCAAACGACGTTTTTAAATAGACGCCTGTAGCGTTCATGCCATTGGCAGAAGAGACATTGGCTGTGGCAATTGTGACAGTCGTCAATAGAACGGGGTTTGAGGTTCCGTTTGGCATTGTACCCAGACAGGGAGAGAGAGAGAGAGAGAGAGAGAGAGAGAGAGAGAGAGAGAGAGAGTGAGAGAGAGAAGAGAGACCCTCGGCGGTTCCCCTTGGCTCCCCTCGGCTCCTCGCCAGGTCGGTCGGTCGGTCGGTCGGTCGGTCGGTCGATCGGTCGATGCGGCGGTCTTCTTGCCTTGGCGGCGGCGGCGGCGGCGGCGGCGGCGGCGGCGCCTGTGATAGTTGGCTGCTCAGACGGTGGCCGTCGAACGCAGCGCCGTTCCTTCGCTCTCCTTCTTCAATCCGTCGGCGTTTAAAAGACTCCGGCGGCGGCGGTGGCAGCGGCGGTGGATCTCGACGCTGTTCTCTGCATCCTCCGGTCTAGGAATGACAGGCGCTGTGCTCGAGTGACACGACATTCCGTCGTCATTTCGCGTCACGGATTACTTTGAGTCGGTCGCGAAAATCGGAGAGACGCTTTCGAGTCGGATACTACTGCTAAGTCGGAAGTGCGTCACGTGATCAGAATCCCGGAGTTGGAGGAAGTGGGGGGAATCGGAAGAGGTCGTTGTCTCCGACGGACTTTTCCAATCCCCACCTCCGCCCAGGTGCTCTATCGACCGTGCAGGGGCGTTGCAGACGAGGCCCGTCGCATGAGATTGCAGATGTTGGCAGTGGCGGCACCAGAGATGCTGCGGGTGGGTGGGGTGCTCTGGCGAGGGGATTAGGTTCTCCCCCGGTGGCGCCGTGGCGTTGGTATGGGATGCAGACCGGAGAATCGAACTGAAAGATTCAGGCTCAGCAGCAGCAGCAGCAGCAGCATCCACGCGTAAGCATCCGGTTGCAAGTCATTCGTTCTTTCGTCTGATGTTCGTTTGATGAGTTGTCACGTGTCTCTCTTGTCATTCATGGAATTCCGTCTGGGAGTCTTCGACGATGCGTGACTCATCTGTTGAATGACGAACTTGATTGGAATGAATTTGATAATTTCATCGACAGTTAAATTTGGCTTCGAACTCATTGACTCCCAGAAACTGCCTTTCATTAATTATCATCGCTCTCTTATTATGATCGGGGCTGTTTTTTTCTGCTCCCCGTTGACTCACTCTCTGCCCCTCCTCCCACCCAACGTAACCAATCAGCACAGACAAACAGACAGACAAACAGACGGTGACGAAGAAGGATGAAACAAAGAGTGAGCTTGACTGAACGAGATTGCAGAAGGCAGGCAGATAAACACGCAGACCGACAGGCACACTCACAGGGACACTCACAGGGACATACCGTCGGACAGACTAGAATGATTTTTAGTGTTGTGTGGTGCAGAATGATCGTTTTCAAGTGCAAAGCGTCTAACGAAACCCTTCATACATAAAAGTGCAAATTGCTGAGTGAATGAATGAATGAGACAGACAGACAGACAGACAGACAGACAGACAGACAGAGTGAGAGCATTGACGAATATTGCATGTGGCCCGAGAATTCAAACGTAGAAAGTAAGTAAGTAGTTGATTGAGTAAATGTAATAATAAAACGTACCAGCGTAGGGTTAATATACTTGGAGGAGAAGAGGTCGTGGAGTATTCAGTTATAATTACTAATTAGAATTGATATGCTATAGCAGAGCATCGAATGTTAGACTCAAGTCCCTGTAATAATAATAATTTATAAATGGCGTCGTCCGTTTGGATGAACGTTCTCTGCTCTCGTCTTCTAATCCAGTCTTAGAAGTTATATATTGGTTTTGGCGTTATTAAATGCCAGATGGCTTCTACTCGTCTACACACACGGCGAATGGCCCCTTAAGCCGACCTGACTCTGTTGACCCAGATCGCATTTGGTTGTCTCCTCACCGACTGCCTTTTTGAAATTCCTCTCTTTTTAACAGTGAACTTTGGCCTACAATCTCTCTCTCTCTGTCTCTGTCTCTGTCTCTCTGTCTCTGTCTGTCTCTCTCTCTCTGTCTCTGTCTCTGTCTGTCTGTCTCTCTCTCTGTCTGTCTGTCTGTCTGTCTGTCTGTCTGTCTGTCTGTCTCTCTCTCTCTCTCTCTCTCTCTCTCTCTCTCTCTCTCTCTCTCTCTCTCTGTGTGTGTCTGTCTCCAAGCACATTTTATCTTTTATCCGAGCTTCAATTTTTTCAGCGATAGTTCTAACACTTCTACCTACTTCTCTGCTTTCCTGTGATCTTATTCAGGTGCGTTCAGGTGAACGCAGTTCAGATTTGTTTCCGGGTCAGGCATTTTTAGTCCCTCCTCCCTCCCCCCGTCCTCCCCCGCAGCAGTTACGTCTCTGAACGAGGAATTGTCCTGTGATTTTTCTGATCTGGAGTGTTTTCCAATTAGATTCTGCTACGAAACGCGTGAGAAACCCGGTTTCTCTTCTACGATGTCATTGATTTATGACCGGTGGATAGACATTCGATCGTATATTCTGTTACATCCTCCGAGACTGTTTCTGCGTACGACGGACTCTCTATGCGCCACAGCGTCTCTCTTCTCTTCGGATGTAATTTTTGATACATTGTTCTTCTATTTCAGATTGATTTCCGTGTCCTCCATTTTGCTTCTCTTCATTTTTCCGATCGTGGTAAAGTCTTCTTCTGTCCGTTATCAAATTACGTATTATAACTAATTTCGAATCATCATCACTTAAACTTACTTAAACTTAGCATGATTTAAAGTGGCTTAGAAGGCATCAGCCACTTAGGGCGCTAACGGGGCTTGAAGATTCAGCCTGACGCTATTGCCATCTTTTATTTATTCTATTTTATTTATTTATCTATTTATTATGAATTTAAAAGGTCTGCTTAATTAGTTTCGCGATTACTGTCATTCGAATTGCAGTGTGTGTGTGTGTGTGTGTGTGTGTGTGCACGTACGTAGAAGCGGAATCAGGTGGGTTCTGTAGGTGCCGCAGGGGTTAGGCCTATAGCTCTCCGCAGGTGCAAAACCCTCGCTCTCTGCTGACGACCCAACCAATGTCTTCAGAGCCGCGGATATTTCGTGAAGAATGATGTCAGGTGGTTGGCCACGTTGTCTCGTCTGTCTCTTTAGGAACCAATGATGTCTTGTCTTGTCTTCAGTCATCCTCGCTACGAGGGTCGAGAGTAGACCGCATCATCAATGAGACTGTTCCATTGTTTTCTGTTGTCTGTCATTCGAATCGCCATTTCCATTGTCTTTCTATTGTCCATTGCATGATGCAATCAGTCCATCTATACTCCTGGGTTTGCCTTTTTTTCTTTTTCCATCAGTTGTGCCTTGTATCATTTCCTTTCCAAACAGGTACCTGTCTTCCTCATGATGTGGCCAAAGTATGACAGTTCTTTTCTTTTGATAAACTCCAAACATTCTCTTGTAACACCTCCCTTCTCCAATACTCATTCATTACTTCTTTTTTTCTCTGTCCATGATATATGCAGAATCTGTGTTAATCCTTTCATCTCGAACGCCATGATCTTTGCTTCGTCTCTTTTTGTCTAAGTCATGTCTCACATCCGCATGTTGCCACCGGCCAAAATAGAGTTTTCCAATGATGGACCGACGGAACTGAACCTTCATCATTCGCCGTCAAATGGTAGGATGGGCGACCACAGCAGGTGCGCTGGTGGAGGGAGGGAGAGAGAGAGAGAGAGAGACAGACAGACAGACAGACAGAGACAGGCAGGCAGGCAGACAGAGAACCTTTTTGACATAAGATATGGCGATTGTTTCCCAATTGCGATCAGAGCAATGTCCTTTGAGAGCAGTCTGTGATCTTTCGCTTTCAATGGATCGGTTTCCTCGAAATCTCTGTCGCCATCTCTGGCTTTGTCGACTGAAGACTCGAGTGCAGACTGCAGAAGGGGTTCATCGAGATCTCAAACTGGATTCTGATTGCGTCTGCAGTCTTTATGCCGAAGACTTCAGTGTCTGCTGCGTCTTCTCAGATTAATGAATGCTGTTTCCGTTGAAAAAAGGGAAACGTCACTTTTCTTGTTTTTTTGTATCGATGGTCGTCGAATTGGTCGAAATGACGTTTTCTGTCCAATTTCTGACCCTCTCTTGACCTTTGTAGCGGATCATTCAGAATTCTAAATGAGTTTTTAAAGTCTTCGGAGTCTAAATGGAGAATTTCGCTCTCACTGAGTCTGTCGCGATTATTCACTACAATATTAGTACTGATGTTGCGTTCACAAACATATAGGTCTTATCGCACCGGGTGAAGTAAGGATAAGTCTGTCACCATCCCCTCCA
The DNA here is from genome assembly GCA_018105865.1 of Metaphire vulgaris. Classification (NCBI taxonomy): domain Eukaryota; kingdom Metazoa; phylum Annelida; class Clitellata; order Crassiclitellata; family Megascolecidae; genus Metaphire; species Metaphire vulgaris. The sequence goes on along the minus strand of CM030832.1, from coordinate 49,771,432 downwards.
GCACCATCCACCTCTTATGCGATGACGTCATCGCAGTCGCTGTCTTCACTGATTTCTGTCATCTTTCAATCGAACGACTTCACACGAATGACTGACTGAATGAATGAATGAATCAGTGAATGAATGAGTGAGTGAGTTGTAGCAGAATGCAGACTGTTTTTCTTCTCAGCAACTGGGAGTTGTGGCAAAGATAAAAGATTGCATTTGAATGACAATTAAATTTTGGCCAACACAGTGGATATCCCTCCCCCGCCCTTTCTACCCCTCCCCCGGGCCCCGTCCCGCCCCACCTCATTATATTCTAAGCGCATTAAAACCGTTACTAATAATTCAGAAGCAGAGGTCGGTTCAGAGACCAGGCCAAAGGCAACGCTGAGTCGCCGACTGCTCTTATCCGAGATAAACTCACGACTTCCTCCTTATCTGGAAATCTCATATCGACGATTTGCGGCAGATTCGATCGTTATGTTGCTCGAAGACCTGCAACGTCACCGGATCTGGTCACGTGACACACGCCGACGCCGCCCGTGTTCGATCGGAGGAGGAGGAGAAGGAGGAAGGAGGAGGAGGAGGAGGAGGAGGAGGACTCGTGGGACCCCGTTTATTTTATCCGTCCTTTTATTTCTGCGTCGCTCGCGCCGGGGGAAACGGCCGCTATCGTCTGCAGGGAGAGGGGATGGGTGGGTGGGTGGATGGGGTGAAATAAGATACTGCGGAATTCAAGTACAGATCTCTTCGCGTGGACAGAAGACCCATCGCTGTAATGGAGACTGGAGAGACCGAGCGACGGAATTAGATTAGAAATTCCCGCCTTTTGCTCCGATGTCTTTGAATTAGGCCTAATCCAAAAAGAGCATTTCAAGTAGGATTTCCCTTTTCCCCGCCAATGGCTGGAGCTAATTTCAAAAGAGGGTGTTCTTGTGACGAACGACATTAATTGTGAATGAAATCGTAGGCTGTGACTCTGATGCTGTTGATTCGACCGCGTTTCGCTAGCATAGCAGTTGTCTGACGCCTCCTGCCATTTAGCTATGCCACTGCAGCTAGTGCAGTCACAGTTGGACGTTGTATTTTTAGAGCGATGCCTTCAGCTCTCTGCTTGCTCTTGCAGATCTAAGCTATGTTGACATTCACATGTACTCAACCGTAATCTGCACTCGATGCGATTTGCCCCGTCACCCCGTCACCGGGGGTCAACTGCACCGCTTGCCTGTTGCCTGTCCTATCTCTCAGTCATTGAATGCATTGCATAGTATACAACGCAATCGCTGTCTCGATCATGATCCAATGTTTGGGATAAGGATCTAACGCAATGGATAGTCATCCAAATAATTTGTATGTTTCTATGCAGCGCGCATTTGGGATTATTTGGATTTGGCGAAAGTGCTTCAGACTTCAAAGAACTGCGAAATTCATCTTGAAATTCACGCCAAAAATCGCGAAAGAGTGCAAATGGATTTGGTCTGGAGTGGGATGGACCGAGTGGAGCGAAAATATGACCAATAATACAGATCGTGATCTAAAACGAAAGAGTCAAACATCAGGCGTCCAACTCTCGCCATCATTCCCCATACAACACATCACAACACTTCATACGACAAGCACAAATATTGCGTCTAAGCCTTTAACCACGCAACAACCTCGCCTTCTATACTAGGTCATGCATGATCAAAGGAGTTTGTTAGGATCACAGCCCTTAGATCATTAGACTGGGGCGTTTTAATTAGACGGCGTAAGATGTATTAATAGTCTGGTCTATTGGTATTGAAGCATCGTTCTGGTTCGTACCAGACGACGACCATTCTGTCGCGCGATCATCTCTTTCGCTCGCCGAAAATTCTTGATCTCCGTTCAAAAGCGAAAAAATCGTTTCATCTTTTGAGCGCCAATTAAGCAACAGCAGCAGCAGCAGCAGCCACTTTCCTTTCAAGTCATCCGCGGTCTCTGCGTTCCTATATTCATCCGATGTCCATGTAATGTCCCCATTCCTCCTCCTGATGTTAATCGCATGCGAATGGAGTTACGCGTGTCTCCCTAATCGCTAATCCGATCTTCTTCTTCATGGTTCGCCGTCGCCGCAGACGAAGAAGAGGGCGGAGGAGGGACGGAGGGAGGAGGGGCAGAGGATTGACGTACGAAGTGGAAAGAGTCGGTGGAGTTACTTTTAGTTATGTTTTTGCCACTCCTTCTGCTTTTGATCTTTGTCATTCGATACGCTTGATTTTCGGTCATCAATCCGACTGTCATCCTTTGCTGTTGACTGCATCCCGGGGGACCCTGGGACTCGTGGAAGGGGGGGGGTCACAGGGCTCGGCTGATTGCGGTTTTCCCCTCTGCCAGCCACCCACTGGCGACGGCGCTGCTGCGACATGTCTACCGTTGGAGTTGGAGTCAGACTGAAGGAAGACGAACGGTTCTCTACAGAATGTTGTTTTCCTGCATAATATGCATCGCCGTTTCTCTCCTAAGCGCCATTATTACCTTAGTGCATTGTACCAACGCTGCCTACCTTAGTGCATTGTACCAACGCTGCCTACCTTAGTGCATTGTACCAACGCTGCCTACCTTAGTGCATTGTACCAACGCTGCCTACCTTAGTGCATTGTACCAACGCTGCCTACCTCCGTATCCGCGTATCTGTTTATCTATCGGCTCAGTGGTTGCTATAGGAGGCAATAGAGGTATTTCTTGACTGTTGCGTTTACAATTTACAGCTGCGTGTGTAATATGTGTTTACGCCATCGGACAGTAGTCTTGAGGTCAATGGAAGACGTTTTTAAGCAGGGAATTTCCAGAAATAATGTTTATCGCCGCCTTTCCTTTGAAAGCTTAGGTCGTGCTACGCAAGACATTTCACGACGACTGCGGTGAGGAGTGGAATGGGCGGATGGGTGGGGGTGGGGTGGGGGTGGGGGTGGGGGTGGGGTGGGGTGGGGTGGGGTGGGGTGGGGTGGGGGGGGTGGGTCCGTACGGTTGCAAGACGGTGAGAAAACGAGGGAGGAGTGGCCATCATTCCCACCCACGTCAAGGCAGACGAAAGGAGAGAGAGCGTCGCATGCAGTTTAGCTCTTCTCATCCGTTGCCCTTAAGACACGCAAAGCAAAACAACGGAGGAGAATAGAAACGACTGCACTGAACCAGAGACGGGAATCCAGGAATCCATATCATCGCCGGTGAGACATATCAGACTGCAGAGTGGAATGATCCAATGTCAAAAAACCGAACAATAGTAATCAGTCGATTCGTCGTCGTCGTCGTCTTTACGAGACAGAGAACGCCGTGAATGTTAATAATTGATATACAGGGCGGAGACTTTCTTACTTACTTATCTCTTGGCTGATGCTGCGCCTTGTAATAAGACACAGTCGTTGAACGCACAGCAGTGACAGCACTCGAGAGAGAGAGAGAGAGAGAGAGAGAGAGAGAGAGAGAGAGAGAGAGAGAGAGAGAGAGAGAGAGAGAGAGAGAGAGAGAGATAGAGAGATAGAGAGAGAGAGAGAGAGAGAGAGAGAGAGAGAGAGAGAGAGAGAGAGAGAGAGAGAGAGGCATATAATGTATGCGCGTCAGTTGTAAATTGTCTCTGACTTTTTGGGTTCGCTTTGATTTTCAAGAACCTTTCGAATATGTTTACCCAGCAGGGCTCATCGAATATTCATGAATGTAGATTTTCAGACAAAATACCGCGCATGGTCTATATGCAGCGGCAAAGGCTGACCCAGAATAAAATAGGGCGATTTCACTTTTACCCCCACCGCTGAAAATATCACCCCAGTCCCCCTCCCGCCTCCTCTGTAGAAATCTCTCCACTCAGATTTCAAAGTTCGTTTATAAAATTTTTGATTCATTTCTGGTCTAAAATTTCACCACATCTCGCTTTTTAAGGGCTGGTAACGAACGATAGGCTGTTGCCCTGCCCCGTGCGAAGACTGTTGCCCTGCCCCGTGCGAAGACTGTTGCCCTGCCCCGAGTGAAATTCGGCGTTGATTTTTTATGTCTGTGTTTTTCTGTCGTCTTCTGCATTCAGCTGGCCACTACACGTGACGACGCCATTATTGTCAAGGGCATTGACCACCATCACCAACACCAGCAACGGCAGCAGCGGCAGCAGCAGCAGCAGCAGAGCTTGAGGAGACCGAATCAGCAGAAGTCAGTCGTTCGCTACTATAAGCTGTATAACCGCTGTTCTGAGCTCCATGTCAGCGTCAAGGGATCGATGGTGCAGGCGAGGGCGACACTCGAAAGCCACTACGGTAAGGATCGGCGCTGCTGCAGCAACAGCAGCAGCTGCAGCAGCTGCAGCTGCAGCAGCTGCAGCAGCTGCAGCAGCTGCAGCAGCTGCAGCAGCAGCTGCAGCCTCCGTCTATAGTTTCACTTCCATTGTCAATGCGATTCACTTGAATGTTATGCATTTCGAGATTCTCATGATACAGTGCATGTATACTGTTTCGTCATTTTGTATAGCGTCACTTAGACTGCCCAATCTGGCATCCTATATAATGTATGCGTCTGAGGATGTCGCCTGACCAAAGGAGGAGGACCTTTGAATACAGTGAATCAGTTGGAGTGCATGGGGTGGGCTGCCGTTGACATGCTGTGCATTGTTTATAGATGGCTATGAGTCATCGTATACTGTGCATCGGTCTTCTCTACTAGCATCTCACTAATTCCAGGAGAAATTCATAATTTTCTGCTTTTGGTGGGGGACCAGATGAATAGAATCATCGCATTCACCCTCGTGTGGTCACGTGACTTCCGCTCCGTTTTCCATCCGAACGCACACGTGATCAGAGGTGTCACGTGTCTTCTTCCGATACGTTTGCTTATAATGTGTATTTATAGAGTGGGTGGGGTGGGGATGGGGGTGGGGAATTCGTTTAACAGCCGTTTTCTTTATCTGAAAGCTTTTCAGCCTCAAAAGTGTATCTGATAATTCTTATACAAAACCCAGAGACTCACTATTCGCGTAAACATAGACAGACGGACGGACGCAGACACCGAGACGGACAATTACAGTGTTCCCATTAGCAGAGGCATTCCAATGGACGCTGACTGATGTCTTAACGTCCGATTTCTATCGGAAATGATTGAATAGGAAACGAGGACGTTACAACTGTTTTATGTTGAACTTTTTTGCCGATGCAGAGCACGAAGCACGCGAGCGCCTGCGTTTCAATAGACGATGCTTTTAAAAATATCGGTTGTTAAATGGAAGGGCGGAGAATTCTGATGCGTTTAGGCTTTATAATGGTGCCCCGGGGGCGTTTCAGGCCGCCGCCGCCGCCGCAGCAGCAGCAGCAACAGCAGCAGCTATCAGTGGCGTTGTATCAGGCAGAGAGCGCCTGACAGAACCCGAAGAAGCCCTCGACGACAGAGAATTGATGTCTTCTGGTATTTTGCTAAATGATAACAGAAATATTTCGAATTTCTTTCTCCGCATTGAATCGCATATTCACAGTCCAGAGTATTTGACATTCGTTAATATAAGCCACTAACTAAGCGAACAAGCACTGATTTTTTCGGTGGATTAGTGCATCGATTGATGCATTGATTGATGCGTTGATTGAATAATTATTTAGACAATCAAAATCTTCAGCAGAATTTTCCGACACCCAACCAAAATTCTTTGATTTTTGGAAACAAACTCTAAAATAATTTTGATTTTTAGAAATAATTAGCAAAATCTCCACAAATAATTCCAGTTGCGTAATAATGCATATTCCTCCTCCGAACTCTCCTAAATTCTTTACTCATCCTCGACTTAGGTGGACGTTTGACGAATGGATATAAATCGTTCAAATTTTCTTATAGATATGCTGATTGAATAATTCTGAAGAGATGGGGTTTAGCCTGTTTTTTTCATTTGAGAATTCTCTTTATGACGACTGCAATTGTAGAATTGATTTTTAAAATTAATTAAT